>VWZG01008056.1:245425-260803 GCA_013396735.1 Grallaria varia | reverse complement strand
TTTTTTTTTTTTTTTGTCTTGTTAAGTGCATAAGCCAAATGATGCCAACAGCCCAGAGCACCACCATTTTAGTTAGCAAATTCACTGTCAAGCTGAACCTACTTCAAAACCACAAGGGCCAAAATATTCTGACTCTTCCCATCCTGCATCCAGCACTGCACTGTGAAGATCCCTCCTCATCTCTCAGTGCAACTCAGAGCACTTCTGTGCCTAATTACATAAGGGTTTAAACATTTAACATTTACCTTCACTCAGGAAAAAGATAACTTCACTTGTAAAGATAAATGTCCTATCAAAATCACAGCCCTGGCATCAGTAGGTTTACATAATGTATGTACCTTTCTGTTGTGTTTGTTTTGTGTTTTGTCTATTTCCTCTTGACCTCAGGCTGATTTTTTCCTCTGGTTTTACCCTCCTCCTCATTATCTTATATGCAAGGGGATGACGGTGAGACATCTGAGAAGGAGGGAACTCAAATATTCTCAAGATCTCCTCACATAAGCATGTCCTAGTGGCCTGTGATGCATTTATCAGCCTTCTGGCATACAGACAGCCACACAAAGAATAAGCATTTATGAGAGGATACATCTCTACAGAGGAAATATTTGCAAACTTTATTTAAAAAAAAATCCTTTCAGAGTTTAATGCACAATGATGTTTCTCCTTTAAAGGTTGTCTTACATAAGAAACCACAAAAATTTAAGAAATTTGTAGAGACGTTCTGTCATTCTCCATGAAATCAGTCAAGTCTTCAGGCAATGTCTACAAAGGTTCACTAGTTTATTCATTATTGCATCTCAGGGAATTATTTTTTTTTCAGATGAAAATGTGTACCCTAAAATTAGCAATATCAAGTGAAAAACAGTAGAAATCAAGCAGCTGATCTGATTACTCTTGGGTTAACCATATCCTGATTTATTTTTCTGATTGCAGAAACTAAAGATACACAAGACTATGCATTGTTTGAGCTTTTCTGCAGTGAAGTTACCACACATACTTGTTAAACAATGCAAAAATTACAGTGTCACAAATGATTGGTGTAAGGCTGATAAAACTTTTTCTGGTTTGTCAGTATAATTATTGGTTACAGCTTCCTACTTGATTAAATGTGGCTTTTCTAAAATGCTTTAAAAATCTCAGTGGCCACACTGAAGTTACCAGTGGAACACTACCAAGTTTAGTGTTGAGAAGGTGGTGTGTATCTACATACATACCAAAGGATGAACATGTAGCATTCTGAAAGATAAAAAATAAAAAGCATTTTACCAAATGAAGAATCTTGAACCATAAGGGTGATTTCTGTGTTTTTTTACAGAGCTCCTGTCATTGAAATATACACAAGAAGCAGGGTATATAACTTAAAAATTAATATTTTTTTAATTCACTTCCTAAGTGCTTTTCTTTCCACCTTCATTTGTTCTTCACACCTTCTTTTCTTCTCTGACCACAATTTTTCCTGTATTTAACTGTGCTTTTAATAAAAATATAGAATCTCCTGAGTTGAAAGGGACCCAAAGGGATAGTCAAAGTCAAACTCCTGGCCCTTCACAGGACACCCCCAAGAATCATACCATGTACATGAGAATATTGTCCAAATGCTTTTCAACTCTGTCAGCCTTGGTGCTGTGACCCCTTCCCTGGGGAGCCTGTTCCAGTGCCCACCCTCACTCTGGGTGAAAAACTTTCTTTTTTTAAACCTCCTGAGACAACTTCAGGCCATTCCCTCGGGTCCTGTCACCGGTCACCATAGAGAAGAGATCTAGCCTGTTCCAGTGCCCACCCTCACTCTGGGTGAAAAACTTTCTTTTTTTAAACCTCCTGAGACAACTTCAGGCCATTCCCTCGGGTCCTGTCACCGGTCACCATAGAGAAGAGATCTGTGCCTTCCCCTCCTCTTCCCCTCAAGAGAACGCTGTAGACTGTGATGAGGTCTCCCCTCAGTCTCCTCTTCTCTAGGCTGAACAAGCCAAATTACCTCAGGTACTCCTCATATGGCTTTCCACCTTGGATCTTTCATCTTTGTAGTCTTCCTTCGGGCTCTCTCTAATAGCTTTACAACCTTCTTATATTGTGGCACCCAAAACTGCAAACAAGACTCAAGGTGAGGCCACATCAGTGCAGAGAAGAGCGGGACAATCCCGTCCCTCGACCAGATGTCAATGCTTTGCCTGATGCCCCTCAGGACACAGCTGGCCCTCCTGGCTGCCAGGGCACTGCTGACTCATAATCAACTTGCCATCAACCAGGACCCTCAGGTCCCTTTCAATGGCGCTGTTCTGCAGACTCTCATTACCTGGTCTGTACAAACATCCAGGGTTGCCCCACCCCAGGTGCAGAATCTGGAACTTTCCCTTGCTGAACTTCATACTGTTGGTGATGGCCTATCTCTCCAATTTGTCAAGGTCTCTCTGCAGGACCTCCCTGCCTTCAAAGGCGTCAACAGCTCCTCCCAGTTTTGTATCATCCGCAAACTTACTCAGTCCTGCGTGCCAGTAATTTATGAAGAAGATTAAGAGAACTGGGCCTAAGACAGAGTCCCATGGAACCCCACTAGTGACCGGTTTCCAGTCTGATGTTACCTCATTCACTATAACCATTTGTGCCCAACACATGAGCCAGTTGCTCAGCCATCACATGACATGTTTATCCAGCTGTGTTGGACACTTTGTCCAGAAGAATACTATGAGAGACAGTATCAAAAGCTTTACTGAAATCCAAAATGCTTACATCAATGGGCTTCCCTTGATCAGCTAGGTGGATTACCTTGTCACAAAAGGAAATTATGTTTAAGTACTTTAACTACATAACATTTTTAATTTTAAAATCCATATTATAAATTTAATAAAAAATCATCAGTTCATTCAATATTACAAAATTATACAGGTGAGATTACCTTTATAATTCATTAAATCACCTTTAAGGATTTTAGTTACTGCAACTAACTCAGCACACTACTATTTGTTTATTCCTGAGAAGGCTTACAATATTTTTCCGCTTAGTTTATTACTTTAGCCTTTTGGCTGTATGTAACTCCACCATACACCTTGTCCATCGTGGGCTAGTGAGAAATGTGACAGCCCCTTGGCAGGCAGGCAAAGCCAGCCTGCTGCTCACCAGCATTCTCAATGATTGGTAGAGAAAAACACAAATTCTATGCCCATACATATACAAGCAACTCCAGGTAAACTCCATATTCTTTCCCTGCAATAAAAAAATTATTTTGTATCAAAATACCTGTAATACTGCATAAACCTCTTCAAATCAAAGCCAATCCTTTGAGTTAAATAAAAGTGAAAACTTCAAAGGCTATTACTCAAAAAGCTAGGGAAAGCCAGAAGGAAGGTTAAGTGCCTTACCCTGCACCACAGGCGTGCAGCTTTTAATGCGTGATTCCCTTTCTGCTTTACATGAACGGGTAATTATTTACCATTTCTTTTCATCTTTCTCATCCAGTACTTGGACTCTGATGTTACTCAGCGTTTCCTGCTGCAAGGCCTACATTACAGGCAAAGTGCTGGATTTCCCTCAGGGAGCTCTCACTGTCCTACCCAAGTGCTTCTAGGCTATCCCAGTTTCCCCATCAGTAGGAGGCCATCATTACCATTGCTTTGAAATGAAGGTCATAAATGCCTAAAGTATCCAACAATTTTGTCTGCTCAAATTGAGATCGCTGCTTTTTACAGAGTCCTTAGCATTTTCAGTATATCTGATGTGCATGCCTATGCAAGCACATTAAACCCTCAGGGTGAGGAACCCAGTTGTCTGTGCTGTCACACCGCCATAGCATCGCCTGCCACAGCACAGTTAGGACCCTTCCAAATCATTTGCAGGGATGGCTGGAGAGTCAGTGTGCTTCAAGCTCTGCTTCTAATAGGTGGTTTGTTCACAGCCATCTCCTTTGGAGTCTAGGTGAGTGTAACTGCACGCACAGGGGTCACTGTGCCAGCTGGTCCGAGCAGCGCCAGCCCTTTCCACAGACTCCGTGAGTAAGACCTCTGTTCCAAAATGATTCACGTCCAAGCTCCTTTTGCATACCTTAGTCACAAACATCTCGCCCAATTTTTGCCATACAAATTTCGCCAAAGATGGTGGAGAAGCTACGCTATCTAAGCATGCTTCACTGTTGGAGCACATCCTGCATTTAAAGCAACGAGGAAAAAAATACATCGTATGTAAGAAAAGGCTGCATCATAATACCCCCAGGGAAAGGGAACAATTTTGCTTCCTTCTGGGTTTTAAGAGACAAACTTTTACCATTTTTGTCAGAAGATGCCTTTTTGTCAAAACTTGTCAAGTTGTTTGCTAGGAAAGATTTTATCAATTAATTTCCTTGCTTTGAAAATAAATAGAAGAGTTTTTCACAAGTTGTTGAAAGTGTCTTCAATGTTTTAAAACAAAATCTGGTTCTAAATGTACTCATATTTAATTACTTTTTTAAAGGTTAAGAAAGCTCTGGATCAAAATGAGGAATTTAGAAATTATGAACAAATTAATTTGGGTGATCACAGTCAATGTATTTTTTTTTCCAGGTCTGGAGAATTTAAGATCAATGTGTTCATTTTTCTTCACATACAAAAATGCTCACTGAAATCAAGAAAAATCCGGGGAGACAATTGTTGAACTTAGTAGTTTGGCTATTAAAACTGATTTATCAGATCTTCAGCTTATATATAATGCAGATATGTCACACTTTCTGGAAAAAACATCATTAGGTTTTGTAAGTGTAATGTAAGGGGAAGTTAGAGTGGACATTAGGAAAAGGTTCTTCACTGAGAGCATGGTTGGTCACTCGAACAGGATCCCCTGATAAGTGGTCACAGCACCAAGACTGTCAGAGTTCAAGAAGCATCAGGTCAATGCTTTTAGTGATAAGGTTTAGGTTTTAATTTTAGGTAGTCCTGTGAGGAACAGGACTCCAAGATCCTTATGGGTCCCTTCCAACTGGAGAACTGGAGATACTCTATGATTCTAAAAAGCCTTAGGAAGTCTGTGTCCACCTCAGGGTCTGACTCCTAGAGCCTACAACCTGGGACCTAGCAAGTTAGAAAAGATAGAGCAAGTTAGTTGTGACAAAATAATACATTTCTACTGAGCAAACACACTCTTAGAGCTTTGTATGCCAGTGTGGTAGTTTAAATTTCAGGCCTTGGTGAGCCTCGTTGTTATTTCATTGTATGATTCTCCTTTATTTCAGCTTCTGCTTTGCTGTAGTATCTGGGGAGTGAGAGTCCAGAGGGCAGCACCATGGAAAGGGCCCTGGGGGTCCTGGTCAATGGCAAGTAGACTATGCATCAGCAGTGCCCTGGCAGCCAGGAGGGACAACCATGTTCTGGGGGGGGTCAGGCAAAGCATCACCAGCTGGTCAAGGAAGGAGATTGTTCCCCTCTGCTCTGCACTGGTGTGGCCTCATCTTGAATTACTGTGTGCAGTTTTGGGCACCACAGTACAAGAAAGATATTAAGCTACCAGAGAACATCCAAAGGAGGGCAATGAAGATAGTGAAGGGCCTTGAGGGGAAGCTGTATGAGGAGCAGCTGAGGTCATTTGGTCTGTTCAGCCTGGAGAAGAGGAGACTGAGGGGAGACATCAGTCTACAGCTTCCTCATAAGGGGGAGCAGGAGAAGCAGACACTGATGTCTTCTCTCTGGTGACCAGTGACAGGACCCAAGGAATGGCCTAAAGTTGTGTCAGGGGAGGTTTAGGTTGCATATTAGAAAAACGTTCTTCACTCAGAGGGTGGTTAGGGGCTGGTTAGGCTCCCCCGGGAAATGATCACACCACCAAGGCTGCTGGAGCTCAAGAAGTGTTTGGACAATACTCTCAGTCTCACGGTGTGACTCCTGGTGATGGTCCTGTGCAGGGCTGAGAGTTGTACTTGATGACCCTTGCGGGTCCCTTCCAACTCAGCATATTCTGTGATTCTGTGATCTCTGCTGGCACATCTCATCTATCAAAATATGAAGCCCTGCAGTTTCTTAATGGTGTGATGTGGGATCTTTATTACTAGAATTTTCTCTCAATTTCAGTTTTTAAAAAAACGGCTGAGGTGATAGCTAAAACTCTGCATAAAAGCATCCCACTCAAATGAGTTGTTCTATATTTCCATTTCCCACCTTTATAGAAGTCACATCTCATATAGTTAAGGATTGGCAAGCTGAACGCAGGAAGTGTCAGGAAACATGTCAAAGTATTCCTGAGCGTCGTGTGTATGTCTCAGTTTCATATCCATATGCAGATTACATGCATGCATGTACAGGAGAGAAATAGATGAGCTTTGATTGTTCAGACTACTGGTGACAGTATTTGGGCTCAAGCCCTCACAGTCTTCAGTGGGTGAAACCACCTAAAGCTACATGGGGTGAAGATGGAGGCTTAGACTGTCTCCCCTGTGACAGATCTTCCCAGTGAGCAATGGTTGGCTCTTGCCAAGCTGGAACCATGGTGAGAGCCATTACTGGAGAGCTACATGAGCTACAACCAAATCCCACCTCTAGCCTTGAGAGCTCTGCTTACAACTATGGATGGGCTGGTCTATGGAAAGTAAGATCATGCTTTGAGAGTAAATCCTGAAAACACAGCTCTTGGGGCTACGGGTAACTGCTCTGAAATGATGATTATTTCCATTTCATGAGAGACCTCACAGATTATTTATTTTTGGTATGTGAAAATTTAAATGCTGGCTGCACAAAATCTCAGATCTGCAGGAAACACTCATAAAAAAATGGCGCCTGTTAGAGATGAACTTTTCAGACCAACTAAATCAGTCTGTCTGATAACTCCCTGTTCTCACCATCCTGAGCACAGAAGTGTCTTTTAGATGGATGAGCTGAACTCCACCAAGGAACAGCAGACTCTGAGACTTTATATATTCTCTAAGAGCCTTGGATAAGAAAAATCAGACAAAAATAGGTAAGGTGATAGAAGACAGAAAAAGAGGGAGAGTATAAGTGATAAAATGTTTGTAAAATCTTGCAGTCACACAAGCTTGTAAGTTTCAGCTAATCTAAGTTTTCTAACTACCCCAATAGCTCTTGTAATCACTTCATGAAGCTCCTACACAAGGTAAAGCTGTGTGGGTGGGCTCTAGACACACTACAGGTGACACAGACTGCTTCACACCAAAAAAGCTGAATGCTCTTGAGAGCAGTCAGGGTAATTTTACCTCAAGACTTGTATGGAATTTAGGATTCAAGTGGCCTTTTTGGGTAGGACCTCATCACAAGTCTGGAGCTGAGGCACTGGATTTGGAGCACCCCTTCAGATTGCACTGAGGTCTCAAGAGAGCAATGAACGTGGCTCTGCAGCCCATTCCAGTGCTGAATCAAGATCCCCACCAACCTTTATTCCAAATCAGCTCTGGTCCTCTGCCTTTCATTACTAGCTATGTTCTGCTCTTGGTGCTTGTGACAACAGTGGCTATATGATCCTTACAAACAATCCTGATGCATTCCTACTCAGCTTACAAAAACAGTTGCAATTCCATTGCAGGTTGAAACATCTCTTGTTTAGGATGTAATTGTTGGTCACGTCTGCACTTTACTATTTATGTTTACAATTGGTTGCTAGGAGCTGAGTTATTGCTTTTGCCAAAGATACTGTCTTTCACAGCTTATTTAGCCTTCCCTGGAAATTTCAGAAGAGATGAGCTGTCACAGAAAAGTACAAGGCCAAATGGCAGATCATTTTCTTTAATTTCAAACAACCAGATATTACAGAAATGTGATTATGTAATGTCCTCATTTCAGGTCTAAATCAGACTACATATTTATATCTCAACTAGTACTCAGGATCTACGGGTTTGATTGGTACTTCCATACAGTTCTTTGAGAGTGTACAGCTGTTACATATACAGGATACACTCATAATGTTAAACTTCCTAATATTAATAAATTAGAACTTTGAATTGCAATTTATTTATCCACTATTTGATTTTTTCTTCTAATTGTATTGCAGCTTATTAAAATGATGGAGAAGACTGTCAACACATCATTTGTTCTTTGAGGAAGCACTATGTAACCAGTTGTCCTAAAACAATTACTTTTAGGGCTATTCTAAATATGTCATCTTCTCTAACCCTTCAATTTTCCACTGCTTCCTACCAATAACAGTGCTGCCAAGTAGCTGAAAGCACTGAAGAACTTCACAGATGTCTTTTTGTTCTCCTGAAGAAAAGCTTGCACAGTGTAGAACTGAATGATGATTCTAGGTTTCTTGGCAGGGAAATATTGCACAACATATATCATCCCACAGAGAGAGAGAATGATGTCTGCACCAATGAGGCACATCTGACAAAAGAGTCAGATTTTATTCCTCTTTGAATGAAACTGCACCCAAAACCTTGAATATTGCACTTTGTCCAGAATCCTGGTATAATGTTTTGAGTTTCCTGAGAAAGCAAAACCATGCAATGCCACCATGCTAAATTTGCAATTAAGGAAAGCATAGTTGTATTCTTAAGTGACTTCTTTGGAAATAAAAACATTTGTGATCCATTACTGCCTCTATAAAAAAATTAATTTTGAACTGGACTGCTCCCTGATTCAATTAAAGTAAACAGTAGGTCTGTACCTACTTGGACAGCAGATAGGAAGAGCCATGGCCAAAGATTACAGTTTGAGGGGGGCAGATTTACTTAAGAGATCTTTGTCTCAACACATTAGGAGCCCAGCCCATGTTCCTGTTGCTAATGCTTCACAGAAGCCCTGAAGCTGGAATGAAGGAATGAATCAAGGCCTTGATTTTTGGGTGACTCAGTTTTGACAAGCGCCTTTGTGCATAGCTGGAAATGTCCCTGAGGTCACAGCATCAGCAAGTCTTTACAAAAACTGTTTATCATTAAAAATTAAGACATATTTCAGATTAGTCTTGATTCTGAAGAATCCATCCCTTCATCATTTTGGTGTCTTCAACTACAGAATGCCTTGGAAAAACAACCCAAAGTACTAATAGAAATTGTTGTGCAGATTCTAGGACAAGCCAACATCTTACTCTGCCCATCTGGAAGAAGCAGTCCCCTAGAAAGCAGAAAACTTTGCTTCCCAAACTTAAAGTATTTTGGTTCCACATACTACGTAAAGATACAGTTGGCCTGGGGATCAGTACAGGAAAGCTGTTCTCCAGTTTTACACTGTAGAGAGGAAGCTATACTGACTTTCAGACCTACTTGATACCAGAAGTATCGATATTTTTTACCCTCAAATTGACCTGACAATAGAAAAAAGTGAGGACTCGCTATCATGCACAGCCCCATGCTACTGTTGTTATAATTCTGAAATCAAGACAGGCTAAAAGGGAACACTTTTACAAAACTGCCACTATAAATTAATTTATTTACCTCTATCAAGCCAAAATGTATTTTTAAAAGCCACAGCATCCTCTTAAAAATGTGCTTCATCAGAGCCATTAGTTCAGGGTTTCTAATATTAAACATGCAAGACTCAAGTTCAAAGAAGGGTGCAGGAATCTCTAAGGCAGGATCAACATAATACTTTATGGTCAGGAAGAAGATGCTCTCAACTACTAACCAGGCCCAATGCATAAGCAGGATCAAAAGGGACACAACCTACCCACATGATATTCTAAGTCGGGAAATCTCTTACAAAAGGTATATAAAACACAGTCCTTCAAAAGAACTGAACAAGATTCCCTCTTTTCAAAATACACCTTGAGGTGGCAGCCTTGGTTCCACTTTGATGTAATTGCCTGGTCATTAAACATTCACCCAGGGACCACATTCATCTCTGGTGATTTTAACTTGTGGTTTATATCTTCCAGACCACTGCCACTATCAGTAATCCCCAGGATGGTTGCAGGAATGGAGAACATCCCCATTCCCATTCCTACTGAGCAAGAATGAGGCAGCCTGCAATTGAAAGGCAACAGACAGGACTAAGTCTTTAACTGAGGGGTGTGAGCAGTCCTTTGGCTGGGGGAAATCTTGGATTACAAAGGTGGAATATTTGTTTGCATCATGTTAATCTATGAAAGACCTAAAAGATTGATTTTTCTCAATGAGTACCCTAACCATAAGGTTACTGAGAAAAAGCCAGACATTTCTGCCTCTACTTAGGTGATCTACAAACATGTTGGAGCAGCCAAAGATTCTCATCCCTTCCTTAGTTCAAGGGTAGCAGAAGATACCCAGCACTGCTAATGCTACTTTAGTGACATGACTTAAATAGGGACTAAAGTGACTATCAGTAGCCAGGATAGTTCTGAGTATAAATTCAAGCACAAGGCTTACTCAGTTAAGAGGTTTGCTCTATCTCAGCAATAATGAGAATGAAGTAAGTATGAAATGGAAATATTCTAGAAAGCAAGACCTTCTAGATGGCACTCCTGTCAAGGTAGATCAACACTGTGTGTTATTAATCTCAACAACCACAGTCATTCACAGCTTTGTGATTTCAGGGCTAATTAGGCCAATTCACTGGTTAAAGTCTGCTTAAATACATTAGTGGGGTTCCTCTAGCTGCTGCAGCTTCCCAGCTCTTTCTGCTCAAACTGTCTCAGGCTCTCTCTTGTGTATGTAAATTTCCACCGAATGTATGGTCAAAAATTATAGCAGGATTATTCAGTCATCTGAGAGTACATCCAGCTGAGATGAGGTCAACAACCTTGAAGGTAAACCAAACTTTCACACTTCAAGAGGACAAATGACACAACTGAAAACTCTGCAGAAAGCAGCATTATGACTTCATTTTGAATTGTTGTGTTTGTTTGCAATTTTTATCTCTATATATTGAAAATACAGCTAATTTTCTAAAAGTTAACTATTGATGAGGTACTGTGAAATATTATTTTATGAACTGCCTTGAGACATCTTATTAATGCTCTGAGGCAAATTTATTCTGTATTTGGACTGTACTGCCGTAACTGATTTCTATTTCTTAACTTGTTAGGCAATCAGAGGGAGAAGCTCATCTCCAGTGTCATCAAAGAAGATTACGTTTGAGAGCTTTGTTTAGTTAATTATCAGCACAGCTTTGCATTCATTTCTTCGTGACATGCTTTTACCTAAAGGGCTGATGTTTATTTCCTAACAAGCTAATACCCGAATATGATGGCAGCATGAAGAATACCCTGCATTAGCAAGTATGATTTCCCAGGGAGAAGCACCGACAAACCTAAAGCTTCTGCACCATGTGCTGGTGCTGTGGTAAGAGAGCTGTTCAGCCCCTCTGCCTTGGCTCGGACTGCAAATGCCCTTACACAATTTTACAGCGTACCACAGTCCCCCTGTCATGGTACTAGGAGAGGTAAATTGGTCGATTGCCATTGTTCCTTGTACATACTACAACTGCTGCTTATTGCAGCCTACTCCTAAATCCTCAGAGCTGCATTATGCCAGCATGACATATATTATTTATTAGCTAATACATTGTTGTTCTGAGTCTCTTGCTGGTGCTAGCAGTGATGCTACTGACTACTCTTTACAGTTATCTAGAGGAGGAATAGGGATGTATAGAAGCCAGGCACCTAAGTCACAGTGATCTACCATTATGGCTAAATACAGATTTCCTGCATTAGAAACAAATAAATTAAAAACTCCACAAATTTAGGTGTCCTAAGACTTTTTTGTTACTGTTGCCATATGGTTCATGTGATCATCATAATCCATTAAGGAGTACATTCAAAATAATATTCTTTATTTGATGATCATGCAGTTAACATCATCGTACTTTCATGCTGGTGAACAAAAGTAGTCTAAAAAAATCATCCTCGGTTTACTCCAGCCCTCTAGCCTTGGAAGAAAGCAAAGTATTGCACAGTAAATAAGTGAAATTTCAGGAATATGCCAATGGGTCACTTGCACTGAAATTTCTGCATGTGCTATAACAAGTGCTGAGAAGGACAAAAAGCAGAATACCTCTTGCAGTCCCTCCATCTTTTATGAAGAATACAAGTGGGTTTAAGCTTAATAGATTTTAAATATTGTGACTGACACATATTATATCTAAGGCTTTTATGGTTATTCAGTGGTCTGAAAAGCTATACTGGAACTGACTTTGTACCAATAGCTAACCAAGACACAAAAATTCCAAGTTATGGTCAATAAAAAATGGAGTTGTTAAGCTTCTCTGTTCCATTTCTACATTTAGTTATATATGTGCATTTTACTTAGATTGAATTTGAGCATGACTGAGCAATGTATCTATTATAGCATGCAATATTTGATACCTCTATTTGCATAACAGTGAAGAAAAAATTCGAAATAATGAATTCTTTCCATATCCTTTCCATACTGGCAGAGAATTACAGATAAACAAACACAGGCAGCTATGTGATTGGCAAAAATCTAAATCTATGTTTACAATAGGATAAAATCTACTCTGTAATGTCCCAAGCAACTTATTTTCACAGCATCCCACAGAACACTGTTGCTCATCTTAAAAGTTCTCTGCAATTAAAAATTGGAAAGTTTATTTTGGTTTACAGTTAATATTATTGTTATAAAATAGACACTGATTTCTTCCTACTAAATGTGAGTTAAGACCTCATGTCCTCAAGATTTATTACAAAATCAAAGAAATCAAGTACCCAGTGCCACTACCTCATCAATAACCACAAGAAAAAGATGCCAGCTACTGATGAGAAATCAAAAATATTTTCTTACGGTGCTCATATCCTGGTAAGAGTAGAAACAGCACAACTCAACAAAGTAAAAGTCTGGTTTTTATCGTGCATTGATGTTTATAATATTCAGATATTTATTAGGTAAAAAAAAGCTTATTCCTAAAAATGAAAAAATTTCCTATAGCAATACTAGAGAAAAAATGAAAAGCCTTTTCAATTTCAATTTCAGAGGCAAATGTTACTTAACTCCAAGAGCTGCGTGCATTGGTGGGTCAGAAAACATTGTGCAATAATGTGATAAGTTAACAGAAACGACCACTGAAAACATCCAAAATTCATTTTTAGAATGCATGTATGTCTACTCCGATGAAGCTGAACTGAAGTGGCACGCAACTTTAGGTGCTTCCCTTTCTGGCTCCCAGCTTTGCCTGCCAGGAGCAGCAGGTCCATATTCTGATAGAGCAGACACCTTCAGAGGGAATCCCCCACTGCACTGACATACTCTCAGTCACTGTCCCCTTCACCAGGTATCTCAGCTCTTGTTCCTCTAAGCCATGCAGAGTTGAGGACAGAATCTCTCCAAAGTACTGTTTATATGAGAACAACACAGAGAGTAAAACACTCATTGAAATGTCCTCCAGCAGGCAGCTTCAAATATAGTAGCATCACGGAACATATTTTACCTGTGCATGTAGTTACATGAAGCTCAAGGAAGTCATGTAAGATCAAGATTTTCTTCTAAAAGTGACAGTAGCAAGCTGTTTGGCAAAACCCCAAATGTTGGCAAGAAAGCTATTGCAAATCTTGACCCCTCACCTTGCTTTGAATGACAAGCCAGAATTTGCCAATTAACTTTCACTTAGAGAAAAAAAAAAAGCTGAGCATGAAAAAATACATATGATGTGGCACTGTTACAGCAATGGGACATTTCAAAATGCTGAAGCCAATGAAAAAGCTCAGGCTGAAGTGTGCTGCTCCAAACAGCACTTGTCCCTCATTTTGAGCTGAAGATGTTTTACCAGCTGTGTATGTCTAAATGAGGCCAACCTGCTGAGCCCCAGTGACAGCGTCCAGCTGACAAAGAAGGAGGCAAGAAAAATTCAAATGCTGTGGTCAGAGCTGATGCAGAAGCATCATTTAGAAAAAACATAAAAATACAACAAGCCAGCTGCAAGTTCCACTAAGTCTGAGGGAAGAGACAGTTTATCAGATGCTGTTTGAACAGAGAAGACAGAGGTATGAAGAACCAGAAACAAACTTTTTTTCTGTATGGCTCCTCATCTCTCTGGGAAAGATTTCCTGAGCTTTGCTAGCACATCTCAGTGATCGAAAAACAAACAAATCTCACAAGGGGCATGTACTCACTGACCCTGATGCTCTGAAAGTTTCTACTAAAACTGTTGTGAGGAGAATTGCGCCCCAGGCTTGGTAGGATGTTTAGTTTCACAGACCTTGCTCAGCCTCTAAGGCTTGGCGCTATCTCTCCACTAACTTGGATAGATTTGCCACTTGAGCAGACTTGAAGTCTAATCATCTTTACAGCAAAACATCAGCAGACAGGCTTTTCCCCCTCCCAAGCCTGCCCAGTCTCAGTGCTATTCTTCCTCTTCTAAACCAATCCTGGCAGCTCCTCAGAGCTACAGGATGGGGTCACTGAAATCCATTGCTTAGGTGTCCTTTTAATAGCAAGGTCTTGATGACTGTGTTGAGGAATGTTGTCTCCACCTGATGCTTTGGATGCTTCCCTTTTTACACAAACACTGAAAAAGTGACAATTTTGGCAGTGATGCTAAAGATGGTCTTAGATGCAAAGAATTAAAATGTTCAAGAAACTGCAAATATACTTCCCACTTGTATCTTAATCATTATGTAACAAGAATTGAATGAAGTCCAAACCCTACTACAAATATGGACAGTACATACATAGGGTATAAACAAAGATCCACCTTCACCCGGGCAGTGAAATTCTGAGAGAAGAAACACACCGAACGGTTTGTAGAAACCACTCAGGCAGTGAATATGCCTGTTCATAAAAACATTCAGGTTTTTAATAAATCCAGGGGACTGTCAGCATGCGACATACCTACAGAAAGCACATATGGCAGTACATTTTAGACTGCCACAATGCTATTTTCTTTCGTAGAGGGGATTTTTCAGTCCCTGGGTAGATGGGGTAATTCCAACGAGAGCACCCGCGAACGCTGAGGTTTTGTATCATCAGGTTTCCACAAGCGCTATTAGAGCATCGGAAATAAATGACGAGCCTTTCTCTATGGAGTTCACCCACGGCAGGAGGTACAATACTACGAAATGTCATTCCCCCCACTCCTTTTCGCAGCTCTGAAGGAACAAAAACACAAGCCACGGCTCCCAAAGCGCTCCCGCGCGAGGGTTGCATTACCCTGCCTCAGAGCGATGGAGGCAGCCGGGGAGGACACCCCGTGTCCGTCCCGCCCCGCCGAGCGCGCCCCCTCCGCGGGGGCGCTGCCCGCCGCGCCCGGGGCACCCCGGGGCTCCCCGCGGGAGCGCCCCGCAGCCCGCAGCCCGCTGCCCGCCGCTCCTCGCCTCCCTCCACAGTCCCGCCAGCGCGGGAGGCGTGGATGGCTCGGGCTCTAAAATANCGCTGGCAGGGGCTGCTCGGGCTTCCCCGAGCACTGCGCGGCCGCCAAAGCCACGGCGAGAGATTTGTTTTGGTCGCTCCTTCCCGGGGAGGGTTTTCCTCTACATTGCCAGCTCCACATCACCGCCCCCCCCGGCACGGAGAGGGCTGGGGGTGGAAAAAGCACGGCAAAGCCATCTCCC
>VWZG01008056.1:16474-244845 GCA_013396735.1 Grallaria varia | reverse complement strand
ACACACACACACACACACACACACACACACACACACACACCACCTTCTGCTTAGTGCTACACCTACCGCATCCCTCCCCTCTTTTCCTTTCCCCTTCCCAGACTGGGCAGGGCACAGGCACACAGTGCAGAACACAGGGCTGTTTCCCAGTTTGGCTGAGGCCGTGGCAGCCTCGGCCCAGCCTCGCCGTTGAGGTGCAGAGGGCCTGTCAAGGGCCGAACGCCATAGCAGAGGTGCAGTGCCTGGGGAGTCAGGGCCATTGGCAGGGTGTGGACTCATGCGCTTTTGCCATCAAGTCTTGATAGGGTAGCAGGGTGTGATCAGTTACTCCTGCTGCCTCCCATAGGGTTTAATAGTTCTTCTTTATTGCTTTTTAATGGGAAGTCCTTGATCATTCCTGATACCGTAGGAAGTATCTCTCCCTCATTCAGTGATGCCCCTCTATATTTTAGGTATTGGATTAGAAGGCTATTCTCCTTTTCAAGCTCTCCTCTGTTTCTCGGGTTTCATAACAGCTCTTGTGTAGCTTTGCCCTCTTTATTGTGTTGCTCAGACTTCATCTCATCCTATGACTGAGATTCTGCCTTCACTGTTGCACATTTTGCTGCTGGGATGAAGGCTTTCCAACAAAATGTTTTTGTTTTGTTTGTTTGTTTTAAATACAAATACCTCCTAATTTGTTTGAAAGCCATCCAAGAAAGAGATTGGGCAGTATTTGCTGCCATGATTTCAATTACAACCCATTAAAAATTAGGTTGAACTTTGAATGCTCATTTACTATGTTAATTTTCACCCTTTATGCGTACTTCCTTGCCCGCTGGCTTAGGAACATAATGATGTATGATTTTTAAAAAAATTCAACCATCTTCTCCCAGCCTACCTTCACAAGTTTTCTGAATGGCTACCACCATAGTGGAAGTACTAAGCAATGCTGAGTTCCAGGTTAGTTTTCTACGAAAAGCTGCAGCAGAATGCCCTTGGCCTGAAATCTGGGCATCTGTGGCATAGGCATCTATGTCTATGCTGCTCAGCCTAGCCTACCTTTATGGTCAAACAGGGAAATTCTCTTCCATATCTTATATGTGATAAACAAAGCTCCATAGCAACCCATTTCTCTCCTCAGCTACTCCCCAACTGAAATGTAGGCATCTATGTATTTTATACATTACACCCCTTGTGTGTACGTGTGTCTATGTGCCTCATCACTAATTTTTGAATGAACTGATTAGTTTAAGCTGAATGTGAGAGGTGGGCAAAACTCTGAAAGACAATTAAATTGCAACAGTTTAAGAAAAAGATGGCAGTTGGGGGAAGAGGCTCGCTGTGTATCCCTTAGTGCCCAGAGCATGGCAAAGGTGGCATTAGGAGTTCATGTGCTGTCGCATACCTCAAAATCTGCGTCTATATGTCACACCACTGAGAAAAGTTCAACTGGAGTTTGTGTCTTCTTAGCTATTGCAGCCAGTAAAGCCCATGAGTCTGTGGGAAATCGGAGTTTATTCCTTCAGATTCTCATTAAATAATAGGTTCTGAGGAGCCTGAGTTCTTGTCTGCTACTTTTCATCATGCAGTGAGTGGTTTTGAGGCAGACCGTGTTTTCTTCAGATTTTAATATTTGATTTTTCAGTATTTTTGATGAAGGGAGACTGTCTTATCTCCCTCTCATACACACACCCCCAGACACTAATAGGACTTGCTTATTGGGAAAACTGACAGACAGAGCAGTTGACAGGTGAGTTCCCGCAGTTTTTCAGCTGCACCGGTGTGCATGCTGCATAGACCCTGCTCCAGAGTAAGCAATTGTTCCGCTTTCAAAAAGGAGAATTATTCTGGAACAAAAAATTATTTCCTGTGCTAGTAAGTCCACTAAGTAATTTTATTCTGGGAAATTATTTTTGCACATCATACCTAGATACATGTTTACATCACTAGATCTATGTTACTAAATTTTCCTTCATAAACAGATGCTAACTGTTTTTGGCTTGCTCCTTTTCTAGGTTTGGGGCTTTTATGTTCATGAACATCCATCTTCTGCCCTTACACCAGCTAGTTTAGAAATGGAAGGGAAGCTCTTGTGGCTTCTGTATTTATCAGAAATAAAATGCAAAATATATGGCCATGCTGATGATCAGGGTCTTGCAGACTGTGTGGGAAAGATTTCCTTCAGGGGAGTTTTATTTCAATTGATCAGATAAGGAGCAGAAATAGCTTGAATGAAAGAGAAATCTCCTACCAGAGTTTCTGCTGCAGGATTTTTCTCCCTCATTACAGCAATCTTCTTCAGAGAACCTTTCATCTATCAAAACCATCCTCGTAAACATGCTTTGCCTCTTCCTTCTCTCTTAAAGCCTGATTTGCATAGACAAGCCCATTAGGTCTCTGTGTAGCAGTGCTTCCCAAACACCTCCCTGGAGTGAGAGGAGAAGGTGGATAGACGAAAGCATGGGTGGAGGAAAATGGCAGACATTTGGAAAGGTACAGTTAAATCTTGATATGAGCAGGAGAATCATTCAAAATCACAGTATAACTGTTGTAAGAAATAATTGTGTTCTCCATTTCTGACTGCTTTGACCACACCAGTGAACTCGTGACCCACACATTTGCTTCCTTTTGAAGAAAGAAAACTGGGTTTGTGTTTGTCAAGCCCGGAAGGCACTACCAGGGCTACTGGCCCTGCTCAGCCTCCCCTGGAGACTCCCCTACCCCTGCCCGTGGCCCAGAAGCCCATTTCAGGTCAACCCAGTGCTTTCAGTCCCTGCCTCAGCAACCCTAGAGACATTCCCCTGTGGAGAAGGGAATGATTCTCCTATAGATTGGTTTAATGACTATTCTTCCCTTGTAGGAGCCGATATTACCATGAGCACCAGCAACAGGAGCACTGCTGTCATCAGCATCAAAGCTGGCCTGTCTAAATAAATAGCTGATCATTTTCCTCAGTGTAACCACCTTAGTTATTGCAATGCCAAAATGTAACTTCAGTCTGTTTTGAAATGGAACCTAATTTCCAAGCAACAAGTGCTAACAAATGACAAAAAAAGAAGGTTCAATTCTAGGAGAAGAGTGAACCCAATGCCAGTGCCCTTTCTATCACTCAAGACCTGCAAACAAAAACAAGTCAAACGAAGGCAGTTTCTTGGCCAAGTCTAATATTCTCTTAAAACAGATCACGTTTGAAATAGCATCTGGCAATAGCATAGCCCACCACAGTTTCAGACCAAGTCTGGTCTGGATTAAGGACTTCCTGGTTATTGGAATAGCTTTCCATGCTTCCTAATGTGTGGTTTGGGGTTTGTTTTGCTTTGTTTTCAGGTTTGGGTTTCCTCTTATCATATTTTTACAACTCAGAATAATGTTTTTTCTATTCTTGTTGCCACTGATCAGGCCCAAACACACTTTTTTTCTCATCTTGGGCTCTAGAGGGGCTCCTGGAAGTTTCTTCAGTTCTTCCACAGGATGCAATGGGACAGCAGTCTCACTATTGTTTAAAGGCTGTCTTGTGGACGCATCTAGGAACAATTTGCTGCTGCATGAAGATATAATAGTGGCAACTTTTCCCTCTCTAGTGCATTAAGTGAAAACTTACAGAGCTGGGTACAACAAAACCAGCAACAGAGCTGAGCAAGAGCATAGCCGGGAGGGACAGATCATGGGCAATATGCCATTGTCAAGTTAGCCACAACTTGGATGGGATTTGAGGGTTATTTTTTGTCTGTTTATAAAATTGTTTCATTGTTCCTTTCTTCTCTGCGTGGAAATTTATATATTTTTTTTTTTTTATTCTGGACTAACCTGCACAAGAAAATAGTAATTGGCATCAGAGCTAAAATCACTTGTAAATACGACATAACACAAACAGAAATCAAACTTGAACCAAACAAAATCATATCATTATGATTACAGTTGAATTTCTAGAGTTACAGTTAGACTTGTACAGACTGACTTATTTCCAGCTTGTGGGTTTTATGTCAAACAGAATGCGTGCTGACTGGGTCCTGGAGCTCCAGCCCGTAACATTTGGATACAGAGCTCTCCTTTGTGCAACATAAGATAGTGATGATTTCCACAAACTCAAAAGTCTTTTTTAACCTTCCATAGTAGGTTATTGTAGCTTGCGTTTTGATTTTTTCAAAACTCGTATTTTGTAATGTAATCATATTTTACTATTTTTTTAGCATGAGCTGAATGCTAATCCTCTCTGACAATAAAAATATTATCTGGTGTTATTCACAGACCTTTAAACTGAGATCTCTTGTTTTGGCCCTATGCCAGGTCACTACCTGATAAATGATTAAGCTTTTCTCATAGGTGTCAGGGAGTGTCTGTCCCAGGTTTAAACTTAATCTGCTATCTCTTTCTAGAAGTTGCAGTAGTTTGGTCACTACTGTCAGTAGTTTATGACAATGGAACAGTCTATCCAATCCTGTCACTCCAAATATCTGGTATTTCCTGATGACATATAGGTGGAGCCATGGGGTGCTTATAGCCAAAGGTATACTTAGCATGATGCTTGCCTAGGTGAGCCAATATCGCATTCTACCTTCAAACTCTGAAATCTCTGCAATGAAAAAATGTGTCTCCCTAAATACCACCTCCAAGGAGATGGCTTTCATGTCTTCCACAGTCCCTCACTGCTGCAGTACACAGCATCTTTCCCATCCCTGTAGAGACTAAGCCACACAAGTGGGGCTCTCCATTCTCAGAAGGGCTGCCATGGAAGACAGCTACTTCCAAGCTACTTTGAAGATCTGCAGTACCTGCCTGGGGTTTATGTAGCAGGCAGCATTTCATCTGCCTTTCCCTAATCTGGCGAAATGGGACTCAGTATTTCCAGGTGTTTTGTTTTGGATTATTTCTGCTCTATGTCAAAAATGATGTAATGATGAATTAATTAAAAGTAGTCTGTCACAATAGTTTAGGCAGAAGCAGGAGGCATTGTCTGCACAGGTCAAACCTGAAGGAAAACAGCAAGGGATGTTCAGCAGCTGCTCAGAATTGCCAGCTAAGTGCCTCTATTAGTAAGGGAGAATGCAACATCTAAGAGCAGAGGATTCTGCAATGGGAAGATGCCAATTGCAGAGAAAGGAGGATCAGATTGTGGTAAGTATGAAGCTTCTAGTTATAAGAGCAATCCCTTGCTCCTCCCCTGCAGCTGAGTAGAAGAGGATAGAGGCTGTGAGTGGAGAGACAGGGCAGGGCATGGCATATGGGAGGGGAGCTTCCTCCATATCTTGTACGTTAGCAAGCTCTTGGGGGAAATACAGGGAGATTAATTTTCCTGGCACACAGTTTTGGGCTTTCCCTGAGCAAGGCAGTTCTGAAGGTATCATGCACTGAGCAGTGCTCAGGCAGCTAGTGCTGCTCTGACATTGGGACAGGAACTGGGGAGTAAACTTCCCAGAGATTAGACTGAAGATGTTGTCAACACATCTGATAAACTTGTGCTGCAGTTAAAGATAAATAACATGTGGATAATTAGTTTAAAACTTACTTTTTTCAGAAGTGAATTGTTAGGCCTTGGAGCTCTCATTCACATCATTATTTTTCATTTTCAACTTTTCCCCCATGGATTAAATCTCAGGACTGGAATGCAGAAAACCTGCGGACATTTCCCCTTCTAATGAAATATCTTGATATCACAGGCAAACCCTGACCAAGTAATAAGCCCATGTTTCTCCAGCTGTGAGTAAGACATTGCATATAACTATATTCTGCTCATGGCAAGTTAAAAAACTACACAAATTACTTTCAGATATTTTTCAGGCATTAGGGGAGACTTGGGTTTTTATTCCAGTTTAGTTTAGTTTAGTTTGGTTGTGGTTTTTTTCTTACAGGATTGTAGATGAATCTGAGAGAGTAATAAGTTAACTTAATTGCTTTTTTCTTTAGCTTTCCCCCCACAAGAGTTCCCTACAGTCTTTTTATCCTTTGTAATGTGTGGAAGAGAGTACTGCTGTGATGTACAAATGGGACACTGAGCCCAAGTGGAACCTCCTTGAAGACAAACAATAATGAAGTTGTTGCCAGGTAATGGTTTCAATTTGTAAACTCATTTTGGGGAAGAACCATATTTTTTCTTAAAGCTATGTGAAAAGCAGAGTTTCCTGCTCATGAGAACTCTTGCTTTTTCCACCCAGAGTGGCAGAAGCTCAGCTAACAAAATGCGGCTTCCTGGACTAACTGCAGATTAATTCAGCGGTGGAAGGTAAGCTCTCCCTTGGGCACACTTGCACAGTGAGCCCATATATGTTTTTTCACACTTCAGACTCAAGGTGTGTGAGCTTGAAAACTTGGAGAGTGGGTGCTTTTACTGGCTCCCACCTTACTGCTGCAAAACTGGAAGAAAGTCCTGTTTGGGTGGGTGGTTCCCAAGTTTCCAGTGTCCTGCCTCAGAGACATCCAAACACAGACCAGTATTTGAGGGCCAACAGTAGCATGAGAGACTCCAGAGACGTACAGAGCAGGTTGCTTGTGCCATGGCAAACTAGGCTCCTTAGCTGGTTTGATGAACTTTGATGAAGTGATCCTTGAAGAGCAACAAGGTTCCTAGTTCCAAAGCAGCCTGTCAGGGAGTTGATTTGAAGCTCAGCTCTGGGATGGTAGAAGTTGAACAATCCATTTAAATAAATATCTTGATGCTAACACAGTGACTTTGCTGGAGCATTTCAAGCAGCTCTATGTTCATAACTAGCTTCAGAAATAACAACCAGGAAGAGACCAACTTTTTGACGTAATTTCCCAAGTCATGCACAGTTCCTTATTTCATAAGTACGTGCTACTACTCTGCTTTGGATTCTGCATACGGTAAGATGCTGTCTCTGGGGAGTTTCATTAATACCATGAGGTGTTATTGAAGAAAAGGAAATCTAACTTTTTTTAAAATTACATGTCAAGTCCTCAGGTTCCCCTAATTATATCAAAACTCAATTGGCATGTTACATACCATAATCTCTTCTAATGTATTCCATTAGACATTTTTTATACCTACTGCAGCTGTTTTTTAATCTCCTCTATTGCAGGATGAATGGAATGGCATTAGGTTTAAGAAATCGCATTTTCCTAACTTGGCTAAAATTCATTTCTCATTGTTTCCATTAAAAAACCCCAACAAAACAAACAAACAAACAATCCCAATAAAAAGAAACAACAAAAACCTAAAATTCTTATTCTTTATTTGCATATTATGTTGTTTGCAAATCAGTGGAAGAATGCAAAAAATACTGCATAGATACAACAATGAAACACACTTTTGAGGAATGTGAACTAACATGATGATTCAAATGTGGAAACTGGTTAGGAAGCTGATTAGGACTGGAAGCAGAGTCATGAAATGTCATATTCTTACTGTAGGTTTGACAGGTTGTTTCTGAAGTGGCTCTTATTTTAGTGACCTTTATCTCTAACTACCTTCAATTGTACTTGAAATTTATTCCCATAAGCTCCATTACTTCACACTTCTGATATACTCCTTGTCTTGCATAGGTGCACTCAGTATCCACTGTGTCCCATTCCCTATCTGCTGGTGACATATGATGTGGGTGATTCTGAACTCTATGCACTGAAAAGTCAGTGTTTCCACTATATTAAGCAAATAACAGACAAAGTGTAATGCAGCCTCAGCAGAGAAACTAATGTAGGTTCCTTTCCTCTCCATGAAAGTTGATAAGATATTTTGAAATGGGCTAATGGATTTAGAAGCGATGGGAAAGGGATTGTGGAGAGAAAATGGACCTGAAATACAGAGGCATAGATTTTTCCCCAGGAAGTCAGGCTGAGTTGTCACATGCTGAGCTAAGCAGGCAGAAGTGTTCAGTGGACCCTCTTAGTGTCTGAATTCTTGGTTGTATCATTGCAGTGACTTTGAAGCAGGTGAGAAATGCTACAAAATCTGATTTGAAAAATATTGCATTCATTTTGCATGGGTAGAGATGACTACTGAAGATGCAAATAGCAGGAGAATGGGCCCCATGCTTTGCTAGAGACTTATGTACCGACTTGTGTGATTATCATTAATTTGCTTATTAATTGAATTTACTTGCAAACGTAGACAAATATCCCAGTTTATTAATTGTTTGCCTGGTGCATAGTTCTTACGTTAAATGTTCATTATTCTTGTTTGCAATTTGCATGGTGTTCTGGGATCGTGGCAATGCATGTTGGGTCTCATTATATAGTTTCACTCCCTCACTAGGTGATTCTCAGACTTGCTGGAGACTCAGAATGACAATATGGTCCCTGCACCTTGCTTTCTGCTGCTTTTCTGTCTGTCATTTTGATGTTCTGTTGTTGCTCATTCAATAGATTACTCTGCTGTCTGTTCCTGTTACCTTGATTTTCCATCCTTTGATTTTTGTCCATCAAAAACTCACCTTCATATTGAAGTGTGACACCAAGGAACTGCTTTAATTCATGGATGGCACATGAATATCTGCATGCTGATGACCTTTTTCACGTATTTTGACAAATTAATATCTTCGTTCAGTATAATATTTATGTAAAAATAGCTGTTGTATATGCAAATACAGTACTCTTCAGTGCCATATTTTTGACCCTTCAGTAATGTCACAGGACTTAGATGTCATACATGCTAGTAGAAATGCACAGGGCATACTGTGTGTAGCTATGGAGCAGCAGCCCTCCTGCCTCAGCTCTGAATTCACACAATTGGGAGCTCCCCTCCACTATCATTGTAATTTTAAGTGATAAAGCATCGGTGCAAATAAGTCATATTGCAAGTTCAAAGCGTTCCTTAAATGATTATAGCAAATTTCTTTAAAAGAGGATACGTGAAATGACTTTAAAAGTTAAATTAGATGTGCTGTGTTTATTGATACTGAGCATGGGGTTCATGTCAGACATACACTGTTGTGTTCACTGGTTACAAGAGTGAGGGCCAGGTTCATAAGAGTTCCAAACTTGCCATGCTTTGTTGCCAAAGCTAATTATGGGGCAGAGAAACCCTGTGATAGAGTTAATCATACATTTGCTTTCAGTCTGGATACAAGACCCATATAAGAAAACTATACTAGTAGTTCAGTCCTTCATGATAGAAAAGGCTAAAAGCCTTTGTATACATATCTAGCAGAAGGAGACCACGACTGTTCAGGAGACCTGACAAGTCATGATAGTTTTATTCACCCACGGAATGTGATGTGGAGGGTCAGAATCAAGCCATGAGCAGGTTATAGTTCTTTTTCTCTGCTTTCTTGTAATCTTTCTTTCCTGGCTGTTGCAGGTTCTCAAAGACAGACATTAACATCAGGTGTGTTACATAAATCATGGCTAGTCTGTTAGAAGAAACTCTTGGACTTGAATCTTTAGTTTTGTGGACAAACACAATATTCTTACAATAAATAGGGTTTTCTATGTGTACTGCCAAATGAATATACATGGTCTTCAGACTGATGAATGCCTGTGACCCTCCAAGAAAGAAATCATTAAGTCATGAGCTTGCTCAATTAAGTTAGGGTGTTGAGAGTGAGCCCCCAGTGTAAATTCTCAAAGGGACATTTCTCTCTCTCAAAGAACCACTTACTTAGAGAATTAGACTACTATACAAAGAAATTCCTCCATCATTGAAGACATAACCTTCCATTCTATGAACTGGAGATGAACTGAATATTTTTGTCGATTCTGATGTAGGAAAGTACTTTCATGTCTTTCTTCTTCTGTGTGAATGATTTACTCTCTGTGAAACAAAGAATAAGCTCAAGCAGACCAAGAAGCAGAGGAATAAGATCTGTTTCTAATTCTGTAAGCCAGAGGTAATTTTAAAGTCCACACACCTGTTGAAAATGGGTGGAATAGAAAAAGTCAAAATCTGCAATGTTGGACTTGTGGTTGGATACCTCAATAAGTACACAGTCCTTTTCTCCTCTAATTTCCTGATTATTTAGTATGACTAGGAGCAATATTTGAACTGCTTTATTAGAGAATGCTTCCCAGAAAATACTTTATCATTCTTGGTTATTACTATTGAAAATGTCTAATGGTTTTCACTATCTGAATATTTTAAGCAGGTTCGCTCATAGTACTGTAGATCTGCATTATTCTATTTAGCTCCTTTTAGCAGAATGATCCTTTAGTGAGTGAAAAGCCCTAAGGCAGGAGCTGGTTCCAATTTTATAAGAAAATCTTGTGGTTTTCATCAGGTAATGGAAAAAAAAAAGTCTGTAACTATGGAAAAAGCTGTGGTGTGAGCTATTAGGCATCAGAGAATTCACCCTAGAGAAGCCCTTATAAATATCTAAGTTGCAGAAAAGGCTTCTCATGAATATTAAAATTTAGTTCAGCACTAACCCATGGATTTTTAGGAAATTGGGCTTCACTGGCTCTGGTGTTCAAAGAATTGCTGTGTTATCGCTAAGTAAAATATGCGCTGAATGCCATTCATGGTTTTCTTTCTGATACAAAGCAGAAATGCCTACAGTTTTCTCTAGCAGAGCAGTTACATATCCAAGTCTTCTGGTGTGCAGGAATTTTGCATGGAGAACTACACGACACCTGGGACTTGGCTGTTGTAAGAGAGAGTCCGGGATGAGCAAACCTTTGCATCCCTCACAGCACCTGCATCACCTGAGATGGGGCTGCACTGGTTTTCTTTCTCTTACTGCATAGACCATCCCATTTCCAGTAGGGGTATGCCTATGTAGTGCAGTGAAAGCACTGGGATCACTGCAGCCACGGTGCTGAGGTGGATTAGCATAGCTGGACAGCTTTTGGTGCAGGGCCTAGTACTGGTATTTTATGTACTACACAGCTATTATCTATGATGCGGTTCCATACTATTTCAGGGTAACTATGAGACTCAAAGGCAAAATCTTACCAAATCATAGTTCAGGTGGTGGTATTTAAATTGATTTTCAGTGAACAAGAATATCCTCAGTGTAGTACACTGCTGGTTATGCACCAAGGCTATTCTCACGCTCTAACTGAGGTTGCCACCAGTGCTGGTTAGACTGGAGCTATCAAACAGTTCATCACACCAGGACTGAACTCCTGAGTAAGAAACATTGTTGCCTGCCTTCCTTCTAACAGGAGTTCGCAAATTAAATGTTTTGAACATGATGAAAGTATGTAATTTTCCTCACTGGTTCTTGGCTGAACTGATGTGTTTTTGGAAAGAAAGGTGCTTACAAGTGAGAACTGTATGAGCAGGACAAAGCATATAAGTGGGGGAAAAATGAATACCTTAACTAAATGTATTTAAAGTTCATCGTCATGATTAATGGTTCTCTAAGCTTGTGAGACTCCCTGAATAACCATGTATTAATTCCAGAAGATTTTTTGATTATGCTATATTGGCAAGTGTTCATTAGAAGTATCCCATTATTAAGGATGCATATATTTTCTCAAGTTCTTTAAAGATTAATGGTTCCACATATACATCTCTCTTCCTACAGAAAAAGCCTCCTATACTGCAATGGTAGATATCGTTGTAGTGTGCTTAGTTTTTTTAGGCTTCTTGAGTTGGCCTAGACTCATTACTGGAATTCAACCTAGAGAAAAGGGTTATGCTTTTCCATAATTAGATAAGCAATTCTGCACGAATTGCAGATTATAGATTGCTACTAAATTGCATACATTGTGACTCTTTTGATCTTCCTTATTACATTAACAGTTTAATTAATAGTACCAGTACATTGGTTTAACGTGATATTAAGTCAGTGCAAGAATTTGTTAGTTGGGCCCCAAGCCAGTGGTTGTACTCCTTCTGAGTTATACTGTGCTACCAGCTGCACACAGATTTCTGGGAGGGAAGGCTGTCGTGCTGGCTCTTAGGGCACTGTGACATGCATTAGATACACCATGGAAGGACAGGGAACACCTGTGTAGCACGATGAGTCACAGCTGTCTGGAAGATTTTGATTAGCCACATAAACGTACGTATGCCTTAGCAACTCTTAACAGTACAATCTGGAAGCATGTAGGTTTTCAGCTGCTGAAACTCACCCTGGCAGGCTCATACGTGGTTTTACTAGAGTCATGCAGTCCACTCCTTGGGCATAACTGGGAAATGAGCTCAGTGTGTTTAGCTGGTCATCTACACACGAACATTAACTTTTGTGAATAGCAGAATAGAAGAAAATGTCCAATTGAAACTTATTTTCTGGATTTTTTTTATTATATGTGAAGCAGTTGAGATATATTAATATGAAATTATGATGTATGATATGGTTCACAATATAAAAAATGTTTGGATATCACAGGAAGTAACTGAATCAGGCCTTTGGTTTTTCTAAGCATTTAGTGAGTGTCCTGTGAAGCTGTTAGAGATACTTTGAATTTCCTTTTGTGTTCAGGAAAGTGGTATCTTAGCACCACTCTGGACTTTTGGGCTTCTTTGAAGACCTGCATCTTTGTCCCTCCCATTGCACTCATTTGGCTAAACAATGGATGGACAGTGTAGAGGAAAAAAGGCTCAGTTACACAGAGTTTAATTTGCTGAATGAATCTTTCTGGTCTGAAAGCAGAATAATTTGATTGCTTTCACTATCAGTACTGTGCCTTTACATGTACAATCTACATGCAAATGTAGGTGCATTCTGTGAAATGGCAGATACTGATAAAGATGTCACCTGCATTAGTCTGAGAGTTCAAGGGTGGTAATGGATCATTTCCACCATCATTCTTCATATCCACTTGAATTTTATCAGTGAATGAGCCTCTCTTTGAAACAACAAAAAAAAAAAACAGGTCACAAAAATAATCCTCCAAGCATCACCAAAATTCTATTTCTTCTCACTGATTCTCAGTAAGAAACATCTTGTCATCCTATTCACATATATAAACAGAAGTCAGGCATTAATGATGAGCACTTTGCTTTTTTTTTCGCTTGCTTTGGCATGGGAGAATGTATTGCTGTTTTACCTAAGGCTTCTAGAACCATATGTGCCCTTCATGGTGCTGTTCTTATTACATTAGTCTCTTGTCTTAATGCCTTGGGCATTGTTGCAGTCCTAAAGCTTAGACTTAGCTGCATGGCGTTATAACCATTTTATTGCACTTTCATGGGAAGAATTATATGCATTTTCTCTCTCTCTTATTTTAAAGTCCTGAAATTAGGTTGCAGGCAGTCAGCTGAATTTGCAGAGGCTAGTGTGGTGTACATATATGCTCATGGCTCATTTTCTCCTAAATGTGGCAGAAGTCCCTTTTGGATTCACTTTATAACACTCACAATTCTGTCTCAATCTAAGGCATAAGGAGATCAATATGCAAATGTACTTGTATTCCTCTCATCACATCATGAATTGGTTGGAATTATTGATGCGTGCCTCCAAATCAGATTCTGTGAATCACAAAATGCAACAAAATCAAAACCAAACAAACAAACAAAAGAGAAAAACCAAAACACACCAGCACCAAAAAAACCCCAACATGGTATATGACGTAATTCCTAGGAGGGAGGCTACAAAAAGAGGTATGGACATTCTTCCTTTTTCCTTTGAAAACAAGAAGATGAACTTCAAATATTTCATAAGTTATACATTTTCCTAGTTGCTGTGAGTATTTGCTCCTTTCCAAAGGAGGGAGGTGATGCCCAGGGAAGCTGTGTTTTCAGATTGTAAGAGATTATTGGACTGTTATCCCTGTAATAAAATTCAGTACATCAAGTGAATGACTTGTTGTTTAGTGAAACATGGCACAACATCGATTGAAGCTACACATTAAGTCAAGACATCAAATATACCCTTGTGACACTGGACTAGGAATCACTGTTGAAACTGCAAAATTTGCTGGTAGTAGCAACTGAGCTCAAGATAAATGTTGTCGTTAACTCATGCCATAGTGACATTAATGGTTCATGATATCATGCAGTGATCAAAGCCTTCTGGGAAGACATAGACACGATTTTCTTGGTGATCCATATCCACTTTTTTTAATGAAGGACATCTATTCAATTTCAGGTCTGTTGTAAACTTTAAAATATCCAGAGACATTCTGATCGCTAGACTAGTTTATTTTATTTTTAAGCTTTGCAGAAACCTAACCACTGATGCCTCTAAATGTAAGAGCCATCTGAGTGTTTTGTCAATTAAATAGTATACCAAGAAAAGCAAATAAATGCATTACGATTCAGTGCCTTTCAAACTGCAAGAGTTTTTCTGAACCTACATTTATAAAAATGCATTCATAAATTCAGACTGTGATCCTGGTCTTCATCTTGAAAACCTTATTTAAATACTCCTTTACACAAAGTTTCTTCTTATAGTAAATATTCTTGACTGGATCAATAAGAAGCCAGGTATCCAGGGTCCAATTCCCTTCATGTGGATACTGCCAAAGTGCCAGCTTCCTTGTTGCATCCCTTGGGGTATTCATCAGATGGCTGATGGGCTGCACTATCACTACTTTTCCTCCCCTGTAGTTCTTGTCAAGAAAAGTCAGATTTAAATTCAGCTTGGGATCTGAGGACTTTCCAAAGACACCCTGCCTCTCTCCCTATCTGACCATCACCACCCATCTATTGGCTGCACTTATGTCTTGGGAGTATTTTGACAAGCTGGCAACCCACAACAGACATACCATCCCTAACATGCCTCTATTAATGTTCTCACAATCTTCTAAACCAGCCAGAAGGGATTTCTCCCCACCCCAGGTTTTACGTCTGGAACAAATGTAATTTTGCTGTGACTCCTGTCACTATCATATTGGACCCTTCTTTTGTTTAATATATTTCTAATGCATAGTTCTGTTTGCAAGCAGAGATTGTAGGATTGCCTCATGGTAATACCAAATTTAGTCGCAATGCTTCTTTTATGTCTGGTTTTGTTAGTTGAGTGTGCAAATTAGATACACCTAATATATGTTTTATAACTGTTAATTATTTTCATAAATAAATTCTATTTTGAGGCTTTACTTGTAGCTTTCAGAAGCAATTTACTTCCCTTGCGGAAGAGTACTGCCATTAAATACAACTCTGCTTCTTCAAAGAATTTATAATCCTTTGGGGAAAAACATATTACAAACCAAAGGAAATAATGCCTTCTTTGTACAGGAAAGACACACTATTACCCCATTAGAGTCACTGAATTGAAAGTTGCACTGAGTAGAAACTTCCATTTTTGCCTGCAAATACTTTGTGGCGAGTCCAAATGTTCTACTAATTGAAATATGTGATAGACAAAATAAGATTTAAATTTAGTGGGAGAAATAAGCTACTCATAGGATTCCATTGTTTATATGTATCTAAAAGTGTTCAGAAAATGGAACTGTCCTTTCATAGAAGTGCCAAGCATCAAATTTGTCTGATGATATCATAAGTAGTACTTGACAGTATTTTTAATTTCTAGGAATATTCCATATCCTTGACAGTGCTCAAGTAATGTAATATTTTTGTTTTCAGTCTTGTCACTATCTCAATTGAAAAGCTTACTAGCTGAAGAATAAATACTGCTATTTATTATCATCATTTGAAGAGCAGTTTGCTAAGGAAGGTCTTAGAGGTCTTCAAAATACTTGATTTCTTCTTGCAAACTGGAAATGCAAATGTTTGCACAGCAATATTTGTCTGAATACAAATAGTGTTTCCTGGCACCTGTCTTTGATACATCAACTCTGGTGCTTGGTAATAGCAAAGTACAAGAAGTGCCACAGGAGATAGCAATCTAAATGAACCAATAGCAAGAGCAATCTGTAGGGAAGCAGCACGGTAATTAAGACCCAGCGAATTCTGGTGTTCCCTTGAGCGGCTCATGAACAGGGATAACCACTCTGCTTTCCACATGCAGCTGAAGAGACACCATCAATAAAACCACAGAATGGAAACGTCATTACACTACCCATACAGAATCATTCCTCAGTACTGGACCCTGCAGGTTACATACAAGCCCTGGAAGGGAATTCCCAGCTTTGAAGGATTTTGCATTTTAACTATTTTCTTCAGTGTCTCCCCACGTCCTCTCCATGCCCACACATGCACACACATTGTGGCTACCAACAAATAGCTCCATCCTATCCGTACTCCTGCAGGACATGAGTTTAAAGAATAATTTATTTACACCTGCTTCTTCTTTTCATGATTGTCACTTCCACAAATAGTTTTCTTATTTTAACACATACATGCTCTAATGTACTGAAGCATTTTGAAGGCACAGTCAGGAACCAAATATGAAAATGAGCTGTACAGCCGTGTAGTTTCATCACCACAAGATACCATGGCAGTAGAAAAACATCATCAACCACTCGTTGCAGTTCATATTTTTTCTGGGCTTTATCTGGTTTGTGGTGAGGTCATTGCAAATATATCTATTAACACTGAGTGAGTAAACCAACACTCCAAAATATCATCTGGGAGATACAAATACTACTTTTAGAAGGGAAAAACTTATGCATTTGTTATATAAAATGACTCCAATTGGCACTAGAAGAAATGACAGATGTGCTAGTGATTAACATATATCAAAGATGGCTGATTCTTTATGATATACAATAAAATCCCAGAAAAAAAAAAAGAGAAAAAGAAAAGAGACTGAGAACTAACATATTTGAATAGCAAACTGAAGATATAAACTATGACACATACGTAAGATGCAGAAGTGTTTTATGAAGCATTATGCTTCTGAATGTGCTTTATTTAATACCAGATCTCAAAACTTAAGGCTAAAACACTAGGTGTTTTAGTAGGTGTGATTCTGCATCAACGGATAATTCACATAAAAATATTAATTCCCTCTCTCATCATTAGTGCGCAGACTTTAGCAATGTCATTTGGTATTACTGGGAATCAGCTCATCTGTGTCCTTACTAAAGCTCAGGCAAAAAAACCATTCGTTGTTCTGTCCCTTCAAAATCAGTAAGACTTCTGCACCAAAAATTACATATACTTTAGAAGGAATGGTAAATTTTCTGCATGATAACTTTAAAGAACCTATGAACTCAAATATATAGAAGACTTTTAAAAAGTTTTGGGGGCAATATCTGATTTTTTTTTTTTTTTTTATTTCAAAGTCTTTTGATATGGACACAAAATTGGGAAAATGTTACCACAAAGCCATGTGGAAGTTCTGGCTGAAATACACTATTCATACCTATACTTTCAGTCCTAGCAAAAAGTCTGTCTAGATGGACTCCATTTCCCATAAAATGTGTCCAATCTCCCCTCTTGCTGAACTATTCAAGTGAATTAGCTTTCACAGGGCACTATGGGACCAGGACTGCTCCACTTTCCAACAAAACAGGCATTTGGAATCTCACAAGTATGTTTTTTCATTGCTTTCTTTATTTTCTGGTTTTCTGAAAGTCATAATTGTCCACACAAAACTGTGAAAGATGAAGTTCATAAAAGAAAGATTTTCCCTAAAATTGTAGCTGAACATTTCCAGTTTACTTTAGCATTGTCATCATCATGGATCACATTTGGGTAGAGAACTTGATGTGTGCTACTTACAGCTGGACTTCATTCTTTTTTCTCAATTCTGAAGTTTCATAGATGAAATCAGAGCATTGCTAAGCTGACTATTTGCAGCACATTGCTCCATGGCAAGCAATTAAAATTTTTCCTAATGGACATAATGCATCTGTAAAATCCACAAAATTCATTCCAATAACTTCAGGTTTTCACTTGCGGAAACCAGACTTGAATTTGGCCCATTATTCTTTTCAAGTGAAGAGGAGAATAACGCCTTATGTTGTGATATGGCACTTTATCAAATTGTTTCTAGCTATCAACACCAAAATCAGTTGCATCCAGAGGGATTTGGCCCTGTGCTTATTTAACAGTAATATCTTTGTCAACAGATGGATTTTATACTGCTCATATCCTGACAAGTCACTAGAATGAATCTGAAGATTCCCCAGCCATAACAGAATCCTATTTTAACCTTGGTTATTTTTGAAAACTCAGTTTAAAAAACATGACAAGCATCGATGCTTAATGCAAATGCCTAGCAATGTGTGTTACCTGGTAACCAAATGGATGGTATGTTGGAGAGGGAAGTGGCAACAGCAAGTGAACATATGCCAGATCAGCTCCTAGCAGATAAAGAGGTGGTCACCATGGATTTTGCCACATCAAAAGAAAAAAATCATCATGACCTAGTAAAAGCCTATGGAAGAAGAAAACTGGATTTTCCTTCTACGCACTCCTGTGAAGACAGAGGACATTCATAATCTGTGAAGTGACTGCAAGTGTCACTTTTGTCCAGGAGGGAGAAAATTTCCCCAAAATAGGGAAGAAAATGTATCACTTCTGTCCAGTGAAATAAGCTTGGAAAAGTGAACTGCAGCATCACAGGAGAATCTGGTACAGTTGAAGTTTACTGAGTGACTGGCAACACTCCGTCTACTTTGTTGGCCGAAACAGAAGACTATTTCTTGGAGACATTAGAATTTATTTTCTTTCAGTGAGTTCAAAGATTTGTTTCTTTGTTTTGGCCTTCCCTCAAAAATCCATTAAGCTGGAAATTCATCATCTCAAAAACACAAGGCATTTCTTTTTGTTGGGAGGGGCAATCTGAGAGGTCCGCCACAGAGGGTTTTACCAGAGGTCACATTCTAAAGCTACAGTAAAATCTTGAGCTATGGTTGTAGTATCCAAATAGATTCCGTGAAAACAGGAAAAAGAAACCATTTTTTCCAGAGAAAAAATTTTCTTTCAAATTTTTTTAAAGGATTGTCAAAATAGCATAGAAATTAAGCAGAAACCAAAATGATGCAGATAGCATATAAAATATTGGAGCATCATAAAAGTGTTTCTATTTAAGGAGGTATCAGTGTATGTTTTTTATTTCCTGGTGATATACAGGACAGCCACAGTTTATGCTGCCTTTGAAGTGTTTGGGTTTGCAAAGCAACTTTAAAATAGCTTCCAAAAATGGCTGTTTTTCTGAAGCTATTCTTGGCTGATGCCTTATGTTGCATCACTTTAGGCTAATGTTGGGAGTAGAAATGTCAAAGGCCTAGGTGAAAGAAAAAACAAGGAGTGCCAGACAGTCTGCCATACCTTTACAGAAGTGACACACAGTTCTGGACTCATATAGCTCATGTTTTAAGCCTATACTGAGTAGCATACTCTGCACTTTCATAGGAGCTGCAGAACCCAGTTCATCCCAGATTCCCTGTTACATTTCAGATTACCTTTGTTACTAGAGAATGTGCTGCAAATAGTCAGTTTAGCAATGCTCTGATTTCATCTATGAAACTTCAGAATTGAGAAAAAAGAATGAAGTCCAGCTGTTAGCAGAGAAGGCACAAAATCAGATCACTAGCACAATTAGTGGTAATTTGAAAAAGGCCAAAGCCTGGAAGAAAAAACAGTGCCCATTCCCCAGGGAAATGTGTCTTCACAATGGATGATTTCTGCTTCTCTCATAAGACTGTGGGAGCACAGTTTGTACTCATTCAAACCCCAGTCGGAGCAGCTGATTTCGTTAAGATGCGTATCTATCATCTATCTGTTCTTCAGTTTCTTTCCAGATTTTTCAGTCTGTCCCATTTATTAAATATATCCCAAATAACTAATCAAAAAGCTTTTAAGAATGTTTACATGCAAAGATGAGGAATAAATTATTCAGTATCTGAAATCTAATCATACACAAATTTCTGGATAGTGTTTAGCTATGTGCTCACATCCTTCCTCAAGAACGCAGTAGGCATTCACCAAAGAGGCACAGGGCTCCTGCCATCTGGCCCTGCTGTACTAATGGAGCGACAGCCCCAACCTGGGAATGAGTTTCATACTGTTAAACTGAACTTCCAGATAGGCTGTGCAGGGCGAGAGAGGCTGCAGGGCTGCAATTTGCAAGAAAAAAAAATCCATCAGCCACTTCTGCTGTCCCCCCATCCCTCTCTTCCAGCCGCCCCACACTCAAGGAGCACTTCTGTCCAGGCTGCCCTGCCACTCGTGTTCAAGGGTCCTCTCTCGAACATGTGCATTTCTGGTCCCAGCACCAGATTTTCTTGTGTTTAGGCCTGGCTGGCACCTCAGGCAACTAAGTGATCAACTAAATGCCTTTCTAGGTACTTGTTGGACAATACCTAGGCACTTGAAATCAAGTCTGTGTCTATGTCAAGCCCTTTTACTGTGTGAAATACTCTCTGTCCTTTGGATTCAGGAGGGAGGTCCGAATCAAAGACCTGCCAAAAGATGGAGTCTGTTATTGGAAAAGTGGATAAAAACAAGCAGAACAAAAAAAAAAATGTTGTTTTTCAAGAAACATTTGGATGATCAGCACCATTTTTTTGTGCTAGATATATTTGACTAATATGGTGATGGCAGTCCAACAAATAATACAAAAAGACTATTTGCAAAACCTTTTTTGTCTGGAATTTGGTGGCAGAGATCTCAACCTGGTAACAGTACAGGGCAGATTTATGTGCATGCAGCACAGCAGTTTCTAAACACATTCACAACATTTATTTCAGGAAACTGTTACAGCTCCACCGTGGTTTATTAATTCCCTCTATAGATTGACTCTGATTTTAGCACAGGGGTGTGTTTGTCGTTGCATGTTAAATGAGTGGTGTTGCTTAATATTTTTTGCTAATGAGGACACCAGACACGGAACTTCCCCTGGAGCCTTTAGCGATAGGGATTTGTTTCTAGCAATGTGTCATCTCCACTTCAGTTCTCAGTTACATCGATGGCATTACTCAAGTGACAAAAATAGCAAGATTATTGCTCATGTATGTATGCATTGAAGTTATTTGCATGAGATTGACAGGGAATGCCTGCCTGTCCTTACAAACAAGCCAAAAAAGGAAAATGCCGTATGATGTTGCAAAATGGCACGTGAATTACCTCACTTTCTCATTCAGTCTGTCTCTCACTAAAACTCATGCTATAGACACAGTGAATACTCTAAAGCTTGAAATGGATCTGCTGCTTGCAGCCAGAGGACTCTTTTAAGCTTGCTAATCCATTGGAAAAACAGCTCGTTCCTTTGACCAGTGAACACTATCAATTGAAAACCATATCAACACTGAAATGTTATAAATAAAAATGTAGATACATATACATAAATATATATGTCAGTTTAAATGTTTAGTGTTTATATAAACATAAACATATACATATGTATATACTTTGTGAATGTGCATGTATCTTATGTGTGTACATACACCTAGATGTAGAAAACAAAAAGGTATTCCTACAAAATAATGTGGCTATTAAGGAAAATCCCTTTCCTGCAATAGTTCCAACCAAGAATTATAGAGCTGCCAGTAGGACAGTTAAAATGACTGTACAGAATTAGAATAATTTAATTTATTTTATTGATTTAATGAGAATGAAGAGCAAAGGAGTAAAAAAATCAGAAATCAACATATGCATTTTTATTTTTTAAACACCTACCAGTTAAGTAAAGCTGGACTTGCCATTATTTTATATATGTACAGTCCTGCCTTCTGGAAGGCTGAGTGTGTTTTGTGAGAAGTTTGCCAGATACAATTTTTAATGTCTAACTAGAAAGAGAAAAGAATCCAACAAATTTCAAGCCTTAGAGGAGTTGGATGCATGCCTACATGCGTGCGTGTGTGTGCGCATGCTTGCACGTGACAACGAAAAGTAGGAATCAAAGAATCTAAATTATCTGGACAAAAGAAAGAACTCCTTGTCTAATTTTTGTTTCATGGCAGGTTGCTATTATCAAAATTTAGCAATCTTTTTTGAAATCAAGAACTAAAGGAGTCAGTTCATTACAGACCGCAGCAAGAGCTGAAGGCTGGCCACTCTCTCTGTGAGCTGAATTTTGGCTGAGGTCATGAGAAACCCTAGCCAGTACTGGGTGTTAATGAGTCTTGCTGGATGTTTATGGCATTGACCTCGCAGCAGTTGAGGAGAAGGCAGAAGGTGTTAGCACAAGAATTATTTACCAGCTTCTCTGGCAGTTTCTGTTGTGGTTCACTTTTGAGTAGTCCCCTGATTCTTTTCGTTTCATCTGTGATCTCAGTGTGCACTAGAAAAAAGTCATGAACATCTGACTGCCAATATAAGCCCTCTCTTGTGTCTTTCTGTTGCCTTGTGGACAACAAGATGCGCAGAAGAAATAATTACCCTGGGTCAGTTCCCCTGTCCCCCACTAATCACAGTTTCTAGAAGGCCATTAAAAGCATTGAAAACTAAATGTAAGGTTTTCTTTGGGTTATCTCTGTATTTGTAACTTCTCACACACAGGAATTTTAAAGGCTTGACATCTTAGGTGGGGGACAAGAGCACGTGAACACACACAATCATTTATGGAAATCTGCTGGTTGTGTATTTCCTTTCATGCCCTCTGGCACAGGAGACTCGGGCACATAATGTCAGTTTATTTTATCGTTTCTACAGCCCACACTTCTAAATAACAACCAAAGCAGTACTGAAGGCAAAGATGTGGCAAGCTTAAAAAATGTAGTAAATTGTTCCACAGGCAGCAAGAATAGCCAGTTAGAAAAGCAAGTCCTAAGAAAAATAAAGGGTTTAAATGCATAAGCCCCTCAGGTTGTATAGCTCAGTTGTTACAGTATTTATCAACTGCTCTGATAGATTGTCTTAGAATAAATTCTGATGGTGGCATGCCCATGAGCAGATTACAGCATCCTCCACTGCCTGTCCTCTCTCCTAATGATATATTTACTTCTCTTAATGGCTTGGATATTGAGATGATTTCAAGTGTAGATTTTCTTGGGGGAAGAAAGTAGCACATATTATCAAAACAACTAAGATATAAACACACAAAATTGTTAGTGGCAAGCACAGGCACAGACTGCTACATGTATTTTTCCTAAATAAATCTGAATTCCTCTGCACTTACTTTGGTAACTTAGCCAGAAATATGTTGGTAATGTGGTAGGACATGAGGTTTGTAATTTAAATGAGATCAGTGGTACCAGGACTTTGTTACTCTCCCTTTGACACTGACCAGGATAATCGCCTCCAAATGATTGTGGTATAGCATACTGATAGCATTAGCATTTTCCTGGTCTGTTGCTAGCAATATGGAGTTTTGATCTTTCAATTGAGACCACCTAAAACAATTATGTCCATTTTTATTCATACGCATATCTAATTCTACTGTTACTGACTCATTTTCAATTTGTGACAATATGCTTCTCAGGTGACCAAGCCTTTAGGTTAACCTGACCTGTTACAGAAACTTGTAACTTCATGTACTGGGACAGGGGAGCACAGTTTTACATATTGATAAACCACAGCATGTTTTTATCCTGTTAAAATGCATTTACTTTATATTTGCATGGCTGTCTGCACTGATGTATGTTCCTATGTAAAGATCATGACTGATTAGCATCTAATTATGAAAAGAACAGTTTAGCAATGTGATTTTTTTTTTTTTTTAAGGACAAAAGAAGCCTTATAAAGTCTTTCTAAAGGACTTCAGCATACATTGTTTGAGAGTTGTTCCTGAGTGTATGTTAATGATTTTTCTGGCTCAAAAGGTATTTATATCCCCAGACTCTTACATTTGGAGACAATGATCAGAGGAAACTATGCAAGAGTTAATTAGGTCCTGTCTGTCATTCATGACATATTAAATACTTCTGCTCAACACTACAATTTTCAGATTAGATCCAGTATCACCTACTGTGGCAATTACCATTGATTTTTACTGCAAGAATGAGACAGATTAAACTTTACACTACCAAAGTCCGTCATGTAGTTAGGTTACATGGTGAAGGTTTAAAGTAACGTGCATTTTACTAACCTGATGTTAAGGAGCTTTTAAAAATATTTATTTTTAAACAATTCCGTGTTTCTTTTTTCCTGACTGAAGTGCTAGATCAATTTTAATAGTAATCATCAAATTTAATGAAGTTTTATCTCTAGCATTTATGGAGCAACAGTGTCATATATTAAATGTTATTTCTGTATGGATATCTGATTTCATAATGAACGAGTCAGTTTATTTCCATGTGATGTGACAGAAATAAGTTTCAGCAAATACTGTTCCTAAAAGAATCATTCCTTATTTTTCTTTTTTTTCTTGTAGAAATAATACTGGAAATTTTAAAAATATGAGTAAGTTTCCCATAGTTGAAATTATGCCAGAAGTTTTAGTTCTGATAATTATTATATAATGTCATGTGTTCATCTGAGTTCAATTAACTCTCTACAAACATAAAGAAGAATATATTATCTTTTTAATTTGAATACAACTTGATCATGTATGTATAAAGACATGAATTATTCAGAACTGTTGAAACCAGGTTAAGCCCAAAAGCTGCATAGTTAACTCACCAGTTCTGGCAACAACTTTGTTATTGTTAGTGTTGCTGTTGTATTTTGCAAACCAATTCAAAAGCTATTGTCCTAGGACAGCCAGTCTGGAAAAATGGGACTTCAAAGTTACATATCATCAGAATCGTGAATAAATCTTTGTACAAGTGCAATTGCCTTATGTTCAAATTTAATGCTATGGAGTTCAATGCTATAGATGACAGATATGGTAAATACTATAAATTCAGTGCAATTAAATGATGAGTTATCTCACAGACACTGCCTGAGGAAGCATTTTGCTTCAGTAGCACTGAAAAGTTAGAACTACACACTTGATCCTAAGCCTCCTAAGCCCATTCTGGTTTTGCTGCAAAGCTGCTTTTTGGGCTGGGTTAGCATTCATTATGTCCTGTGAAATTGTACCAGAATTTCCTCTACAATAAAATCAAAACATTGTTTTCAACAATTTGCTTCTCACTATTCAAAAAACAAAGCCTGAAAATAGGACACAAATGGTGAACAGCACCATTTCAGTGCTCAGGATAGCTACTGAGGTTCCAGAGCTCTTGCACGTGTCCGTGAAACTTGGGGCAGCCAAGAGGCAGGCGGGATCTCCAGGAAGTGGGGAGGAAGTCTTACACCACTAAATGGTTTACTAGCTTAAAGCTGCACCAGGGGAGCTTCAGAATGGACATTAGGGAGTATTTCTTTACCAACAGGGTGGTCAAACACTGGAAAAGGCCTTACTAGAGAGGAGGTCGATGCCTTGGGCCTGTTGCTGTTCAAGAGGCATTTGGACAATGGCCTTGATAGCAGGTCAGCCCTGAATTAGTCAGGGACTTGGACTAGATGTTCATTTTAAGTCTCTTCCAACAGAAATAGTCTATTCCATTTCTTTCCATTCTGTTCAATGAAGGGCTTTAGGGAATGGTGATGTTCAGGATACATTTCATTGCTATTTCTTTGATGGGTACGAGAAACATGGGTTTCCATCCAAACACATGGGTAAGAATCCAAACTAGCCAGTTCACAGAGGTCTGGGGTTTGGGATTTTTGGGTATGCCATAACCACCTGCAGCTTTAGCCCTCTTGAGCAGATTCCACTTGATTCCACCTAATCAGACTCCAGACATACTGCAGAAAAAATATTTAGAAACGCAGCAGCAGTGTTGGATATTCAGATCCTAGTTTTTTAGAGTGGGATCTAGCTTCATGGAAATTCATGAGAACGGGATTTAAACCAGGCTGTGGTCCCTACAGGTGCCGTCTTGGATTACCTTTCAACTTGTAGGAAATAAGTCAGCCTCTTTTAACATCCAAAAACTGTCTATTTTATATGGATGTCTATTTTAAGCATGATATTAGAAAGGCAAGTCTAGACAACATCAAACAAAACCAGACCTTTACACATGCCATAAAATGGGAACTGTCTCCTAAGGCTTCAACAAAGTATTAAATGTGACATATGAAAAAAATTCTCCAGTAAAATGAAATTGTGCAGTGGAGTGCATTATTAATACTGAAATTAAATGTGAACAAATAAGGCAAGGAACTGAATGAATAAATAATCCATTTAAAAAGGTCATTTTAATAGTTCAGAACAGCTCTATGGGATAATTTGGAAAGGTGAAAATATTCCCTTTTCAAGCTGCATTGAAATAAAAGCATATTTATAGCTACATAAATGATAACTTTATGTGAAAGTATAATGCTGGAATGTAAGTCAGAGTATTACACAAGTTTAAACTCCCTAAAACTATACACTCAAGCACTAACAAAATAAGCACGGACCTTTTATCTTTCCAGGTTAGATCAGTAAATTCCATACAATTTGTTGAATGAGACCAGACGCTTCAGTTCTGGAATTCTCAACATGGTTTTGGTGCTCCCCAGTCCCTGACAACACTTGCATATTTTGTTCTTTGATTTTTCTTATTGCTTTCTCAGTAAGAAAAATAACTTTATACACACAATTAAGACCACCCTTATAAAGTACTGAAACTGAAATTTGTCTACTGTATGTTTAATAGATAAGGCAGAGCTGAGGATAGTTCTGTGATTCAGCACATAGCCTACTGTCAAATCTTTCTGAATAAATCTATCTTCATGTGTGCAAGTGCTCATAACTTGATCTTATAACAATAGTACTAAATAGTTTCTAAGCTATTCTATTTCTACATAGTTGTTTGATTGGTCTAAGTTTCAGGATGGAGTGCGTGCTGGTTTCAGCTGGGGTTAAACCGCAACACAGTGGAAGAATTGGACAGAAAATAACATTTCAGCAGTTTTTTTGGAAGGCGTGAAAATCATCTAGAATTCAGACTAATTGGCGTATCTCCAGTTACAGAATACCGTGAAACTGAAAACATTCTTTGACACACTGTGTTACATCTTCATAAAGATTATTCATTCACAGCTTTACTATCTGTTTTAATTTTGTTACCATGTTTGGCTTACAGGACCTTACCAAGCAATTTCTGGTTGTGTTCCATTCTGCAAAGGAAAGCTGATTTCATACCATATGATTTTGGGCACATGAAGCATTAAGCTTTATCTACACAGGAGCTCATTCACTTTACCAAAATAAACTGCAGCTCCTATTGGCAAGTGCACCGAGTCCCACAGTGGGCAGTGCTCTGTTTGGCATCTGGAATTCCCAACCAAGGGCTGCAGTGCCCACAGTGAGCAGCTCTGAGGCCACACACAGGGAAACTGCCCTTCTTGTATGTGTGTTCTCCAGGTTGCGTGGGACTTCCTGATCAAACAATAAGGGAGAGCTACCATTTTCAGACTATGTGGCAGCAGAAAATCCGCACCAGCATGAAACTATCACTGAGCTGTATTTAGAGGTTCAAGAAGAGTCATGGCTTTCTTTGGCTTTGATGTGACCTCGATCACATTCTTAAGCAAACTGATGTGTGAATGTTCGCTAAAAACTCATGTTAATTTCTTAAAGAAAATATTCTTCCCCATGTTCAAGGATGCCCACAGGCTACCCTTGAAACTAGGGTTACCTCATGGAGAATTTACAAATGTTGTAGTCTCTTTTTCTTTTACCAGTTGTCTCCCTAGGTGTGCCATGATAGGTACAATCTGCTGTTCACTGCTGCCCCACTGTAAGCTCTGTGTACAGTTCAGTTGTCAAAGGCCCAAAGCTGCTACTGCTCTGCAAAAACAGTATTTCTGATTATTATATTGATATTTCTGCCAATTTTGGTCCTAGAGGACTGCATAACTTAGTCCAGCTCTGTCTGGAATTGCAGAAGTTCACATCAGTTTGGATATGGAACTTAAGACAGGGCCTGACCTGGTATAAATTGCTTGGTAGATCTAAAAAGACTCCTTATAGATCTTTTTAATGGAGCCTCAAGCTTCTGAACATGCAGATATTCTTCCATAATTGATCTCAACTGCATGCACAATAATAAATTGTAATGTTACATTGGAAAATCCTTAAAACACTCCAGATGGCCATAAATCAGCAAAGCTGGTGTTGACTGCTGGCACTGAAAGTGAATATTTGACTTTAGGACAAGACTTTAACCTTTTAAATCCGAGTATTAAATAGGAATAAACTCACCCAGACCATTGGGGTTTTGGTAGGTGCTGAAACTCATTACTGTTTACAAAATACCCTTATGATTTTGGCAAGAAAATATTATAGAACTCTAACATATTGTATTTTTATAATGATATCTTGAAAACTTTCAGGGTCTTGAATACCTAAAATAGTTGACGAAGATGAATGAGCTGATTAAGCAAAGAGAAGCTTAATATAACTCTCTGGTGAACATCACCAGCAATGGAAAAGGAAATGAAGAAAAGTGCATGACAATTTAATTGAATGTTAGAAAAATATACATTTATTAAAAGGTTATTGTGTCTCAACATGCCAATGCTCTTTGTAATTTGTTACGGCTTTTGACTAGTTCTCCAACAAAGGGATGTTATTGCAAAACACTGTAAGAAAAGACGCATATTTTACTGATTTTTTTGTGGTCCCCACTAAAGACTACTCGTCATTCTAGACAAATGGGAGGGAAAGAAACAGGCTGCAGAAAACATCAAGCTAAAGAACAGGATGTTCTATGCATTTAAATCCCAAAGACACTGTCTTGTATTCTGGGCATGTTAAAGAAAAGAGTGAACTATCTCTGGGCATCAGTTTTCAGGGTTTTTTAGGTTACAGCTTAATTTTTCATTCCAGACTGATTGACAGAGCTATTTGAAGAGAGAATACTTTTAAAACTAAATGTAAAAAAAATCCAAACAAAACAAAATATTCTCTTCCAAATTGTTGTCATAGAGGTTGCAGCTGATTTTGAATTTCTGGATAAGGCCAGATTGATGTTGATAGTGGAGTGAAAACAGAGGTGTAGAAGAGAACTCTGGTCTGCAACAGTAAATATAGTCAATACCTCAGAAATACAACTTCCCTCTACTGCTATGTCATGTGAAGAGAGAAATGCACCGCATATTGTGCATCTCATCTGTATAATTGACATAATAACCTTACTGGGGATAAAAGCAGCAGGAAAAGTAGTGATTTTTATCAAATTATACTTTTTGATACTTAAAAATTTGTGTCATGCCCATATCCACAGTCTCTTTGTTTGATATCAAAATCCTACCAGTTGATACAAAGCTATTTGAATAATATCTCCTCTTTTCCACTAAAATATTGAGTGAAAATGAAACAAGCAAGCTAATAAATGATGATCAAAATGTCATCTCTGAAACAAAATGTTTTCTTTTGATGATTTCCTTCTTCTATTGATTCAAGTGTGTTTTTCTGAGTTTTCAAAGATTTCCCAACAGGACTTCTACCTTGCTAAATTGAAAACTCTTCCCTATGTTTGGAAAGTGCAATTCTGCTAAATATTTCAGATTTTATAATGTTTTTATTAAGAATTGAACATTTTGCTACCATGAAAATTTGTTGTGATAATGTTGTCATGTCATAAAACGTGTAATTAAAAATCTTTTATCTCCTAGAGAGGCTTTCTTTTACACCTTCAATATTTTATTTTATTTTTTATGCTTTTGTTTGTTTGGTGGGTTATTTTTGTATTCACTGGGATCTTTCAAATTTATGTTGGTGTAAACCAGAACAGAATTTGACCTAATGGATCATATTTATTCCTACTATAATTCTACTTATTTTAGTGGCTTATCTTAAGGATGAATTTATCCTTATATATAGTAATATTTGCTTTCTCTATAGAGCTGAATTTTGAAAAGGTATTCCATATAACAGCATTTCTTTTATTGCAGTGGACAGTAGCTGAGATTTTACTGATCATACCAGAAATAACAACAATTTTCCTTGTTCTTGCTTCAGTGTGTTTCTACTTTAAAACAGCTTTACTATTCTCAGAAGAAAGCTTTTTGTAATCTGATTTACAGTGATTCCAGGCACTAGTCTGAAAGCAAAAGGAGGAGAGAGAAAGGAAGCAGAATCTAAAGGGCAAAATCAACTAGGATTCACCTCTATTTATAAACAGAAACACCATGCTATGATGCCTTCGTTGGCAGTTGTCTCCATGATGAAATGGCCAGTTACAAGGTCTGAAATGAATTATAAAACATTCAAAGGAAATTAGCTTTCACTGGTCCATTCAACTAGATCAATTGCTACAGCATTTTATTTTTATGGAGGGATCTATACAGTAGCTTGTTTGTGTAGAACCAGAGTGTTAATGACATTACCTATCATTTTTAACAAGGATGTGCCAAGATAAACTCAGCTGTATGTTACAAAATTAATAGGAATACTAATAAAGCACATTTGCTTGACATTTTTTCGCTTGTCATGTGCTGCACAAAGAAAAATTTCTGAAGAAGGGAAATACCAATTATACTATTCCAAGAGAAGGCTGTAGCTGCAACAATGCGCATTTTTAAGATGTGATATTGTTAACACCCAGTGGATCCTTAAAACACACCCTGCCATCTATATTGTTATCCAGGCAACTGTTCAAAAGCACAGAAAAACACATAAAAATAAGAAATATAAAAGCCTTCAGAAGGTTCTTATGCGGCTGTCACAAAACCTCTAGAGCAACCTTCCAAAACCCAGCTCGAAAACATCAGAGTATTCTTTTCTTAGAAAAAAAAATATAGTGTATACAGTACAGATTTTCTAAGATGAGATTATAATTAGTACATTCATAAACATATGCACTGATGATTTTGCTATTATTGGTACAATTTATATTCTGTTTTTAACCTTTTCCAAACTGCAGGTAGAGCAGGGCAAGTTCTCAAAGCAGCTTTTTACTTGCAGGAATACACCGTCTTGCTATTGTCTGGTTTTCCCTCCTGAAAGGGCAGACAGCAGTAAAAGGCAAAAAGATAGAATTTCCACAACTCAAGGTGATATTTTCAAATGCTGTAGGGGCATGTGTGGCTAATAAGCTTTTTTTGGTGATGTAACAGGACAAATCTATTCAGGCTACAAAGCCCTCTTTCTTTATAGCAAATGCACAAAGACAATTAAAAGCGCCTGAATACAGAGCCTGCCCTAATGACATTGAAGTGATTTAGCCTGTAGGACTCAGATGTGAGTCCAGATGGGCACTGGCCACTGCCTTAGCAGGATGGAAGAAAAGGAAAATGCTGCTAGATGTGAAAATGAACATTTGCACCTTCTCCGGGTTTCTGGGTTTTTTTTTAACCTGAGATTTATAAAGTATGAACAGCTATAAGCTTGTACTAGGTACAGCTCATCATAAGGGAATCAGTAAAGGAAAAAAATACTCAATATACTAAATATGTCTCTAGGTCATAAACTCCAGCAGCCCTTTTTAGATGACTAAAGTGGGTGCCTGGAGAAAACAGGACAGTGTATGTTTCTCCCAGGACTCTCACTGACTCCAGCTCTCAGCAGCAGAAATCTTTAGACTTCTATTAGGAAGATGTGGGTTTTGCATATTCAGAGCCTTCAGTGAAATCCTCTGCCAAGAAGTTGCCTTCCAACTTGCGTAAACTTTAAACACTTTCAATTTCCAGAAGCAAGGAGATAGGCAGTTGATTTGCATTCCCTAGTGTGAAGGACAGTCTCTCTGTTCATTAGGGACCTGCCTGCTTCTAACACCACTTGAGGTCCACTTTCTCTTGTGCTGGGGCAGACAGCCAACAATGGAGTCCTCTTCTTTTCCCTGACATTTTACAGACCTTTGTTATACCTGCCTTCTCCAGAGTGAAGAGATTTAGTTTATTTAGTCACTCCTCACATGTAAAATGTACTGTATCTGTGACCATTTTTCTAATTTTCTCTGAAGCCTGATATTGCTCTTAAACCTCCCTGAAGATGGGAGAACCAACTGTAATGGCCAAAGAAGAAACTCTCTTCATGCCACAGCCATCCTATGCACCAGACCTCAGGGATACACAACATGACATTGTAGAAAGCTTAGACTGGACTCCCATCAGTGCAATCCCTTCTGCAGTGCTGTCCAGCTTTTGTGAGTAACCATCTTGAGCAAAGTCAGGCATAACATTTCCCAGCTGTTTATCTGAAAGTGGCAAACACATGATTTGCTATGATCAGGTCTTCATCTGTGAAAAAAACCGACTAACAAATAAGAGATGAAGAAACAAATTTTTGCAAACTGATGTGCAATTGAACAGCATGAATGTAAAGAGCACTACATGCAATCAAAGCCAGGTGGTAGGTTTCATCTCCATTTTGCAAAGGTTAAAATGACTGTAAATGAGGGAAAGTGGTGAAAAGAACATGTCTGGAATTCCAGAAGAGGAGTCATAGGCCACAGGTTTTGATTTGGGCCCGTTTCTGTATACGTGCACTAACAAGGCCGCTTGAGCTCTTAGGATAATTTTTCTGCAATTTTTTCTTTTCCTGAGATTTCTCTTCAGACTTTGTGAAAGAAAGAAAAACATGCTGTATGGAAGAAGAAAAGATAGAAAAAGGTAGTGACAAAGATGACAGAGAAGACTATAAAAACTTTCAGCTTAGTGACAAATCTTATATATTCTTGTGATGGTGTTGCTCTAAATGTGAGAGCTGTTTGGATTTTCCAGTGATAAAAGTAATTAAGCATGCACTGCATTAAAGATCCTTAGATTCAAAACCAATGGAGTATGTTCTAAGTTCATTTTCAGAAAACAGTCAGAGAAATGCAGGCAGCTGCCTAGATGACTGCCTCACATATCAAATATATTGGCTTTGAAAATAGTGAAATGTATCACATTCATGAACAAGTTGCTGAATAGGTTCGTGCTGCATGAAAGTCACTAACAGATCATTTTCACAGCCATTCCAGCATTTAAAGTAATTTGTGGGAATTTAAGCTGATAAAATAAATTTCAGTTGGCTGACATGAACGGAAAATAATACACTTTCAGTATTTCATACTGATGGAACAGAGGTAGAATTGCATGAAACACTCCAGATGAAGTAAGTACAGTTATAAAGGTGTTGAGTCGCTTTCTCTGTCTTTCAAAGATTTACATCCTGAAAATGGATGCTCTATCCAAGAACGCAGTTCTGGAAGAAGCAGCACCTTTTCCATATATTAAGACTGGAAATTTCTCTGTTTCCCCTTACAATCCAAACATATGCAGGATTTTTTCCCTCTTCATGCCCTGCATGCCATGCGCATTAACGATTTTTCTTCTTTACAGGATGTGGCATAATTTTCTAGTTGCAGCATAACATACAGCAACTCCTTGATAGTCAAGCTGCAAATCACACTTGCAGAAGAGAAACTCATTAACCTTTAGGGCTGAATTAATGCTAGGTACTCAAAGTTTAGTCAGTATAAGATCCCTAACCAAGTCTGTACAGGTCTCAGATTTTTATCTCTACTTCCTTGCAGATCAATAGCCTAATTCTAAGACTGATAGCAATCTAATGGGACAGAAGAGGTGTTTCACTTATGCATTCAACATTAGTTGTCCTGCTGTAAGATTGTGGGAATAAAATGGATGTCTGGCTGAGAGGTGAAGAATTTATGAATTTATTTCTAAAGAAAAGTGGAAAGACGGTTTTCAATATTGATGTCTACAGTTTTCCAGAGGCTGCATGATTGTGCCCCTTTCTCACTTCTACCTTCCTCAAGTTCCTTCTGGACACTTTATCCCATGAGACCCTATGCCCTCTCTTCATATATATATGTATGTAAGAAATAATTGATAAAAACTGGTAAGAAAATTAAAGAACTGTCTGAATGAAACAGAAGCTAAACAGCAATGTCATGAGGAGGTTTAGGTTAAATAGTTACTGTACTGAAGCAGGGAAAGCTACAACTGTGACAGCTCAAAGCTAGGAAGAGGAGAGCCTTTTGAAAGTAATCAATAGCTATGAATTGAGAAGCTGAAGAAGTCACGGAGAGAAGTACAAGGACACTTGTTATTAGGAGCTGTAGTTATAGGTACACCGAACACAGTGACCATCAACAGCTTGCTCATAGGATGGAGAAACAAGATTTTTTTTTTACATGCAACCTGTCCCAGACAAAAGACACTTTAGATTTCTTATTACAAAAGTGACTTATATGACAGTAGAAATAATTTTGTCAGAAAGTATCTAAGAATTAGAACTTTACATTCCACTACCAAAAAAACCAAAAAAAACCCCAAAAAAACAAAACACTAGAACCTCTGATAGGAGACACATCTGTTAGTAAGTGATCTGGGGGTGGGGTTTATCCCTGAGGATCCTTTCTACATTGGTTTTTACAAACCGTCCAAGTGCTGGGTAGCAAACATGTGTCTCGGATGGACATCTCTTTTGGGCAGGAAAGAATTCACCTCGAACTGCCAAATACATCAAACCACGTTTTTTATCCTGTAATGAATGGTATGTGTGAAATGAATCATGTGAGAAGAAAAGAATTACACAGCAAAATAGGCACTTACTGTACTATGAGCAGCTGTATAGTTAGGGAGCTTATATAAATTATAGTGTATTGGATTTCAGACAAGGTCACCAGATATACCCAGCACAAGACTGATGAATTCAGAAGGAAATGAGAAATATTACTGCAGTGCAATAAGCACTGCAATCCAACCTGTACAGACCTTCCCTTCACACAGAGCTGATTGTTTTACAAATTCAGTCAAGGGATTTCAAAACTCTAAGCCTGGTGTCACACTGCCATTGAAAGCACCTCCCTTTGACAATACAAACCTTAACAACTACTGTGACTTTACTTAACAAAACCCTTTTTTTATGTGGGTTTTTTTTCCCCTGCTAAGTTCTGGTTGCACAACCCTGATTTGATTGTATTACAGCATCTGCTTTTATCCCTGTTTTAATAATTCATGGGAGGAAAAGCACTAATATTACACAAATGGAAACTGCAGGTAGAATTCTTTCATTGTCAGTTTTCAGTTGGTTTGTGTTTGGCTGGAATGGATATAATAAATGCCTTACAAGAAGGAATGGGCTGCATAGAACTTTCTTGTTTAATTCACAAGGCCTGATTTGGAGTTACAGGAAACTAGAGAAAGGGNCAAAATGAAGGTACTAAGTTTCACAGACTGAAGAATTTAATAATGTAAATAACATCAACAAAGTAACGAAGGCAATGGTGAAAACTGCCCCAAACCTAAAGAAATTACAAGAAAGCAATAGAGAAATGCTACATCTCATTATGTTTCTGTATTTTTAACAGACAGTTCAGAGCTATGACAATGTAAACAAATGGAGTATATTAAACCAACGCTTAGCAAAGTCAAACCACTGTTGAGTTTGTGTGTTCCCAACCTACTCATGCATGTTGCTTTATAGATGATCATAGATAGCATCAATGTTTACACACAAAAGACATAGGTAGTTACTCGTTTTAACACAAGACCTGTGTGCTAACTGGGAGGTTTTCAGATTTTCTTTGAAATGGACATTTTTATGAGGTGTCTGAGCTCTGTCCGAGGCTTCAGTGCTAAAAGAGAATTATTCAGGTATCTGGATTCTCCTCCAGCAGGGAAGCAGCTCAGTTCATATGTGTTACATGGTCAGTAAGCCATGAACAGGAGATACATGTTCTTCTGAATCCCAAAGGCATATTTCCCATGTATGTGAGCCTTTGAAGCACCCTAGTCAGAGGCGTAGCTGTGCACAAACACAAAAGCAAAAGGTGATTGCAGTTTTTGATACACCAGGAAGTGACAGAAGGTTGCAGGATCTGTCAACCTTCTTTGGTGAGCCAGCAAACACTCTGGTGCTCGACAGCCCTGCTTGCTGCTTAAGGCTGAGAGTAAATCCCAAGGTGCTACAGAGCCTGCCCAGCTCGGCTCTTGAGTGGCATATTCTGCGATGTCAGTGGGCACTCAGCGCTGGCCTGCACTAGGAAATGCTCTGTGCCTTGCCACATCTTCCCCCAGGGAGCAAGTCACTGAGTCTTATGTGAATAATATATTTGGAGATTGCTTTTAGAGAAGGAATCTGTTTTGATCAAACTGAGTTTTTGCTTCATGAGGTATTAATTCACAAAGGGATTCCATTTTTTCTCAAAAATTTTAGTCTTCATACTTCATGCTCTTCAAAGGTCACCTTACAGAAATATTGTGGTACTCTGTTATAAATGACCAAACTTGCTTTTTTTTTTGGTCACTTTAATGAAGCTTAATTAGTATCTCTTCACTTATACATGGTCACACAAAGCTGTCTATCCAGATATATTATGCAGCTTATTTTGGAATGCAGAATTTATGTGGAAAGAAGGTGGTTCTTGCTTTTTTATCAGCTCTCCTAAATCACAAAACCACTATTAAACTGCAAAAGGTTAATGAAGTCCAGACTTGTCTGTCAGATTCCAAAGTGGGAAAAATGTCAATTGCTGTTACTTAAAAATGTCATTAGCACATTTATTTAATTATGTATAAGGGACATGGTTAACACAGAAACTCCTGGCTGCCATAGTGTGAGCAAAGAAAAGTTTTTAGAAGCAAGGCTGGAATTCCTTGACTAACCCCCTTGTCCCTTCTTGCTGACCTCTGTGTGTGCACACAAATATTTATGTAAATCATGATCTTTACCAGTGAGTCTGAGTTAGAAAGATATGCATGAAAAAGCGAGGGAAAAAAAGATTCTCAATAGAATAAATAGAGGAATGAACTGAAAAGTGTTCAGATGAGAAAAAGGGGAAGAAACCCAAGAGGGGCCTATTCTTGAGTGAAAAGGTGAGGGGTGGAGGTTGGTTATTCTCTTCTTTAGCTTCTGATCTTCAGCTGCCTAAAACTGAGACCCTTGCCCTGAGTGTGATGAATATATGTAATTTTCTGACTTCCTTGAGAGCTGCCTGGGTCAGCTCCCTCCATTGCTAGCTGCTGGGAACCCTAATGCTCAGAAGGGACAAAAGAGAATCATATGAAAATGGCTGCTTGGCAATTTAAGAAAAAGGCCAGATATGTTTGGAAAAGGGCTGTTGAAACTTATGGGTGCAAATGGCAGTTCTTCACAATTTTGAATCTGCTCTTAGAACAGAACATGGGCACTATGAATCCACGGCACTAAAGAGAAAAACACCTACTTCTTGATCCAGCTAATGTTCTTTCAGATTTATCCATGTCAGTACACATGGGTGGTCAGTACTGTTTCCATGCAAGACTGCTCATTGTGCATAGCAACATTAGGCTTGCAGCTAGTGATGGGTGTCCTGTCGGGGCTTGAGTGCCTTACATTGGCCCAAGGCAAAAGGGCTACATTTCTGACTGACATGAGATTTTGCCAGCAGACAGATTTGGGTTTTAAAAGTTTAGTTTCTTTACCATAGGAAAACGAATGACTTCAGATAACAAGACAAGACCACAGAAAAGGATGTTACCCTTGCTTTGGAAAGAAATCTACCTAGTCAACATTTTCAAGCTTCAGAATGCTCCAGTGCTTTTTAAAGACAATCCTTTCCTATTTTTTAGCTTCTCAGTACTATGCTGTTCTCCTCACTGTACCAAGATGAATCATAGAATGTCCTGAGTTGGAAGGGACCCAAAGTGCAGCTCCTGGCCCTGTGCAGGACAGCCCTGAGAATCACACCATGAGCCTGAGAGCATTGTCCAAACACCTCTTGAACTCTGGCAGGCTTGGTGCTCGGGCAACTTCCCTGTAGAGTCTGTTCCTGTGGCCAAACACCCTCTGGATGAAGAACCTTTTCCTAATATCCAACTCAAATCTTCCTTGACACAGCTTCAGGCCATTCCCTTGGGTCCTGCGTCTGGTCACCAGAGAGAAGAGATCAGTGCCTGTCCCTCCTCTTCCCCTCATGAGGAAGTTGTAACTGCAGTGAGGTCTCCCCTCAGTCGCCTCTTCTGCAGGCTGAACAAGCCAAGTGACCTCAGCTGCTCCTTATACGGCTTCCCCTCAAGGCTCTTCGTCATCTTCTAGTAGTAATTACTTGTTTTGCTAGGAATTTCTTGTTTTAGCTTTTTCCTAGCAAAACAAGAAATCCAATGTATCCATTATTCCTGGATACACTGCAAAGCACGGTTTACCCTTTGTACCTAAGCGAAGTCTGCAGACTTCAAACTCTATCAAAGTTAAAATGTAAGGAGCTACCTGTAGAAGTCTTTCTAGAAAGGTCAGACCCAAACCCAGATTCTGGCTTCTGTTCTAGTTCCAGATGGTGTTTCCCCATATAACTCTATTTTTGGTTGCTTTTACTTTTACCAAACTCAAAAGACACGCAATGAATGAGGCTGAAAACATAAATCACCTAGCCCAGATGCCATTCAACAGTACCATAATGATGACAGGATTGTTATGACATCTATGCAGAGTAATGGCTACTGCTTGGTGCTGTAGCTGCTGTCAGCAACGTGAGTCACTGTGATGCTGCAGTTGGCCCATGGGAGCTCCCTCACTGCAGCAGCCCACTTTTTGTGTTATAGTTTACACGTATTCCAAATATGTTTGCTGGAATTGGCAACAGGTGCAGACCTGCTGCAAAGACAGCCAATCTGTAGCTCTGGTGTGTGCATCTTGGAAACATTGCCTGCGCAACTCTGGTCACAGGGGGGATGTGATCCTTCCCCCTTGTCCCTCACCAGACATCCTCTGCCCTTGGGGTAGCTCCAGTCCAGTTGTAGCCCACATTAGGGTGCCCTGTAGGGTTAGGAAAGTTGGCTGCAGCTATGGGGTAGGGAGAATAATGTACCCAGAGAGTTGTAATTTTCACTTATGAAAGATAATATTTCTCTTCAGATTTTTACTCTTACTAGAATCACCTACAGTCACTTTTTTTACATACTAAATACTGAAATAGCTCAAGAGGTAGTCTTATGGAAGAAGAGAGGATTTTCTTCCAAGCATTATTTGCTTTTACCCCACTGAACAGCGATCATAGAAATCTACTATTTCCCTTTCAAATCGCTCTGTTTAGAAAACCTGGGTGACAGGATCAAGTTACTCTTCTGTGACAGCTGGCTTGCAGGATCACTGTGTTATACTACCTGGCCCATTTTCTGTTAGTGACTGGAAACTCTGGAGAAGGTAATCAGAGTTGGCCACCAGAACATTTTCGTTGTAACTGAAGAGAGCCATTACTGCTTCACTATTGAATAGACTTGTTTCATCTCACTGGGTATGCTATGAAAATGCATATTAGCTTGGATTTTTTTCTACCCTGAGTACTAATTTTTCCCCTTTTTGGTTATGTTTTTCTAAGGAGAAATTTTATGGTATATGATACAGCAGTGTAGTATTGCATTGTATCATTTTAAGGACATCTGGTATCCAGCTCTTCCCACCCAGAACCTCCTTACCTCTTAAAGGTAAAAAATACACTCATGCAAAATCAGTATTTTGTCCTCTGAAGCAAATTTAATGGTATGTCTATAAGTAGATTTTGTCCTCAAGCAGAATGTTGTAATCTTTGAGGACTTGATTTTTGTGACTTTAATAAATCTTTGCTAAAATGGTTTTGCAGTCTGAAAGATCAATACAGGGAACAGATACATGTCTTAGGCAAAGGCGGAAAGAACATCAGTTGCTTGAATACCAGATTTCAGCAAAAAAAATGTGGGTAATAAGCACCAGATCCTCATTCTTCCCTCAGTAATACAGCATTATCTACTGCTCAAAATCAAATCTCACAGACTTGCACAACAAACAACATATATCTCGATGTGGTGATAGATAAAATTAATTCTACGCCATTAGTTAAAACACTAGTTCAGGCTTTTAGTGTTTCAAGGTTTTATTTCTTGTCTTCTCTTGTAAAATTCAATTGCACATTGAGGAGAGAAATTACAACTTGTGTTATTTTCATCGCCCTGTTTATTCTCACTTCTTGTATTTTCTGAGAAATCTGCATCACACAGTAATGACAGCAGTTCCCTTTCAATAAGAAAGAGTCCTTTTGAGAATTCACAGTCGAAGTATACAAAGGAGCAGTGTGTTGAGAGTTCTCTTTCCATCTTCAGTTGCTATATTTGTCCTCTCAAGCCCTTTAGATATCAATAAAGTACAAGTAAAAAATTATAGAAATAGGCCTTTCACTTTATCAACTCAACTGGTGTATGATAACATACATAGGTTGGGTGTGAGTCCTTTTCTTTCTTTCAATGCTCTTGTTTGGGGAAGAAAACGTTCCTACTTTGGATAATAACTATTTTGAGCACTGGCACAGAACACAGATTCTTAAGAGATCATTTATATTACAAAGGCTCACTCTGTACTTCCTCAGTGCTTAGAGGCACATTTCAGCCTCCAAACCGAAATCTTTTTATGGTTTTTGAAAAAAATTAAAAGTTTTACTTAGGCATTTTAAAAAGGAAGAAAAACATATATGAAAGCAAAGTTAATATACCAGTATGTCTAAAACAGAGAGAAAGTTGTTCCATACTTCTCTAGTTTTCTAACTGTTTTCTGAAATATATTTGACCCTCACACAGTGTCTCTGTAAAAGGGAGTGTATTTCCTAAAGCTGAATGGGAAAGTGGTTCTTAACATCCCATTCAAGATGAAAACTGCACTGATGGTCTAGCTAACTATATATCTATTTCCAAATGTACTAAATTTAAATGGATGTAATCACAGTATTTAATACATACATGATGTTGCATGATGGCTAGACAGATTAGATGTATTCTTGCCATAGAAAAGTCTAGTGCAGGAGGCAGTGTTTATTCACACAGTTTAGACCCCTCATGAAGCCTTTTTGCATGGATGTTCAGTTCACTTGTAGGCCAGGGAGTGTTCTCAGTGAGTCCAATGAAAAATTCACTCGAAAAACAAAGGTGCTATGCAGTAAATGTCTCACCATATTATGAAAGGACTTTCTGTTTTAATGTCTGAAAGCAGAATTTTGATCTTCACTATTGTTTTAGTAAATGTTTAAGTCTTCTATTTGACCTTTCATAAAAGATGTTGTATTGCTCTGTTTAACCTGATATGCTATCAATGCAGAAAACTGTTTATCCTTCTTAAATAACGAAATGAAAGAATGAACCCCCCGTACTACAGATAAATATAGTTCAATGGTACAAAAATAGAAGGAAGATAATCAGTTTGGAAGTATTTTAAGACATCCTTTCCCCCTCCCATTATTAGTGTTTGATTCCTGCTATTTTAATTGACTTAAATAATTGATGTGCATCCAGTTTGATGCTCTGATCCATGTTTTTAAAGTTTTGTCTTCATGCTCTTGTGTGCTTTCAGTTTTTGAGAAAGGCACTTGACTCTGCCAGTGAGTACCCTGTTCCCAAATAACTCTGTGAGGTATGTTTGCCATGGGAAACTGCCCCTCACTGAGCAGCAAGTCCTGCTGTTCTGCAAGATGTGACTGAAGATACAAGAAGGGCAAAGCAATAACAGAACAAGAAAAGGAGAATAAACAGAATAAACCACCCAATAGCTACTGCATATTATCCTGTGGAAAGGTGCTTAGGGAGGAAGCTGAGATGCTACAAGAGCCCTTTCAGGGGAAACAAATCAATGGGAATGATGGATAACTTGTCTCCAATCTATATTTAGAGAAAGAGAAAGTGTACAGATGAATTTAGCAAAAAAAAAATTGGAGCAAATTTAGCCCTTCTAATTGAACTGGATAATCACTTCACGGGTTTGATTTTTCCCCCTGTAATTTGTTGTAATAGTTCCTTACTCCTGCCATGAGGTTCAGCATGACTGAAGCCCTGTGTGAACCTGGATGGCCCAACCAAGTGAAATTTCATATGTAATTTTGTACTTGTGCATTGAAATAATCAGAATAATTTTACCAACCAGGAGACAGCTACTAGTAGAAATATCTAGATGTTATGAAACAAATTTAAAATAACGAATAGTTTTTCTCTTTTTATCAATATACACCTGTGGCCATTTCTCAGGAGTATTTTAAATAATAAAAAACCTCTGTGTTCTTCTGGGAAAGTCTTTCCTACTCTTTTAATTTTCTACATCTATTGTCTAAGTAGCTCCTACCCATTGTCCTCATGCACTTAAAGGACATTATGTGTATAAGCCAGTTAGCTGCTGGGGCAATCCAGCACATCAGAGATATCTGCAGATCCCACTAGAAAAAGCTCTGTACTTCCAGGTGAAACAGGCTTAAAGGGCTGTGAGTTATGTTTCTAATTTTATTACTTTATTGACTTCCACTTGGGAACTGTCCGTCAGAGCCATACTGCCTAAAAGACAGCAGATGCTCTGTGCTGATCTGAGAACCTGTGCAAAGCATCTGCCCAAGGAGATTGAAAACTGAAACATTGTCAGGTAGAAAAAATTTACTGCTGGTATGCACAAGGCATTGTAAAACCTGCGCCTTAGAAATTCTTTACTGATTCAAAGTCATGGCAAGAGGGAAGTGACATTATTTGTTCAGGCTGTAGTGCTGAACTGTCATACAATGGTCCAGAAAAAATAGTCTGTCTTGGGTATCCTTGCGAGATTCTCTGCCACACACACACAGTCCCTACTGGCAACTAACTAGCATACTGCGACCACTCCCTTTCCCTTGGTGGGGTGGAGGAGAGAATCATAGACTGTTGAGGGGTTGGAAGGGCCTTAAAGATCATCTAGTCCCAACCCCCCTGCCATGGGCAGGACTGCCTCCCACTGGACCAGGTTGCTGCTCAAAGCCTTACCCACCCTTTGAACGTTGCCAGGGTTGGGGCATCCACAACCTCCCTGGACAACTTGTTCCAGTGTCTTACCACCCTCAGAGCAAAATATTTATTCCTAATATCTAACCTGAATTTGAAGAGTAAAGGTGGGGAAACTCATGGGCTGATGCAAAACCAGTATACTGATTGAAATGAAATAAAAAGTAATAATAAAGTGAAACCAGTAACAATAATAAATAAAATGAAAAGGAGGAGGGGAGAGGGAGAAAGGAGGAAAGCTCAAGAAAGAGAAGTGATGCACAATACGACTGCTTCACCTGCTGACTGATACCCAGCCTTTCCCTGAGCAGCAATCTCTGCCTCCCAGCCAACTCTCCCAGTTTATACAGGTAGCATGATGTTCTAAGGTATGGAATACCCCTTTGGCCAGTTAGAGTCAGCCCTGGCTGTGTTCTCTCCCAGCTTCTTGCGCACTTGCTCAGTGGCAGAGCATGGGAACCTGAAAAGCCCTTGACAACTCAGCAACAACTAAAACATCTGTGTGTTATCAACATTATTCTTATGCTAAATTGAGAACACAGCACTCTACCAGCTACTAGGGGGAAAATGAACTCTATCCCAGCAAAGAGCAGGACAATGGGAGATACAGGTGGAGACACCTTTGTGTGAGAGATGAATGCAGCTGTAAATGTGTCACTGCTGAGCCATTTTCACGTCACTCATAACTACTTATCTTGGGGGAAGTTTGGAAGAAAACTCTTCATAGAATTGATAAATAAAAGGCTTTTCTTTTACATCACTTCTCTCATTGTTTGTGTGCTCTAGAGTTCTGCTTATGCTGTATTTCAGGGACGACGTATTCTGAGGAGATTTTCCCTTCTGAATATAGCAATTTTTTTGATAAGTAAACAGAATTAAATAGTCCCATTTTTGTAAGGATCTTAATATATGGGTGGTTTGTCTTCCAGTGTTAATTTACAGGTAGCTTGAATTGCCTTTGTCTCAGTTTTGGGAATTAATTAAATTTAAAAGGTCATATCGATCTCAAGGCTGTAATCTAGCATTTCAGATGGGCAAATTCTAACATATTTTAAAAGTGTATTTGGTGGTTTGTTTTTTGGATTTTTTTTGGTTGGTTGCACACGTCTCTTTTTTGTTTCTTTAGAACAGATGTAGTGCAGCTGGATGCTTTGCAACTGTCTCTATGTCTTTATGATATGGAAAGGTCAGTACAAACCCATTTTTTAAGATTACAGAATATAGGATGCTGTTCAGCTCACATATATGAGCTGTTAACTGTGGAAAGCTATTTATAATGGAAAAAGAAAAGACTACAGGGGGAAAATATTTTTCTGTAGCATGTGTGCTCCACAACAAGTGAGTGTTACTGTAAAATACCTGGATCTCAGGCCAAAATCAGTATGTGGGCCTTGACCTTAAGCAATGTGACACTTGACCCTGTTTCTCAAGTCTGAAAGATAGATCAGTGCTTACCTACATTCCTTATCTCCTACCAATGTCCACTTTGTTCTGCTGTTCAAATAGTCCATCTGTGATTGCTGCTCATGCACTGATAACAGAGAAAATGTGACTGTACACCTGTGCATCCAGTGAACGCAAATTCTTCTGCATCATCTACACAAATGAAATACAGCATCTCCTATCTCAAGTTAGGTACATCCTTGAAACATCAAGGTCATTAGCAATTGCTTTCTGCTTCTTGTAGGATCAGTGGAGAGGAAGAATCACAGGAGGTCATGCTGGTCTTCATGTTTGAATGCCCCACAGAAATATTTGTCTCCCTCCGTTGCCAGGCTCTCCGCTGCCAGTAATTTAGGTACTTCTTTCAAGACATGTTGCTTCAAGCATTTGGAGGCCAATCTGATTATAAAACCTAAGGCATTATTGCCAGTGGGAATATCAGTAAAATTTTCTGAAATAATCAGTATATTTTCAGTGGCTGAAGTCTGATGTTGATCTCTAAATGATAGAAAAATACTCTAATGACTACACCTGTGTTTCTGATAAGGTGGTGTTCCCTCCCCTTAAAAAGTCCTTTCACACTGGTCTGATTATGAATTAACTGGAAACAATAATTTGAGGTACTTCAGACCAAAGAGGAAAACGAGGTGCTAACTGTAACTCATTCAAATGTAGATATGCCAGATACCTGCTTCTCTCAGTGATACAACTGTATGGGAACACACAGGACACATCGGTTTCTCTGGACATCACACTTATACTACAGTATGTTACCAAATGTGATAGATCATTTGAATAAGTGGGATTTTGTCTAAAGGCTTTCTCTTGAATGATTAAGAGGAAGGTAATGATTTCTTTGGTACACTGCACTGCTTGCTGTGTGCTTCTCATGGTGCACATGTTAGGGGGTTGCTGAACCTGGCAAAGTGGCAGAGGTGAAGCTGCCACAGCTCCATGCACCCAGTAACAGGGATGAGCACATGCTCTCAGTAGGCACACAGAGAACACATGGACACATCACACGTACACAAATATACATGGACAGTCACAGAGAGAACAAAGACAGAATTGTTTCTGTGTCCACACACACCAGGTCCTGTGTGCCCAGCATGGGCATCAGGACAGTGTGTGACAGTGCTGAAGAAAGAGTTTTAATGATCTCGATGTGAACTGTGATGGGTCTTCAAGTCTGATGGCACATTCTTAGCTATGTTGCCATCCATGTTCTTTAAATAATCATCTGCTGGCCTCCTTTTAGCTTCCATTTATGCAGTCATCATTCTGTCAGGCATTTCAATATATGATGAGTTGCATACTCCACATTAAGCAGAACTGATAAATTAATTAAGAAAATTACTTGGGAGACTGTTCACTGAGCAAGAACCTGATTAGGCTATACCCGTCCTCTTATTATTCATTGCTTATATATGCTCCAACAACTGAAAATGTCGCGCATGCAAATATTTTAAGAAAGCAAATTTCAGGCTTTTACTCATGACTACAAACATCAAGGAATTATTCTGTCATTCATCTTTTGATGAAGCAGAAGTTGTTTTTAAACAATACCTGCTGCTGCAGGTGCCAAAGCACTGCGTGTGTCAGAAGTTTTATCTTTTCTTTCAATTCTGGAGCATAAGATGCATCCAGAAAAGGGAAGCTGCTTTCCAGCATTGCCAGAAGAAATACTTGCAGTCATACCTCTAGTGATAAGGCAACATCAAGTGACTTTTTAAGTGACTAACAGCAAAGCAGAAGTGCTCTGGTTAAATCCTGCTTTGATTAAGCACTTGAATAGTTGCTATGATCACTTTATGAATAATCCAGGGATCAAAGAGATTCATGAATACGATTGGTCTAACACTTCTAAGTAACAAATATATCAGTATAAAGCAGGATCAGGAACAATTTGTGAACAAAAAAGTGTTAAATCTGTCAGTTAACTGTTCAGAGAGAGTAACATGATCAGCTCTGAGAGCAGAGAAGAGACAGCACTTTCGAAACAGAAAAATCCTCTTTTTTTAATGCAGGATCTAAGAGAAGTCTGAGAAAGCTGCATTAAAAAGCATAGCTGAAACAGCCCCATGAACAATATATCATTACTGCTGCAACACTGGCAGCCTATAGGAATTACTGAGCAAAAGTCAGAATGACAGAAGGATATAGGTCTGGGGCAGAGCAGCTAGGGAAGTCTTCCTGAGCAGACCCATGGTAGCTCTGCCAGGTCTTGGGACTACCTTGGAGCCTGAGGGAGCACAATGTGAGGCTTTTGGACCTTCCCTTTGGGTTCTCCTGAGCTTCATTCATCCTTACTCAGTGTGGTCTTTCTTCCCCATGCTCCTCCTCTAGTCTTAGCTAAATTTGAGGAGTAATGACTAGTAACAAAACTAATATGTTAAGGAATTAATTTCCATCACTGTGTGACAGTATAGGACACACAGTGCAGAAAACCATGGACAGAACAGTGTGTGTGGGACAGAGGCAGCAGTGAGGCATTTCTAACTTCTGAGTTGATTTTCAAATGGGTCAGTGCATCTGGACTATTCACAAAACTTTCTGTTAATTTTTTATTTTTTTTTTAAACTCATTCTCTTTCAAACAGGAAACATACAACCTACTAAAGAATAAAAATTAAAATCTAACACCAACAACAATCAACAGATCTTCCCTACGAAATAACAAAAATCTCATCTCAAATCATCTCCAAATTAATTTATACCCCAGAAAGGGAGGCGAGTCAGAAGGCCATTAGGACATAGTTTCTGGCATATGCAAGCATGCAAATAACAGCTCATAAGGTCTGAAATTGCCAGCAGGTATCTCTGGATGATATCAGACACGACTGAATGCATAATACTTCCGGATGAAAGCATATAACTACAGAAGAAATATGTTCCAAATAGATCCCTGGCAGGACTTTGAAATTACTTACCACTGGAAACGTTGTAAGTATTTAGTTACTGAAACAAAAGCCTCAGCTCAGATGTCTAAAATACTTTTGGGAAGTGCAACCATATGAGGTTAGGAAGCAAAAGTAAATCACTGGTCAGCAGATATAAACAGATCACTTTGGACCATGCCAGGACAGTTTTACTGCTCTATTGCAAAGCTGGGATGAGCTCTTGTTTTTATTGTAGCTTTTGTCTTTTTGAGCTCTAGGTTCAAAATTTGCAATCATATTTTTGTCAGAGACAAAAAGACCTCTGGAAAAAATATAGGCAAAGTTCCTGCTTCCAGAGATTGTGAAAATCTGGATTATTTGTGTAAAATTTTTTTATGTCTCTGAACAGTTTATTAGTCACACCTTCCAACCAAGGTTAATTGTACCCTGACAAAGTTCTTGATTAAAGGGGAGCATAAATGGCTCCTTAGCCTCCTGATTGTCTCCGCAGATGCAGCCAACCTGTTTTTCACTAGTCTCTTTGCAGATTTCCACTGAGGTCTTTTGGCTACTATTGTACCTCTTCTCTCAATGAAATCTGCCCTGGTTTTGGGCGATATGTTTACAAACAGCCTCATTTTGCTTACTGTCAGTTCTGTCCACTCCATGAAAATGTGTGAGACTGCTGAGTATGGAGCACTGCTGATTTACTACTTTTTAGCCATCCTTATCAAAAGCAGAATTCCGGAATTAGTAGAATTCATGTATTATTTCCTTCAAGCCTTAAAAGAAAGTTAGGATTGCTTCGATTCATGTGTATGTTGAAAACTATGAGGAGTGTGAGATGGTGTGGTTAAGTGCCTGCACATGGTTCTTGATGTGACAACCCAGGCCCTACAGGGTGGGGGACCAGCAGTGGAACAGTGCAGTGTGAGGAGCCCTGCTCCTTCTGCAGGAAAAGCTCCTCAAAGGAAGTCCAAGCATATGGACAAAATGAGGAGCAATTGCTCAAAAGTTGCCCCAGAGTTACATTTCTACATCAGCAATACCACCAATACTGTGGTGGTTCTGCAACTCCTCTCCTGCCCCTCTTGTTCAGATTGTTATGATAGCTGCAGTCCCACCTGCAGACATAACCTGCCCTGCACAGGAGTGGAAATCAATGATACTGGAATATGGTGCAGCATGGGATTGTACTGCCTCTTGGCTTTACATTAGTAAAAGCATCGCGGCCTTTACTCACATGATTCAAAACCTGAGAGCAGTTGCAACCTGCTTTCCTAGTCAGAAATCTAGAAGGAAAAAGTGAACAGAAAGTACTTCCCAGGCTTCAGTAGCCAGTACATGACTTTTTTCCAGATACAGAAAGAAACAGATACGACTGGGTTTGATATATTGGGAACTCAAAAGTCCCTTACAAATGAAAAGCTTGTTCTGCATGTGAGATTTCATCTACATTCTTTTGCTTGCTCTGGGACCTTCTATACTGCTGAACTTTAAAACTGTGCCTTCTTCCTCCCTTCCTAATTCCCCCCTTGCACAAATACCAAGAGGACCCTGAGGAACATGGGAACACAGCTATTTTTGTATTCATAAAGACGTAGGTAAGGCAGAATTTAAACATGCTGACGTATGCACATCCCAACAACAGCTTTCTCTGCATGATCCCAATATATCTAATAGCAATTTTTGACCTTCAAAGGTCTAGACACTTTTATCAGATTAAGAATTGTCATCACTCAGTGAAGAACGTACACTAGGAAAGATTTACTGGAGTACAGAAATACTTTCTGTGAGTTTGCCATATGCTATGTTGCAGTGTCAGGCCAGGTCTAACCAGTTATTCGTGTTTACTATTATCTTTCACCTTCTATCTCTCTTCAAAGACAGAAATCTTGAAAATACATCTGCTTTTTTAATGAAAAAATAAGTTCATATGACAAAACATTAAAACATACCTTAAAATTGCATGCAGGTATTGTATCTTCTAATAGGACTCCCAGCGACTTTCAGGAGCTGTGAACAGGATTCCCTGGGACCCATTTCAGAATCTGTGCCAGTTCCTGCAGCTCTTTGGTGTCACTGTGCCACCCACAGCTTCCAAACTGAAAGGTTATTTCTGCAGTTGCCAACTCATAGCAAACAATAAATTGCAATCCCCCTCATCAGAGTACAGCTCAAATGGATCTCGATCCAGTGACAGGAGCTCCTTCCTTCAAAAATTTGCAGCAAATTTCACTTGATTTTTGCCTCTTCACTTCTGCTTATAAACAAGATGGTAGCATGATTGCAGAAGGTTTTCGACATCTGCTGATCAAGTCTCAATTTGCCTCTCTGCCCTTGTTTTGCAACACTCTGGTCAGTGTAACCAACCAAATTGTGAAATCGGGAGTCAGAGCTGTGCAGGAAAAGCACAGAGCCACAGAACCTTTGGCATAGCAGTATTTACAGCAACAAGCCTTATTACGAAATATAAATGAGTGCCATGAGAGTAAATTGCATTATCTTTTTGCTGAGGTTTTTTTCAGATATTTCCTTACTGATTCCATTTTGCCTAGAGTCTGAGGATGCTGATATCTGAAACTAGATAAATATCCTATTCAACCCATTTTTCTTCCTAATTAATCTGTATGAACAAGCTGGATTCAAGGCAGTCTCTATTAGTTTCTAACTGTGCAATCCTACCACATTGGTATTACCTTCAGTTCTAGCATCCCCTGTTTTACAGCTGTATGAGAAGAGTTAGATGAATTTCTCAAAGAGGGAGATTGGAAATTAGGTTTTTAAAATTTTAAGTAATCCAGTTTGAATATAGAGCCAAGCCACAGAAAGAGAAAAACACATTCTTATTTCTGAAAAAAAAAAAAAAGAAATAAAAAATAAAAAAAAATTGAGAGACAGACACACTAATTTAGATAGGGCATTACATTTGGAAATAAAATGGAAACTATTGATCCTCTAATGATATTTTTGCCTTAGGAATGATTTGAGCAGAGAGTGCAATTACATACCTAGTATTTCAGCTCACCACCATCTTCTTCACTAATATGAATGCATCTAAATGAAATGAAAGAACAACAGTAACAAATATAATATTTGTTCATGATGTCTGAGTGCTATATTTGCAATCAACACAGCAGCTCCGAGAAAGTCGAACCATGACTTAGTGGGTGGCATCTTTAATGAAAGATAGTAACAGCCAAAATAAAGACATCCAAAACCCAGTATGCACTGCATACTCATAGCAGCATGACTGCTATGTTATATACCTGGAATGTTCTGTCTGCTTTACTAACATGGGCTGAAGTTCCTTGCTAATGTGGGACTCAGCAACATGCAAAATATTTTATTTATTTATTTATTTTGGTGATAAGATATGAAAGAAAATATGTGAGCTGGTTTTCTAAATTAAAAAAAAAAACATATCAAGCCACCATGAGAAAATAATAATTATTTAACAGATTACTTGAAAGATGGAGAAATCTATAAAATGCGGTCTCTACTGTGGTCATAGAGGTTTGAAAATATGCACAGTTAGAATGATACCAGCAAGAGGGAATGTGGACATAGATACAAATATATCCAAACTGGCCTAACTGATTTAACAGAAATATAGTTGATTCTTTATTACCTTGCACTTTTTCCTTATCTGTTTCTCTACCCTTTATATGAGCTAACCACTGGGACTCAGCATTTTCAGTGTGCTGACATCATCCAGTGATACACCTTATGTCAGAAAAAGGACATCAGAAAAATTAGCATTGCCTTTATGTGGAACAATCCTCCAGGCTCAAACACATGATCAACTTAATTTGGTTTACAGAGCTATCATGTGTCAGCTCAGCTCTAGTAGCTGACTGCATCTAAGGTCTTAACTTCCAACAAACCCAAGGTAGGATGTAAGCTTAAACCTTGCTGTGCAGAAGAGACATGCTCTGTTTAGTGGAGAAGGAAAGTTCTTCAATTACTATCATGCACAGCTGACAGACCATATGTAGTAAAAGTTTCAAAGTTTTTATCCTCAAGGAATATTTCTAATATTCCTAGAAATGCCTGCTAAACTCATTCAAGTCTCATAAAAGTGCTAGGTAGTGAAGGATCAGTCTAGTATGTAAGATGAATTTGCTAGGCTCTGTCAGGCATCAGTTGTGGCAGCCTTTTGCATGATGTCACCCTTCTGTCCATGGGAGCACTCATCGGGACACAGGAAACTTCAGTTCTTAGACAGGTCAATGGGGAGACAGAAGAAGAGCATTTCTGAAATTTTATTGACTCTTGGATCTTGGGTGTTGGACATGTAGAAGTGGCAGATTTGTACAGGTGAAATAGAAAGAAATTTCTTTATAGGCTAGACCAGGAAGGTTTATAGAGTTTCAATCCCTTCTGCCTTGATTATTTCTATTTTCAGTTGTGGGGGAATGGAATTTGTAATGGTAAACATACTCTATTTTATTCTGTTCCTTATACTGCTCTCATCAGCATTATGTTAGAGCAACAAAAGCACACCATTTGGTATAGCCACTCGTGATCATATGCAGTTCCTCTTTTCTCAGCTGGTCTCTAAGGAAAAACTCTTTGCTATATTGTGTTTTGCTCTATAGGACTTTTCCTTCAAACATGCATTTATCCAAGTTCATAGACTGGAGCCTTTATAAATACTTGTGTCCCCCTTAGAGAGCTTGGTTCATACCAAAATCGCATGATAAATATAAACTCTAAAAGTGTTGTCCCTCATAAAAGTTAGCACATTCGATATGCACTGATGTCTATCAGACAGGCAGGCTCTAAGAGCTGCCACTCTCTGAAGATGGCAGAATGAATAACAAGGAGCTGAACTGGTCCTTGCATAGACTTTTGGACTGGTTCATACCAGTTGCCTACAGGAGCATCAGAGGCAACCCAGGAGTTGCACAAATGTTGGCACTCCAGCTCTGCAGCCACACAATCCCAAGCAGCTACTTTTTTTTTTTTTTTTTGAAAGTGGTGAATGACAGCCTCAGTGGCTCAATTACTGAAATGAAACAGTTTATCTTTGTCTCCCATACTTACGCATGAAAAGTTTGCTGTTCCCTAGCCTTGTATTTACAGTACTTTGCTACATAATTTCTAATTCAGTGCCTATAACTTGCAGATATCTCATTACATCAGCAATAATCATTACTGGATCTCTGTGATTTTTAAGCTCTTTTGACTGCTGATGATTGAATCAGATGTCATTAGATTAGTTAATGAAATACTAAAACTAATCTATGTAATAATAAGTTATCTAAAGAGGTTTTGTAGGAATTTAAACGTCACTCTGACTCTGGCTTCAAGGTTGATCTACATGATGGGGAGAAGGAGCTGCAAAAGGAAAGCAGCTACAACAAGGAAGGTCGGTGGGCTTGGTAAAAGGCAGTGAAACTAAGTTTCAGAGTGAATCATTCAGGCTGTGGAATAGTCAGTACACAGTGGGACTGAAACCACAGGCTCTCTTTGCCAAAGCATGTATGAAGGCAATATCTGGTTTTCAGCCCGAGGACAAGTTTAAAATGATAGCAGCTGCAGAGGGGGAGGTAAGGGGCTGTGAAAAGATTTCCTGCCTATATTCAGAGGGGATGTCTGCAGACTGACGTAGTCCTTCATATAACCTAGGGCAGCTGTAATATTTAAGTGGTCACTGTAGGGATGAGCACACTGTAGGCTATACAGCACCTATACCTTGAGGACCTCCTCAGGACTTTTAATGTGCACCAAAAACCACATGGTCAACTGAGCCAATGTCCCACTCCAGTGAGATTTCCAGTGTATTAATGCTAGGATGTTTTGAAGTCTTTTTATATCAGAGGCATAATTTACATTAAAAAATATGGCACATTAAAAAATTGAATAAAAACTACAATCCAGTTTCTAAAGACATCAGAGGTGTGGTGAGCACTGCTGCACTATGGAGGAAGGGTATACAAGTATGTTTGCATAGCAGAAGATGTAGTTACCAGGGGTTATTGAGTATATGAAGCCTACAGCCCTGCAGAGTAACAGAACTGCAGTTTGAAAGGATAAATAGTTCTTGTGAAAAAAAAAACCAAAACAAAGCATATTTCAAATTAAGCAAGCCACCTGTCTTCCTCTTGAGTCTTATTATTTTTAGCTAACCTTGGTTATCATTAGTCACATAATAAATTTATCTACAAACATTGCTATATCTGCATTTGATGTGGATTGTATCTATATAAGGCTCAAGAAGAGATATACTTTCTCCCCCCATGATGTATGTGTCACTTCGCCAGTTCCAAGATTGCTCTAATGTATTTTGGGTATAGATTTGAAATAGGAGGGAAGTGGAAGGTGTTCGTGGGTTTTTTCCAAGGAATATAGCACCTTTCTATTTGGTTTCTTATGTCTGGAGAGGTAATAAATTAGATAGATAGACTCTCCCATTTGTATTTTTCTCTCCATTTCTTTGGGCTAAGTGCTGCTATCAGACCTTCACGCCACAGTCTCTTCCCTTGGCAGTCCAGGCAAATCCAGGAAACAGCAGCTGATTTCATACCCAGCCTGTCACATGCAGAGACACCAGAGGTGGGTGTGTTAATCTGTGAGTCTCCTTGCAGTGCATTGTCAGCTACCGAGCAGTTCCTGTCCTCCTGTTGCTGCTGCCAGGGCTGGAAAACAAAGAGCTTTGAAGGCATTTCTCCCATTTGTATAGAAAGCTGACCCCTTGTGAGGTGTATCATTTTGCATCTCTGTCACAGAGCCTTGCAGGAGGAGCCTTTGAAGTAGCTTTTAGTTCATCTGTCTTTACTTCTGAGTTGAAATAGTAATCAAAGAAATATAATAAGATAACTAAAAGACAAAGCCTGTCATCCAGGCTTTTTCAAGCACTTGCATGTTAGTTTAAATGTTTTAAATTGTTTGAGCAGGAAGACCTTGATATACATGAACCAGGAACTCTTTTAGTATCTGAATTGCTTTGTTGCCATCAAGTGGTTTAAGGAGGCATTTCACTGCATCATCATTTTATAAACCAAAAGAATTGAAGTTACATGATCAGCCAAAATTAACAAAGGTTGATTTAAAATGCAAGCCAAACTTGTGTGGTAGCTTTTCTTTGGAATAATATTGAGTGATTTTGATGAAAGTGAACGTCTTGCACTCCAGCCACAGTGATTATAAAAGACTGCTATTGGAAGAGAAAATGCCATTTATTTACTCTAGCTTTCACTTTCTAGGCCAAGCACAAGACTTGGGGGTGTTGATTGGCCTGAAGCTCAACTTAAGCCAGCAATGTGAGCTTGCAGCCAAGAAAGCCAACCATGTCCTGGACTGCATAAAAAATCAGTGTGACCAGCAGGTCAAGGGGTGTTAAACTCCACCTCTATTCCTCTCTCATGAGACCCCACCAGGAGTCCTGTGCCCAGCTCTCAGGTCCCCAACATAAGAAGGATGTGGACCTACTGGAGCGAGTCCAGAGGAGGCCACCAAGATGATCAGAGGGTTGGAGCACCTCTCCTATGAAGACAGGTGAGATAATTGGGGTTGTTCAGCTTGAAGAGGAAAAGGCTCCGGGAGGACCTTCCAACAGTCTTCCAGTACCTGAAGGGGCCTACAAGAAAGAGGGAGAGGTACTTTTTACAAGGGCATATAGTGGCAGGATGAGGGGCAATGAGGGGCAAATGAAGGGTTTTAAACTGAGCAAGAATAGGTTTACACTAGATATTAGGAAGAAATTCTTCACTTTGAGGATGGTGAAGCACTGGCACAGGCTGCCCAGAGAAGCTGTGAATGCCCCATCTCTGGAAATGTTCAAGCTAGGCTGGACAGGGCTTTGATCAAGCTGGTCAAGTGGAAGGTGTCCCTGCCCATGGCAGAGGAGTTGGAACTAGATGATCTTTACAGTTCCATTCTATGATTCTGTGATATTTGCAGGCAAATGTTACAGATAAATGTTACCCAGCACTGCATCTAAGTCAATGATTTTTCTGAATTATCACCATATTTTGTTCAGCATCTGAATTCTGTTAAGTCAATGCTGATGCTGCTTATGTTTTTGAAGATATTCTGGGGTTTTTTTCTGCAGGTACTTGTTCCTTATGATTAATCTTACCCTTATTTTCATACTCTTGTCACTCTTGCTATCTTAACAAGCAATGCTTCTTAAAGCACCATATCTTCAGCTTTTGTTTGTATTGCCTTACATAATTTTAAGAGCAGAAGAACTTTACTCACTATAGAGGTGATCAGATTTATATCCTCAGATTTTAAAAGCCCTTTTGAAAGCAATAGAAAGACATTTCTACTTGTTGCTTTTGTTGATTTTTTTCCCCCAGCTCACCAGTGAAATTTCTGGTGGAGGACATTAATACCATTCAGTGGTAAGACAATTTTTTCATTATTTCCACATTTTCTGCCAGATACAGTACAATGACACTGCTGGAATTTTGCTACACATGGAACACAGAGCAGTCAAACTTACAAGACTTGAGACTTAGAGGCAAAAAATAAAGAAGTGCTTAGTATAATCCAGATTTAGACTTTATGTAGGCACACACAGACTCAGCTTAAATTCTGCTATTTATATGTAGTCTGAAAAAGAATAATGTAAAGAAAACCAAAGGAAAATTATGTACCTCTAATTCTAATGAAGCTATTTTCCTAGTGATACAAGAATGACTTTAAAAGGCATGGATTGAAGGCTGGTTAACTAATTCCTACAGTAATATTTTATTTCACACTTGGCCATTTTTATGTTCATAAACTGAGCACTAATAGATTCAATGTGAAAAAAAAAAAGATCCTTAGGAAATTAGCTGCATTGATTTGCAGAGTTATTTGTGAATATTTTATATATGATGTATATTGTCTAGTTTGAAGAATGAAAGACTGTTTATAGTTGCAGTTTCTGATATCTGTCATATTGACTAGATTTGATTCTTAGAATCAGATTTCCAACCTGTGGAAGCCAATTTACAAGGCTTAATGATTTCCCAAGAACAGATAGTAATAATTGTCTGAAAAGATTTGGGTTTTTTTTCTGTGGGTAGCTGCCAAAGTCATCCTGATCTGTTTGCTGGCAAATGAATTTAAGTGGTCTAGATGGAGGTAAAGCCCATTTAATTCTGTATCTGAGAAAATTTTAGCAAAAATTATTTTGTTTCTGTAGACTCAGATCTATCCTGCTGTTAGCACAAGAATTACCTCAAGCAGTGCTGGCTGGATTAGCTGGACTCTGTAAAAGTGCCTCTGCATTGTCATGTCCTGAGACCATATGAATGCTGCCTTCTGAGAATGGACTCAAGAGAAAAAGCAAGATACAAGAGAATATTCTTCATGCTGTTCCAGAAGGGCACATTGTTTTCTCAGCAGTACATCTGGTGAATGATTGAGTACATTTTTTAATCTGTGTATCCATCTGTCCATGTATGTGTGTGCATACACACGCTATGCATCAATTTAAATATGCTATGAAGAAGAACAAAGCCTAAATTAAAGCAAGTTGGAACTCTGTGGGCATTGCCATTCATGTTGTCTTACCATGGTACCCATGCCATGCCAGTGCTATATCCAGCTTTTAAATCCAAAAGGATGTTAACAAGAAATGCTTCTTGAATATGCTGCATGGGTTGTCTATAGGTTAGACAAACACTAGCAGACCTGCATTGATAAGAAGCATGTACTTGCACGTGAAAAAACTAGCCATTTTTTAAGAGCACAGACAGAGGCTCTAATCTCACATGATTAGTCCTTTACACATATGTAGTGGCTAACACAGTTACATTATTATTTTCTTTTCTTCCTAACTCATAAAATATGACTTATAATACAGAACTTTTTAACAGCTAATGAATGCAATAGGAGATGTAGAGATTAAAAATATGCTTAGAGGAGAGACTGGTACAAGCAGCCAGTAGGAAGATGATAACACAGTGAAAAGACATATGTATTGAAAAGGCAATATCGTGGAGAAGGCTGACTAGTTACTTCTGATATATCTCCTTCTATTCATGAGAAATGGGAGGATTTTCCAAGTGAAAGGTAGCATATTTGAAATTTAATAAAAAGCAAATGGACCAGGTGCATAATAAAACCTGAGTGATTCATTAACAAAGAACACAGAATTACAGAAAGCAGAAGACCTTAGGAGTCCCTAAGTCTATTCCTAAAGAGACTCAACAGAACAGGTAATGAATTTAGCAGGATTCAAGGGGGAACAGACATGTATCTAGATAACAAAAATCACTCCCATTTATGTTTGTATTTTAGAAAATCAGTAGACACGGGCTTGTGTTGAGTGATACATTTGCATATATTAATTTTTATTTAATTTTTAATTTTAATTTATAAAACAATGAAAATGGAGGCATTGAAATGTAGGATTAACAAAAAAAGATAAATTATCTCAACTGATAAATAAGCAGGCAATTTTAATAAGAAAATAAGTAACCATCTGGAAAGAATGGCAAATTTTATTTTGTGCAGTTAAAAGTACCTACAGAGACGAAAGGTCTGCCTCCTTCTGCCTTACATCCTGGAGCATCAGTGCAGAGAATGAGACCCTCACTGAATAAGGTGTGCTTTGTTGCACAGCTAAATGCAGACTTGCATCACTTTCCATAAGACCAGGCATATGCCTGAAAGTGCATAGGTACTGCCTGCACAGCTCATAGCCCAGTACCTATACCAGCAAACAAGTCTCCAGTCAGGAGTGGTATCACCAGACCCATAGGTCCAGGGAGCACTTTGTGTTTGATTGATTGCTAAGGAACAGTGTAGGCTCTCTGGAGAGCTGCTGAACATGGACTGCTCTGCAGAGGCTGGATGGGCTGGGAATAAGGGTCCTAAAAGTGAGGATTGAAATTACAAGCTTAATTTCAGAAAGTAGTCAGAAGAAAGAAGAAACTTATGTGTAGAGAACATGGTATTGGTGGAAAGCATCTGCTAGGCTGACATCCAGAATGGACATGCTGGGGAGAGGGGTAAAGAGAGGTAGAGGGACTGGGCAACATTTGGAAGTAAAATATGTTTTGGCTACCATTTAGTTGCATTGACTAACCAGACATGGCTGCACTGCAGGACAAAAGGCTAAAACAGGAATGTATAATAATCCTACTCCTCCTGCAATTAGACAGTCCCTTGTGTTTGAAAATATGACAAGAATTTTGTCATATCTCCACATTGCCTCAGGAATTAAATACATGAGAAGGTCCAAATAATCCAGAATCTTTCACCCAAGGTTTTCAGTGTAGTGTTCTGTCCCCCACAGAGCACACCAATAGTTACTGGCCTCCAACTAATCTTGTTCCAATGATCACCACCCTCTGGGCCCAGCTGTTCAGACAATTTTCAATCCAGCTTAGTGCCTGCTTAACCAGCCCATACATCAGCATCTACTCTGTGATGATCTTACAGGAGACAGTGTCAAAGACCTTCTTGAAGTTTAGGGAGTCAGTGTCCACTGCTATCTCCTCATTTACCATTTCACTGAAGATGTTTATCAAACTGCTGAAACACAACTTCTTGTTTTTATCAAAGATTAAACACTTACCTTGAAACCAAGTATAGCACTGGAGACTTGCTGGTGTGAGGCTGTTATGTAGCATTTTCCAAGAATTCAACTAATAAATAGAAAAAAAATGTATTACCCGGGCACAGGCTAATTTTTCACTGTCCAGGTGAGATCATACTCATTTTGCTAAGAAAAAAACAAACCTTGCATCTTTCATGATGGTAATTAGTCTGTAACAGGGAGCCCAATGGAGAACTGAGCCTACATCCCAGCATTAAAATCACTCTGTAATAATTCGGCATGAATTCTCCTGACAGCTATCCTGTTGCATAGTTCTGGGTGTTTCCATGTGTATAGCTTAAAAGAAGAAAAAAAATTCACCTGAAATATGAAGCATGACTGAGAATGCCAGTTGAGGAATTACTGTGAAGAAAAGAGATGCTATAACCCTCCCACAATTTATACTGAATCATCCAACAGAATTCTGCAAGATGAACTTAATCTTTGTATAATTTAAATGTGTTTTGCAACAAAATATGCTTTGGTGACCATTTATACCTACAGTAAAATCAGGGATTAAATATAAATATTATTACGAATGTATTAATGATTGGGTTATCACTGAAGTTCTGAGGCTGGTAAAAATCTCTGTGAAAGCTAAGGGACACACTTCTGTCTGAGTTCTTAAAAAAGGCAGGGTTTTTTCACCCATTTTCTATGTCTTTATTTGGATTTAAGACCTAATACATAGGGAAAAGTGACAATTTGCAATGAATGATCTCCATCAGGAAAACAAATGTCTTTTTTTGGGGGAAGGCAGGTTTTATCATATTGCAAATATTGTTCCAGACAGATGCAGAGTTTCTTGTGAGATAATCTGATGATCCCTGCTCTGTCTTTCCTTTTTTAAATACAGCTCAGCTGATGAGTCACTCTTCCACAGTCTTTATAGCCATCTGTTTTGATTTAGAAATTAGTTTAAATTACAGATATGGTTTTGGTCCATTCTTCCTTTTTTCTGCTGTTTTTAAAGTAATGCATTTCTTGGAGGAAAGGAAGAAAGAAAGAACACCATCTGATTAGCAAATGTCAGTAAAAGATGTAATCATGAAAAACTCATGCCAGAAAAACTCAATTCATCTCCTCAGTTTCCTCAGTTGGCCTTAGAGGAATATCTGCCTACTTTTGATTTCATAGAGAGTTATTGTTGGGGTTGTTTTGTCAGCTCAGCTAGTCAACTGTATAACAAATGAGAGATTATTGAATGAATTCTCAGTTTCTAAAAAGTCAAACATTTGTGCCAGTATATCCTCGTAGCTTTATCCTTAAGGGAACCAGTATCCTTAAGGAATCCTCCCAGTACCTAACAAAAGCAGCACGTTATGTTTCATGACAAGGGTAGCAGTCACTGCACTGCCGACTGTGGACAACCTACTACCAGAAGAGCTCCACAGGTCTCATAACCATGTTTCAGTCACAACGGCTTCTGAAAGCAGCACTCAGCAGTTGCACATCCGTGGCATGAAGCATTCATGTCGAGCACACCTGCATGAAGCATCAGCAGATGGCATACAAGGGGTCTGTGCTGTCAGTGCTGCTTGTCCCATGAAGCTGTTCCAGTCCCTGGGCTCCAACAGACCTCCACCTTTTTCCCACTGCAACATGCACAGAGAAATAGTATAAAACTAAGGCATATGCTTGTACTTGCAATCACATACTTTTTATTATATATTTGGTAAAAACTACAGACTCCCAGTAGATTTTAAAACTTGAAAGACCTCTGCATGTTTTCCTGTTTCCATTCCCACTCATTTCTTTGCTGATGATTTCTATTCAACTTATTTGTAATAAGCACATCTGTTTTGTTGAATGCTTGAAAACTGGCAAATATCAGAAGTTTCTATTCTTCTGGACAAGTACATATAACAACAATGATGTTTTTATGATTTGAAATAACTTAGAACTGTAAATTCAGGAACAAGAAAAGAAGATGATGTTGCAACACTGATTTTCATGGCCATAGATCTTGTAAGAGCACCATAAATTTGTTTGTAGTAATCTTTATTTTGGAAATAGATGAAAGGAAAAAAACCAGCAGTATTAACTAAAGATCACTTAGGAGATAAAGAACACATCCACAATGCATAAATGAAAAAAATATTGACTGATAGTTAACAAATTCTTATGTACATCACATAATTATTTATGGATGATAAACTGTTCTAAGCATTTATTTGGCAGCAGATTAAAAAGAAGCCTGTTGTTGATTTTGGCACAAAACCCTAACATTACTCAGCAACATAGTTATGAGCATTGTAAATATAGCATATGGAAAAACCTACAAGTGACTCTTTGGATGAATAAGTGATTAAAATTCTGTGTACTTATTTTGTAAGATCAGCTGTAAACACTCATTAAACTTGAATCTTTGTCATATATCTCAGTTGCTTAGCCCTTGCTTCTTTTCTTGGAGGATCTCCTCTTATCCTCCTGAGCAAGAATCTTTATAAGAGCCCTCTGATTATTTCCTGGTAGAGATGAAATGAAGATCTCAAATTGTTTTGCTCTTCTGCATCACCTTTACCTGCCTCAATGGCAATGGTCCTGCCTAGAACATGAAATGGAGTGAATTCTCAGGTGAAGCACAGTCATGGCAGCAAAGGCCATTTGCATCTCAGTGTGTGTAAAGTATGCGTGTCTTTGAACATCGTTTTAAAATAGACTGTGTTAGAGATGTGAATGTATAACATTAGAGGTTTTTTATTTGGAAAATGAAAAGAGAGAAGTTCCACCTAAACATGAGGAAGAACATCTTTACTGTGTGGATGACTGCACAGTGGGACAGGCTGCCCAGAGAGGTTGTAGATTCTCCCTCACTGGAGATACAAAAGAATCATCTGGATGTAATCCATGTGCTCTAGGAGGACCCTCCCTGAGGAGGGAGGTTGGACCTGATGACCCACTGTGGTCCCTTCCAAACCTTTCTGTGATTCTTTGAGATTCTGTGATTCTGTGAAGTGAGTGGTGGCAAAAGAACACAATTTCTTACTTTCTTTTTTCAATATATACCCCCTTAAGGGAAAAACTGCAGTCAGTTTTGACAGGGCTGGGGTTACCACAACTTCCAGACATCCAGCAACCCTCATCCAGAACAGCCACCAGCAGGCTCAGAGCTCTGTGTGGACTCCCTGCAGCTGCCACCACCTCCGCCAGCCCCGCTGCCCATGTGTGACAGTCTGACGGCCTCACCCAGCCCCGTTCCCTGCCATGGGTTTGCTGCCACTGGTCAGCCTTTTCCCAAACTCATGCCTTATAAAAGAAGCAAGGGGGAAGAGGAGCAGTCAGGCTGCTGAAAAGTACTTGTAGCCAAGACTTCTGCTTCCTCTTTATTTCTCTTTGTTCTTCCACAAATACCACCCTCTACAGCTTTTACTTTCTTTTTTTTTTCTTTTTTTTGGTTGGTTGTTTTTGGTTGGGTTTTTTTGTTGTGTTTTTTCTTTTTTAGGAATGTGACCTGCATTTCCCTGCTTCTGTCATGACATGGCTGGGATTCTTCCAAAAGTGCCTGGGCTGTGACCAGCTCTGTCATTTTCTGTAACATATCATTTGACAAATTGGCTATAAATGTAATGTCCTCAACTGAAAATTGATTTAATTTTGGTTATTGGTCTTTAACTGAAGTGGTTTCATAGACAAACAAAATTATATTTATTTTTGATTCAAAGTCTGTGTAAACGAAAACAATCTCAAAATCTCTGAAGGGAAGAGGTGTGTTTAGGGCATTTGTAAAAGCATCCCAAGCCACAGCAGAGCTCCTGCCCCATCTTTTGCAACACCGCAGGCTGCCAGAAAGCTTCATCTCCACATCACTAAAAAGAAGCCACCAGCACTTATTATGGAAAAGTACAAGATGCGGTTGTATCACAATAATGAGAGACTCAGAGTAATGAACAGCAAGATACATTCTTCATGACTTTTTTTTTATTCATTAAAAAACCCCCAAACCTAAAAATAGCAGGAACTTAATTTAAGGTAGGTTTTTGTTCAAGACAAGTAAACAACAATTAGTGTCCTTATTTAAATAGGACTAGCTGTAATAATCATTATAATTAAATGTTGGTTTAAATTAATCTAAAGTACTTGCAACCCACTGGTTTTATCTGTGGAGGTTTTAGTGTGAGTATAAAATTTGCATCCAAGATCTGTGGATAATGATTAGATAGAGAAACATGTATGAAAATTGCAGTCTAGCCATTGAACTAATTTTAAGCCTTCTATCATGGTACCAGAAAAAACAGCAGGTTTAACTCTGATGTAGCTATGTGGTGGGGAACGGGCTTCTGCACAAGAGTGGCTTCAAGAGCCCATTAAATATGATAGAGACACGCGTGACCAGTAGCAGGTGGATGGGAAAAGTGACTTGAGCTGCTCTAGCCTGTGGGCAAGAGCATACATAGCTTGGGCACAGAGATAGGGGAGATGCAGTGCCACTGTTGGTAGTCAAATATTCTGCCTCTGGCAGTGACTAACACTATGTGCTTCAGGGAAAGGAAACTTGTAATACAGGATCACTGTGCTGCACAGAAAGTGTCTTTCTTGCAGCAAGTTGCCATCGTGCAATAATAAAACTGTATGGTGAAAGTATGCGCGTTCATCTCATGATGTGGATTACTGTTTTATTATTTCAATTAACACGTATAAATTAATAATGGAGTAGCATGAGAGGAGGGAATAATCACCCTATACATCTGGACTTAGTTTTGACCTCCATGCAAAGGGCCTGTTGCCTCACAGACATGAGAATATCCAGATGTTCCCAGCCTGAATAAAGGACACTGATCTCAAAAAGAGGAATATAACTAGTGCTATCACAGGCAAGACTTTTTGCTGCTCCGTTAACTGAATTTGTCCTGATACCAAGTGAGCATGTAGCCTGGCTACTAATGGGTTTTAAGGCTTTCATCTCCTAATTTCCCCTCTCTTCACCAACACCTGCAAATTTTGTGAAAGGAAATGTGTCTCCATTTCCATTCTCGACGTGTGGTTAATAGGTGTTTCCAACTTTCCAGTGAGTTCCTTCAGCACCTAGCAGATGAACAGGTTTGGTAAGGAGTGGAGGACTAGGGAGCCACTGCTGATCCTTACCGAGAAGTGAGCATGTAGTTCAAGGCTCACTGTGCTTTGCAACCAGGATACCCATCTGGCAGTGATGGCAAGAGGATGCAGGATCCTTGCCCATCCTCTGAGAGCTGCTCAGTCTCCTGAAGGCTGATAAAGGATGACACCTGCCCTCACCTGCTTCTCTGCAGCTGAGTGGGCTCCAGATGAGCCTGTGGGGAGATGTGGTAGAGGAGTGCCTGCTTCCAGAGCTCACCTGGACTCAGAGGTCAGCCCAGCCTGAGCACCTTAATTGTGAGAGCAGATGTCAGAGATGGTGGATGGGGGCTGCCTGCCACAGGGGGAGATCTGACAGCTACAGGTGATGACCAGGCTCTCAGGGCACCAACAGAGTGGCAGGACACTTGGGGCAAGAGCAAGGGCATCATCTCTCTCCTTAAATGCAGCTCCTGAGCAAGGTGAGGAGGGACTAGCAGAGGCTCTTTGTCCCATGGCTGATCCATGGTCCCATGTAGCAGGGTTGGCCCTAGGCACAGGCAGTCAAAGCTCTCAGCAGAATAAAGAGGCTATTTCAGGTACTTCAGTGTCTTGGGTGCTGCAGGGCAGGACTACCCCATGCCTCAGAGGTCCTTCCTCTCTCTGTACTTGTTGAGCTCTTGAGGGGCAGGACGATGGCTGATGAATGGCAGGACAGTCCACTGTCACCTTTCCTTTTCACACATGTTTGTGCACAGCAGACATTACTTGTTCTGAAATACTTATTTTGCAAAGTGATACTAGTGAGGTGACACTGGCTGAAAGACAACTGCAGTAAACTCAGAGTTACTCTGGGAAGAGTACTAAGATCTTAAGTAAAGCTCTTTTTGTTAAGTAAAGAAATACAAGGACAGGGATGGATAATACAAAAACAATTGAAGTTTAGAGCAAAAGAAAGTCAAAGCTCCTGAGCTTCAATCAGGAAATACTTTTTTCTAACAATAGTCTCCTACTGTGTAACTAAATTGTGAAAACACTGCCATCGTCTGGATGATTAAAAGTATAATCCTGATTTTCTTGCTACTCTTTGGGGGGAAAAAAAAAGAGAGAGAGAAAAAGTAACAGAGCAAATCTCTACCTAGATATAAATCATGACAAATCACAGCAATGTTAAAACCCTTAGTTTCAGAGATGGAGGACTGTGTCTGTACCTGTGATTATCTATGGATGTAATGATGCCAGTCTTATAGACTGATTCATGTAGCTGTGTGTTGAGGGGGACTCTGAGGAGGAGGGGCACAGATAACCTTCTTTTCATGCATATACTTGAGCAAGTTTGTTAAAGAAGCTGAACCTTTGTTGACTTTTTTAATTAACAAGGGCATAAATGACTTGAAGAATGGAAAATTACTTTCTCATTTTCTCCATTAGATAAAAGCACAATCTTCCCACAATAAAAAATAAACAGACTTATTAGTTCCTTAACATTTGAAGTCAATCCAAATGGCACAGGGAAAAGATAGATAAAACCAGGAAACTCCATATTTTATATTAATTCTTACTAATCTAGAAATTATACATCTCTCCTAGGAGGGCTGTGAAAATGTCTTGGAAATACTAAACAAATTGTGTCATTTCAGAAGAAATCCTTTCACATAGGGACTTGATTACTACATCATCATGAGATTGTCAGCAAGCTTCAAAATACCAACTCTCTATAGCCTTTTTGAAACTTGACATTGTTAGCTGAATTTGATTTGTTTTATCTGTACTTGAGTATATAGTATATGTCTGATACACTGGACAGGATATATATATATATAAAAATTATCAGAATAGAGAGGAGAGAGAGCCACTTAAATCTAAAATCTCCATCACTCCTGCAGGATGAAACTTGTGAAAGTGATTGCAAACATTGACCCTCACACGTAGACCCCACCATTTGCTATTGCATACTTGTTCAAGAGGAATTTCCTTACCAATCTATGTAAATTAGGCAGTTTGAAACACTAAACCCATCTGCATATGTAAAACAATTATGAAATATCCAGTAGCTAAAAGGTAGTACATGCAAATCACTACATCTTTATTAAAGGTGATTATACAGTCCAATAGAAAATTGCTCAATGGAGGTGGTGAATACAACGTTTCATTCAGAGGAGGACAGAGATGAGCTACACAATGTCTATATAAACTTATGCAATCCCAGATAAAATAACTACTATAGATTATATGAATTTTCTTGTCCCAGAGACAATTGATCAAACACCACTAAAGTTGGCAAAGCCCAGAAAGCAAATATCAGGAACTGCATTAAGTTGTGTTCATAGACGTAATATTGATAAAAGTCAGAAATAGAAGTAGAGGATAAATTTTGGAAGTTTAGAGTTTTAGAAAGATTGGAGGTTTGAATTTTAGAAATCAGCATGCAAAGCATTCTTGGCTTTGGAAAGAGATGTTAACTTTCTACTGTCTTTCTCAAGGATGACTTTATGCCAAGTCAAGTGAAATACCGCGCTAGGGCTATTGGAAAAATCCTGGGCTGTTACAAAGCAGCTGTGCATGTGGGAGTAGCTGTGATGTGACATGGGAGCAGTGAGGTCAGGGGCTGGTGGTGGTTTGGAAAAGAACAAACATCCCTTTTCTTTCTGTTAAAAAATGTAAGCAAAGGTTTTGTGGTCATATATCTGTGGAGGTTTGCCTTTTTTTTTTGGGGGGGGGGAATAAATATATTTTGGCAATATATATATATTTTTTTTTAATGATAAATTGTTTTTCTATTTCAAGAACCAACTTTGTCATTGTTTGTGGTACTTCAAGGATCTTCCCTGCCTCTGCTTTTTTCCTGCCTGGCTATTGCTGCTTGTGGATTTCAAACACACCAAAGCAGAAATAAAAAGAGAGAGGCAGGCCAGTCCTGGTGAGCTGGTTTTGGTAGGGTGGAGTTAATATTCTTCATAGTAGCTGGTATGGGGCTATGTTCTGCATTTGTGCTGAAAACACTGTTGGAAATTCAGGAATGTTTTAGTTATTGCTGAGCAGGACTCATACAGAGTTAAGTCCTTTTCTGCTTCTCACCCCCCACCACCAGTGAGCAGGGTAGGGGTGCACAAGGACTTGGGAGGGGACACAGCAACGACAGCTGACCACAGCTGACAAAAGGGATATTCCACAGTGCATCATGCTCAGCATATAAAACTGGGGGAAGGAGAAGGAAGGGAGGATGCTGGAATGATGACATTTGTCTCACCAAGTCACTGCTATGCGTGACAGAGCCCTGTTTTCCTGGAGATGCCGAACACCTGCCTGCCCATGGGAAGTGGTGAATGAATTCCTTGTTTTGCTTTGCTTACATGTGCGGCTTTTGCTTTCCTTACTAAACTGCCCTTATCTCAACCCACTAGTTTTCTCACTCTTCTGATTCTCTCCCTCATCCTGCTGTGGGAGAGCGAGCGAGCAGTTGTATGGGGCTTAGTTGCTGGCAGAAGAGATTAAACCATGACACCTGGCTCTTCTGCCAGGCCTTCCAGTAGGACTGGCTGCCTTCACCAGAAAAAGAGAAGCTGCACAGTCATAAGGGTTGGAGAATGCCCAGGGTGCCTCCAATACCCACTCAGTGAGGAGGAAAGGTATTGCTGCCCCATCCATGCGGTGAACATAGGGCGCAAAGTATTTCTGTATCATCAGGGGGAAAAAATGGCCTTCAGCAGGGATCCAGGAAAGTGAATTGCATAAATGTTTTAGGTAAAAATGCAGGATGCGTCAGTGTGCTGATACAAGACAGAGCTATCCCTAGCAGTTTGAGGGGTCCATCATTTCAATTATTAGTCATTTGGAATGAAAATATCTTAGTTATCTGAATATTCATTCAAAACTTTTTATCATACAAATCTGACATGAGCTGAATTTCTTCTTTTCTTCCAGTGGCAGTGTATAGGATTACTAAACTTTCAATAAATATATCTTCATTAAAAGCCCTTTGTCTTATGGGTAACATTCAAGCCTCTGTCTTTTAATGTAGCACACTCAGTAGTGGCTTTTTCTACAGTACAAAATATTTTACACTTAAATAAAGTAACCAACCTTTATTTCCACCATTTTACATTTCATTAAGATTGCATCAAATATGGGTAAATATGACTTTTATTACAGACAAATAATCCCTGATTTCACTTACCAGTTCTTCAGGAAACCTCTGTGTTTGACAAGTCAGGACACAATTTAACAATCCACTTTAACAAGACCCAAACAGAGGCTTTTTGAGCTGGTTCTGTAGGTAGTATTCAGAACTCCTTGGAGACTGAGCTGTGGTCCCATCCTGGCCATATAAAACCAGTGCTGCTTGCTTGGATAAGAGTCTTGAGTCTCTCAGTAACATGTCAGTGCAGTTCATTGCAGTACTGCAAACCTTAGATGCTTTTGCATTTTAGGAAAATGAATGTGCATAGGGGCACCCTGAACAGAAAGACGGGGATTTTTCCAAATGTGTAAGATATCTACATGAGGGACAGAAGGCTTTAGTTTCCCTCTATCTTACTCATTTACCCATGATGTCATAGTTAAGGAGCTTAACATCCAAACCCCACAGATCTACTGTGAGCAAATAGGGTCAGTTTGAAAATAAAATTGGCAAAAAAAAAAATTCCAGTGAAACAAGATTTGTCAGGAAAAACATCAGTTCATTGACAGGGAAACATTTCAAGAACACGTGCTGGTTTGTGACAGCTTTCATGGAAGCTGCTTAACTGCTGGTTGTCGGCAGCCTTGCCACTAAAATGGAATTGGTGGAGCTGGCCTGTGCCATTCTGTCCCACAAGCTGCTCCATGTGCCTGCACTGTGGGTGATGCCCTTGCTACCCTGAGCTGATGAGGACCCTCAAAATCCAGGAGCTGAGTATTCTAAACTCAGGTTTATTTTTTAAAAAACGGTAAAGTTTGATAACAATTCTTTTTCTGCAGGAAATGTCAGCATTCTCTGTCTCTGCTAATCACAACTCCCTCTTACCCTTTTAGTCACAAGATATTCCTGGGGTTGGAGCTGAAAGCATCCAGCATCCAGTCACCACTGTGTGGGGCACGGTGTCCTCCAGCCTTCTTGGTTCCCCATCCCTCACTCCCTGCTGACACTGGTGACTGCATCCACCCTTCTCACGCTCTCCCATTCATGAGGATCAGCTGGACTCCTCTGCAGCAGCATTCAGCTTGGATAGGAGGGCAGGAGGTACCTGATGCCAGACTAGATGATATAAAATTATGAAGATATCTGACGAAACTCCTGTTGCTTTGACAGAAGGAAAAGTAACTCTCACAATACTTATTCAAGTCAGAGAGTGCTACTTCACTACTAAGGAAAAGAGAGGTGCAAGTACATTGCTGTATTAATATATTGTTTGCAATATTTGCTTCTTTTTTTATGGTTAACTAGGGCTGGAGGGGAATAAATAATATAAACCATAAAGGAATTATACATCTGCAGGGATCTATTCAAACTGCCAAGCAGCGTCGTATAACTTCCATGATATTTAACTAGTTCTGGCTTTTCAGTAAAGCCTCTATTCCTCAAATCAAAGTTAGAGTGTTTTTTTTAAAGGGAGAGGAAGAATTGGTTCCTGATATGCTGCTTACTGAAAGAGGATATTTTACGTAAAGTGTGGCTAACAGTTTTGAGCAATTCACAGTTTTGAGCTATGGACAATTCCAGGGATTAAACTGATCACAAGGAAAACACTCAGAAAACTTCCCCTTTGGATTTGTTGAAATATTATGCATTCACAAGGACATTGTAAAATTACTGTTCCACAGACACAAATAAAATCATTCTGGGTGATGTTTCATTGCTGTTATAAGCAAGCTTTAAAGTGTTCTTTAGGAAGTGAGAGTTCTGCCAAAGACCTGGGAATTTGATCAGAGATGCTAGATAGGATGGCTTGTAATAGGAGTGCCTGAGTCTGCAAAAGGAGGAATGCTAACGGGAGATGGGAAAAGAGGAGAGATATTTAAAAGATCTGTAAGGAAGGGACATTCTTATGTAAGCTTCAGTTCATTAGCTCATTTATGCCACGCCAAGAAGGAGCAGCAAATCTACCCATCTCTGACAGCCTTCTGAAATACTGTCCTGCCCGTCTCAACCCAGTTCTTGAGGCCTTTATTAAAATGTGTCTTCAGTGCAGAGGAGTGGTCTAGTTCAGTGCACTGAGCCCTGAAAACTGATAGGCAAAATTCATTTAGATACAGTGAATGCATATTTTAGGTACTTAATTAAAGGTTCTCTGCAAAGCTAAATGAACCATGAAACCCTTCTTCTTAATTTACCTAAAATATTCCAGAAAAAAAAAAAAGAAAAAAGACTGTATTTCATGGGTCTGTGTTGTTTTGTCTTTCACTTGCTTGTCCCACATAGCATGTTTAAATCTCACTCTCTCATCTCACTCCCAGCAGACTAAAATTAATTTGGAACTTAATGCACTGCTTTAAACAAAAGGAGTCTTGAAAGTAATTAAACCTGTATAGATTGGTATTTGGTAAGTCTAATTTACTTCTAATCTTATGCCAAGTATGTAAGTATATTAATGAGTTTGTGTCCTTGAAAATAATATAAATTTAAAAAACTAATCAAGGCTAATACCTTTCTTTGAGTATTGTCCTATAACTTGATCAAAACCTTATTGCTGTTTGTCTTTCTCACCATCATTGTTTGGCATAATAGAGAAGCAAAGCAGAGTAATAGGACAAAAGCCATCAAGCAGCCACAGAAATTCAATGTTTCTATATAGTGGTTTCTCTCTTCTGCAAATGCACCACATTACTTAGTGTAGTAATCCTACTGATATGTGAATGAGCACGATTCGAACATAAGCATGATACAGGGACTTGCCATCTATACCCAAAATGTACATAACTGGTAGATTTGAGCTGTATAATAGTTTTAATAATGAGTAAAAATAGTTAAATAATACTGAAAATTTATGCTATGTTTTATTTTTACATGATGTCAACTTTACTTTGAAATTCTATATTCGGGTGGGGTGGGGAGACAGGACGGGGCGGGGGGTTTTTTACTAAGAGGCAGAGGGTAAGTGCGTGAAAAGGATACTTCTCATTGCCAAAAGGAATTTTATCCAAGTCCAGGCTAGATCAATAGTGAACATAAGTAACATTTTCCTGAACATTTGTTAGAAATACATGAAGTAAACTGCTGGTAGTTTCCTTTCTCTGCTGGGCAGATGTGTTTACAAACTAGTAGGAAAAGGAATTTAGTTGGCAGCAAATTGAACATAAAAGCGAATACAAGCGAAAGAGTGAGTGCGTGTGTATGTATCTTAGAGCACTTGGAAGGCCCTGCAGGAACAAATGGAGAAAGTTGCATTTCTGAGTTTCTTTAGCTTTTGAACAGATACCAGAATTGACTCTGAATTATTTGTGAGTTTACTTTCTGTGTATATTTTCCATGAATATTTTCAAGAGGTATCCAGTTACTATATACACAGGGTGTATGTAGACTGATCCAAAGAGTGATGCAGAAAAGGGATTTGAATCAGGATGCTGTTTATTCTTCTAAGGGTTTTATTAGCGCTTTACATTTTCTCCTCATTCTGAATTATAAAGTAATATTATATTAAATAAAATATAGTTGAGAAAGAAGAAAACCATAAGCACATATAAAAAAATTCTTAGACAACACTGAATGAGATGCAGCTAGGTGTACGAAGTAATGCAAAAGACAGACAAAAATATGACATTGGCTCATGGCTTATACTCCAGAATGAGTATACTGGTAGGATACTGTGAATGAAAGAATCATTAGTCAGATCCTTTACTCAGCATGCCCCATACTAACACTGCTGCATCACACCGTGAGAACTGAGAGGAAAGCAACCACATAAAAATCTCAATATAGTAAAAGACAACATCTCTTCAGACTTCTGCATTAAAACTCGATCTTTTATGTCACATCTTCCTCATAATGGTAGTTGCCATAAAACTCTATTCAGTAATGAATTAAAATAGAAAATTAAATGCAGAATCTTTCTATCATGTCTTTCCCTATTAAAGAAACTTTTAAAGTCATAAACAGGTAGTATTGTCATCTTTCATTGAGCCAAAGAGAACATAAGTAAATTATATTTATGACGCTAAAAATCAGTCCTTGCCAGTATTTGCGGAATAAATATGTTTTGCCACTGAGAAAAGCAAAGATTATACTTACTGAGTTTCTGATTTTTCTGTTCTGTATGCAAAAGTTCAGACACTACTTACTTCATATACAGTGGAGGACAAAAAGCCCATTCTATTCCTAACTGTCCCTTAATATCATATTCTTTTACCACAAGGATGCTTGTGGTAAGTATTACATTTCTAAGTGGGCAATAATGTTCTTTCTTTTGGTTGAGTAGTAGGCTAGACATTTCAATATATTTCATTTTAAAACATTTTTAAATTGAAGTTCTGTAGTACAGCAAGCATTCTACTTTATAAGACAATAAAAGCTTCAAGAAAGACATCTCGAACTTGCATATTAAAGGCAACTAATACCTAATCCCAATATTGCCTTAGAAAACTGGGGGTTTATGTAATATGTGTGATGGTTTCAGCCATAATTGAAAATGTCTTCCTGACCTTCATGACAATTGTAAGCTACTTCAGGAAATGGTTCCTTTTTGAGTGGGTGAGGAAAATGTTTAGAAATAAATGTACTGCAGAATTCACAAATTACTATCATCTGTTGGCAAAATGGAAGATCGCCAATGAACCAAAGGGTTTAGGCACCCCATGTGCAGGAGAAAGATCGTCAAGATGCCTGTCTCAGGTAAAGGTCTGGCAGGACTGCTGCTCACACACATGCCTAAAACAGCTGTCCCACTGTCATGCTCTGGGATGCTCAGCCTTGTCCCTAACACAATCTTTCTTAGAAGATTCACTTGAATCATCTAATGGCTATTTGCTACAGCTGACCCAGTCCAGGAGGTGAGCCTGGGCTATTCTCACTGTTTCCTGCCTTGGATTCCTTAGACATGTTACTGTCACCTCCCATTTCATTTGAAGCAGTAGCTCTGTAGCTTGTACTGTGTGTATTGTACCATACCTGAATTAGTAGCTCTTTTATTAGCTGACCCATGAAGGAAGTGAGAAGCTTGTATTTAGTTCTTTCTTGGTGCAGAAGACATCCAAAGTCATATTTCACATTTCATGAGTGTGTCAACCTGCTAAACAAGGGGGCAGTTAGGACTCTTTGAAGCCCTTCCAGAGGAAAAATTTGCAGATTTTTGAGGCCATGCAGCTGAAGGCTGAAGGGGACAGAAGTGCAAAATATACATTTTATGTTTCATGCATATTCAATTTCACTCTGAAGTTTTAAGTCCAAATTGGGTTAACTCACTAAAGGTTTAAATGTAATAATGTTAGTTTCAGTGCTTTAACCCAAAATTTACATCCTAAAACCCTGCTGTCTAATGCTGGAAGAGCCTAGGGCCTGTAGTCAAAAACTAAAGTAGTAGCAAAAGGGCCCAGATGCTGAGGAAGCCTCTTTAAGCTAAGCTTTCTCCACCTAGATTTTGCTATGTAGGGTCAATATGGTACATGCCCTTATAGCACATCATAGAATCATAGAATGACTTGTGTTCAAAGGGACCTAAAAAATCCTCTAATTCCAACCCCCCTACCATGACTTAGGGACTCTTTCCACTTGTGCTGGTTTAAAAGTAAACCGGCAGGAGAAATGAATCCAACTCAAAAGAGTTTAGAAGTCAGAACTACAATTTAATAAAAAGATTACAATAAATACACTGATACAAAGGAAAATTGGTTTCAGCCCTCAAAACTCAGTTGTACAACCCAGCCCCCTGGGGCACCAACAGTATGGTGCTCACCAGCCCCTGTGCTGAGCACCACGTGTTCCCCCGGAGCCCAAAGCAAAAAGAAAAGGAAAAACCTGTTTTCCTTCCAGAAGGTTGGTGGTCGCAGTCTGGTTGAGAGTGGTAGTTGCAGTCCTGTTGAGGTTCTGGTCCTCCTCTCAGTCTGACGAGTGAGTGAGTGCCTCAAGTTCCAAAACCCCCAGCTTATATATGCTTTGGTTCAGATAGGAACACCCAGTACCTCTCCCAGGGTGAGGGTTTTCACAATCAGCAATTTACTTAGTGAGTCACAGGATATTTTTGGTCTACTCGATGGCCCATTAGCAGACATGACCCCTCAGGTTGGGTGTGAAGGTGTTAATGACTCCTGGAGGGGAGTTATCACACCTGAATCATTGGTGTGAAGACAGGGAACCTTCTTATCTCTGTTTTCCCATGCACCCAGTTCATAGCCTGAGGTGTCAGGTGTGTCCTGGGCAGCTGTTGCAAACAATGCATCGTTAACAGTTCATGATAAATGGCAGAGAGGGTATGGAATACACAGTTCCAATTACATTCCCACAGTGATAAACTGGTCCCAGACACTATAACAAGGATGCCACTACAACAGGTTGCTCAAAGCCCCGTCTAGCTTGGCCTTGAATACTTCCTGGGATGGGGAATTCACAACTCTAGGCAACCTGTTCCAGTGTTTCACCACCCTCACAGTTATTGATGCCTTCCTAGTTCAACATATCTTCTTTCAGCCTAAAGCCATTACTCTTCTGGAAGGGATCTGAACCAGTTCCTTCTAATTCTCTAAGAAGTCAACTTGTACGCTACAGGACACGCTACAAGTAATCCAGTTTGAAATGGTATTTACACCATTAGCAAATTTTCATAACAGCCTTTCCTCCTCTCTGTCAGAAGAAATGCTTGTAAAAGAGCTTTATCCCCACATACATTAAATGTAAAATCTGCTTTGTAACTCCAGTGGAAGGTACCAGGAATATAGATATTGCCTTTTTTGACATTTACCCTTTACAACAATTTTCCCCTCGTTATTCAGTATAGAAATATTAATAAGGATGTATGAATCAAGAAGATGTGATAAAATCTAAAACACTGGAGATGTTGAAGTGCTTTAGGTTGGAAGTAATACCTGTTTTTATCTAGATACACCTGTAGACTAAATTTGTGGATCAAAATATATATTCTTTCTCAGCATATTTCTTAAAATCAGACTGTCATCCAATAAAACTGTACTGTAGTTTTGTGGAGCTCATGGAGGCAAAAGAATGTATGGACACAAACACAAAGTCTGAGGTTTAATCTGCATTTCAGAGAGATTCCCTAGGACAGAAGTAGAAAGCAGTAAATGCATTGGCTTAGGGCTGATTTGCACAGTGAGGACCAGCTACTGAGACATGCACCCAGATCCACACTGGCATACTGGTCATCTGGTGGACTTTTTTGCCTGGGCCAGTACATCCCACTCATGTAGGTTTTCAAGGAGCTAAAGGCTCACCTCTGACCACCTCCATGTGGGCTGAGCAGGCACATTATTGACTGCATACACCCCATGAACCAGCAAAACAGATATGTAGCTCCTCTTAACATATGATTTTTCTCCTTTGTAATATTCTATTACATCTTTCTTGCTATTCTGTTTTCTTCTGCCACTCTCTTTAGTTTTGAAAGTGTTTAGTCTTTGTACAATAAGGAGGAGGGTGGGAAAGAAAGTACAGATAATAGGAATTCAGATTTACTGTGTCATAGCAGCTCCATTTCTCATGTATGTACTCCTCATTTATAAGTGAACCACAGGAGATGTATTTCTGCTTTCCCATTTTCACTGGCAGCAGTAGAAATCATGTCTAAAGGTTTGACAGTTCTTGTGTAGTTCATTTGGCAGGAAACATTGTTCCATATTTGCTCTTCACTGCCCGTGCACTTAATATGGAAACGTTTTTTGCTGTGCTGGAATGCATACATAGGTTTGCAAAAAGAATGTTCAAAGGGCAAGCACATGAAAACATAAAAGGAGATTTAACAACTAAACAGAAAGCTGGATTAAAGGGGAGCATCCTTTCCTTCCGCTACTAATGTAAGCTCTGCCTTATTTCCACTCAAACATGTATGAAGCAGTAGATCAGTCTCCTGCAAATGGCCTATGTCAAAACAACGTACAGTAAAAGGACTACGGGAACATTTAGTGCCTTTCTTATTCCACCATATCCCAGTAGTGCATCACACCTGGTACTAATGTAAATATTATAGTCTCATTGTATTTAAACAGACATTTTAAAGTATAAATATGAGAAGAAAAAATAGGTGAACAGATGTGTAGAAAAGTGACATTTTTCTCGTTTAGAGACTGACAGGTGTTTTCTCTTGTTTGTTTTCATTTGAGATACGTTTAAAAAACCCCAAATAAATTATGTTGATAAGAAAATAGTTCAGTTGTCTGAGCACTGGACTGAAAGCTAATACTGGAGTGAAACACCCTTTTACCTTCTGTGACCTTATGCAAGTTATTTGACCTCTCTGCCCAGTCTAACAGGCAATCTGTAAAGCCTGCAGGAAGAATAACAGCTCCCTACTTCAGTATGACATTTGAAACACTCAATACTTGCAGATTTCTTTGAATTCAAGCAGGAATACAACTTCCCATGAGGGCGTGAAGACAGAAGCCTTCTACTGTTGTAATATCTGGTGTGAACCTGTGTCCTCCTCCCAGTCATGCTTATAAGAGAGTCACCATTTTCTCTTTTCATTTGATCTCTCCTAGTCTCTTTGGTTAGGGAACCGGGACATTTCCTAAATTTTTGTTGCATCTCATCTATAAGAGAATGCTGCATTCAGCTACTTCAGACAAGTTTTTCCAATTAAATAAACATTTAAAGAGGTTTTTTTCTTCCCAATTTCAAATGGAGAGGGAAAAAAGTAATAATTTTTGTGAATGGGTAATTCAAATGCAATTTTAATCTTACAATATAAAATATTTTTTGTTAAATTTTGCCCTCTAAATTTGTTAATTTTTTTTTTTAAATAATAAGAAATCCAAATAACTTTTGTTTATGGTCACAAAATCTGGGAATTTTTTTGGAAGATCAAAATGAGATATTTTCCATTTTGAAGTGGAAGCACTCTCCACACTTGGATTGATATTTCCTAGATTTCAACACTGACGTGACAGAGACTGAGGTAACTGAAGAGTCTGAGGTATGTTTTACTTGCTGAGTGGAAACCACAGGACCAAAGTGCTCTCCTTTATTCTTGCTGCTTTTGGGTTTTCCGATGCAAATTTTCTCTATGAGTACTGACACCAATTCTTATGATCATAGAACAGGCAGTTGTGAGACTGAGGCTTATCTTTGGAGGGTAGTTGTTAGAGACCCAGTGACTATAAGTCATGTGCACTAGACAGTCAAATTGAGGGGGAAAAAACATTTTTTCTGGACCTATGGAAAAAACAACAGCCCCTACATGATATTTCTCATATGACCTTATGTGAAATGCATGCAATGATTTCCAGCCCAAATCATAAGAGATCAGACAGTTTGGTGGTGGTGGGTAAATGGACAGTTGGTGACAGTGGGGAGCTTCAAGATTTCATAGTCACTGCCACTAAGAACATTTTCAGTTGCATTAATAATCAGTTGTTCATGACCATTACATAAATGTGCCAGCAGCTTGCACAGATACCTGTTCATCCCAGCTGCAAATCATGTGAGATATTTTTCTAGCCAAAGTTTGCATGAGCTCAGTCTCAGTAATCACAGAATCATAGGATGGGTAAGGTTGGAAGGAACCACAGGGGGTCATCTGGTCAAACCTCCCTGCTCAAGCAGGGTCATCCTAGAGCACATGGCACAGGATCATGGCCCAGACAGTTCTTGAATATCTCCAGTTATAGTGCTGGGAAAGGACATTCTGTTCTAAATCACAGGACATGGACAAAAAATGACAAGCCATTGCGTCCTAGATTATATTCAAATTTTTCAATAAAACAAGATTTAATGGCCAGAGCTACTTTTAAATTACTGCAGAAAGTATAATGAATGTTACATTTGCCCACATCAATACCTCAGAATCAACATTTAAATTACTAAAATTACTTAGACTACGTAATGGGAAAAAACATTAAGACATAAAACTAAGTTTTCAACTACTTTGAAATGCAAAATAAAAAACCTGGAAGAAAAGGCAATAGAAATGTGTTTTGAATATACTAATGCTGAATCTTCAAATGTTTTTTCCCCAGACAATACACAAAAATTATTTTAAAAAGTTAAAAGCTAAGGTTCTGTGGTTTATTCCTCATTATGTTGACTGAATAATGCATGATACAAAGACCTAGCTTCACCAAATACTAGAAACCTAACTCCATTCCTAACTCCAGCGACCTCACTCTGAAGATAACATGATGTTAATACAAAGTGTCTTCATGGATTTGGTCTTCAGACTTTCTGCCATTTGTGAGTTTTCTGAGCTGAATTTGTCAAGGGATGCAAAGAATAATAAAAGTTTCTACAGGTACATTGGCCTGAATATTAAAGACCACAATAAATAAGAGAGAAATTGTGACAACCAACCTAGAGAAGGCTGAGGAACTAAAAAAATTATTTGCTCCAGTTTTCAATGTTACTCTTACTTTCTACATCTTTCAAGACCCTGAACCGTAAGGCAGGGACAGGGACAATGAAGTCCTTGCCATCATAGTAGAAGATTAGATTCAAGACCACCTGATGAGCCTGAACACATATAAATCTTTGAACCTGATGAGATGCATCCCAGAGTCCTGAGAGAATCAGCTGATGCAGTTGCCAAGCCACTCTCAATGATATTTGAAAAGTCATGGTAGTCAGGCAAAAATCCCCAGTGACTGGTAGAAGGGAAACAGCATGCTCATCTTTTAAAAGGGTGAAAAGGATGACACTGGGAACTACCCACCAGCCAGTTATACCTCAGTGCCTGGTAAGATCATGCAACAGGTCCTCCTGGAAGAGAAGTTAAGACATATAGAAGACAGGAAGATGATTAAAGACATCAACATAGCTTTACCAGAGGTAAATCATGCCTGACTAATCAATCTAGTGGCCTTCCACAGGGGAGTGACCACATCCACATGAGTGGACAAGTGGAAAGCTATGAATGCCATCTACCTAGATTTCTGTAAGGCCTTTGATAAAGTCTTAAAAGGGAGTTTGTAAGGAAGACAAAGAGACTTTTTACCAAGGCGAGTAGTTACAGGACCAGGGGCAATGGTTTCCAGTTGAAAGAGAGTAGATTTAGATTGACTGTAAGGACATTTTTACAGTGAGAGTGGTGGGACACTGAGCAAGCTGTCCGGAGCTGCGGATGCCCCATCCCTGGAAGTCTTGAAGGTCAGGTTGAGTGGGGCTTTGAGCAACCTGGTCTAGTGAAAGTTGTCCCTGACCATGGAAGAGAGGTTAGTCTAGATCATCTTTAAAGGCGCCTTCCAACCCCAAGTATTCTACTAACTCTAGTTAATTCCAGTAATATGTAAAAGGGCACAAGGGGCACGGAGGCCCCTGGAGACGGGTTAAGAGCCAGTTCATTATCACAATACCACAGACAAGTACTCTGATCCTATTTCAGCCAATCTATGACTGCTTGCATGACCTGAGCATCTCCTTATCATCAGCTTTCATTTGCATGAGTAGGTAATTCTTATCTTCACTCTTATGGGCAGAATGGCCTAAATAAAGAATTGGTATCATTCTACTTTTGTGCAAATAAGCGTGTGTGATGTCTTTCAGACCCCAAACTCAGTTAGATCTAGGTTTCCTAATTTTATCACATAGTTTGGAGCTGATTGCTGTCAGATATATACAGCTGTATAACATACTATATGTCTTGGCCCCATTTTTTAAAGCAAAAATATGTAGCTAAATATAAACTTGTGAATGCATACGTATATTTTGGTTTTGGTGCTAAATCTTGAGACATTTTAATCTCTGGTCAACACCTATGTAAATGTATTTTTTTGTTGATCAACTATAGTGAATATAGTTCTCATTGTCTGGTGAGAATTTCAGCCAGCAATTGTGACAGATTCAGCTTTCTTCTTTCCACAGAATTCATGTATTGGCTTCATACTGGACAAAATCAAGATTTTAAAAGTAGATTTAAAATGGAAACACTGAGCCCACTAGGGCAAATAGTAATGCAAGAGAATTTATTAGATTTATTTGGTAGTGGACCTATTTTTAAGGAATTCTGTAAAGAGAATATAATGGTATATTGTTCTAAGTGGTTATACCACAACAACAAAGGTTTTACTCTTAAAACTGGACTGCATAATTGAGGTTTTTTCCTGTTACTACTATTACTTTCTAATTAACTTGCTCCATTTTCCCTTTTTCCTTTGGCTTGTTGAATCCTTAACCATAATCTATAATGATTATGCTGCTTTCAATAACTAACAAAACATTCCACTGAACTGAGGTTCATCACCTTTATTGCCCCAAAGCTGATAATTGTTTTAGAACAGTAAAGTGTAAGTGGCATAAGCAGACTGATGGCTTTGTGCAATTGCATGTCAGGTTTTCTGTCATTAAAGAAGGGCAGAAAGAAACTGCATGTATATAGTGAACACTTCATCAGCTGTGATCTGCTTCTTGTTGTGTTGTTTCCAACAATATATTTTTTAATTTAGACTGAACAGGGAAGTAAACAAAATCACAGTTTACTTTGTTTGTAAGAACACTATTAATAACCAAGCTAATATTTACAGTTCTGACACAATCCATGTAATAAATTTTCTACTAACATTATAAACACTAAAAGGGGACCCAGTGTAAATATTTAAACCACAGAGATCCTCATCCAGTCTCAGCTAGGGTAGATGGAGGTGGCATATGCAGACAGTTTTCAACTCTGTTGGCCAGGTTCTGACAGAGGCAAGGCAGGATCTAACTAACGGAGAAGTCATAAAACCCATTTTTCCATCATCTGATGTCTCAGTTACTATGAGCCAGTTGAAAGGCATGCAGCATTTTCAGACTTTTTGCTTGTGTTTCAGAAACTCCTTTAGACATAAACATTTTACAAACTTTCTAATTCTTATTATTCAGCAGCTCTCGCTTCTGTTTTCATTTTTCATGGCAAGATATTTTTGGTTGGAGTGACTGATTATCTTGGTACAGTTTTAACAATACTTCTAGGGAAACAAATATTTTTCAAATGGCTTATGACCTCAATAAGCAGAATGAGTCATACTAACAGATGTGGTATTGCCTGTTACCAGATGTAAGTATGCTGCTGTCTTGCGACTTCCTGTGCAACCTCATTGACTGGCTGTTGTTCTATTTGTTGCTCTGTTTAAATAATGCAGTCACTATAGCCACTCCAAACACACTTTTTGAAAGTTTAATGCAGTGGGCAAAGATGAAAAATGTTGCTAAAACGTAAATAATTTCAGAGGGTCTAAGACAATTAGAAACCATATTTTAATGGAGTACTTCTGAGGCTTTGAGCAACCTCTTCTAGTGGAAGATGCCCCTGCCCATGGCAGGGGTGCTGGAACTGGGTAATCTTTAAGGTCCTTTCCAACCTAAGCCATTCTATCATTTACTGTTTTGGGGATCTTTAAAAAGTACTAATTGGAAATAAAGCAAATTGGCTCCTGCCATGGTTGCAGAAATACCACAGAAGTTCTAGATTGTTAGACTATTTATAAAAAAGTACATACAAACCATCTGAGTTATTTCCAAAGAGGAAGACAGTGTAAAAGTAGTAATGGTCAAGAATTCTCCTCGCCTTTCCCCTGACCTGCCTCCCTCTCCTTCCTGCCTTCTGCCTGTCTCCCTATCCCTTGGCCTCCCAGCCTTTCTTCCCTCTCATTCTTTCCTGATGTAAGATTTGGGCTATTTTTGCTTCTCATTGTAGAAATAAATGGATTTATACATATAACCTCAGGTTTTCTGGGTATTTGTGAGAAATAGAAACTTAACACACTACTAATTTTGTGTAATTCATATTTCATTTCATGGGGTTTCTGATAAAATGGAAGAGATTAGTCGGTTATTTCAGTAAACAATTTTATCTAAAAATCTAGTGTCATTTCAGTGACAATAACCATTAGGATATACTATAATTGGAGCTACTAGTTTTCCAGTGACTAAACAGTGACTGTTGGCAAAATCTGCAGATTCTTAATAACCATTTATTAAATGCTTACATAATTTTAATACATACTTTTTCCATTATAAGTGTTTCCATGAAATCTACTGGGTTTGATAATAGCAAATATAAGGGCTAAGAACATTGGAAACAGCACCTTCTCAGTCTTTAGACAAGGCTTTTCTGAGGTTCTGTTTTCACCACATATTTCATACATTTTAATGCAAACATGTATTTTGACATAGAATTATCTTACATGAAGCTGAGCAAATTTGAAAATAAGAGTTAAACTGTGTTAACTTCTACTTTTAATTTCTGACTAAAAACAGAATTTGTCTGAGAATCAATATAATATGCTTAGGGAAATCTTACAGTCTGGTTAGACTGAAGAGGAAAAGAAAGTCGTTATAGTTCATACTTTTTTACCACTGACTATAAACTATTAGAAAAAATCAGTTATTTGTCAAGTACTAAGATAGCTACAGAATTGAGCAATGAGTCCTAGTTGCTTTCATCTCTCTAGTTTTGGAATAGGAAGACATAATTTCCATTTCCATTGAGGGCATCCCATTATGTCTTTCTGTGTTGATGAAACTGCAAAAATACAGCGGACATAGCTTTTGTGTACCCAGTATTTGAGAATCCTGTGCTAGGAAAGGAGTGGCTCGATGCCATCCCTCTTTCCCAGAGCAGTTGCAAAGCACGCTAATGTTCTTGGTGCTGAATCAGTAACTCAAAGACTGGTACGGCCAGCGTATTACTGGAACAATTTTGATATTCTAATATATGCCAGAAATCACACTCAAGAAGAAATGGAGCATTTTGAATTTTTTTGAAAGATGTCTTCTGTTTTGGAAATAATAGATGAGGTGATTCACAAATATTTGCATGGAAGGAGTTCTGTCAAAATGTTAGAATTCTTCAAGTTATATAATAATAATGCCCAGAATACACTGATAACGTATTTCACACTGTCATCCCATTGAAGACAGTTGTACTCACAGTTATCAGAATTTTCCCTAAGTAAAAATAAATATGTATCCAAGAAGCAAGGGAGTAATGCACTGAGATGTGACATTAATTATTATATTTTAATTAAATGAAGTGGTAATGGAATTATATATGAAAAAAAAAAGTCTGTCTTGTAAAGAAACCCACACATTCATTGAGAAGATAGCACAATGCAAACCCTAAGCTTGAACCTAATATATGTTTTGTCTTTGTATACATTTTACATTATTTTAGCAACATTTATCTTGCTTCTTGCCTTGTAACCTAAAACAGCATCTCTGTTCCAGAGAACAGAAATGCAGTCATTAGGTAGGGAAAAATATGAAGAAAAATTAACAAGTAATCCAGGGTGTATTAAACTCCATATATTTTGACAATATTTCTAAGAAAAAGCTTCTAACTGTGAACCTTTCAAACGGTTTCACCTTGCTCAGTGCTGAGCACCTGGTGTCTTTTGATACTAAGCATCAACTATGTATATGTTGTCTTTACTTTATAATGAGTCTTGTTTAAGCACAACTTGCCTTCATGAAAGAAAACACTGGAATAATAATTTAATAGTTTCTTAACTACTCTGCCCTCCCTCATTCACAGTTTCACCATATGAAGATACCTTCTAAAAGTCCCTTTTAAACTTTTTCTTTTTTAAAGAATCCATGAATCTCAGCCCTGGAGTCACTACATGTCATACCTGAAATCTTTGTTTTGACTTTATCGGTGCTAGTCTTTCACACTTTCTCCACTCTATGGAAGATATTTTCACTAAAATGTCTTTGCATTTATCTTTTTTTCTTTTTAGCTTTCATTCTATTTGCTTTGTCTGCTGCTTTTGATTCTGTAATACTATCTCATCGTTTTGTCTAATACACTGTACTTTGATGTGTTTTTCTCTTTTCTCTGTATGTTTTACCACCAGCTGACACACAACTTAGGTGCACTGCTGGTTCCACCCTAACATCTCTCTTGACTTGTATCACTTCTGCAACAACAAAAAATTTTTTTCACAGGTAGTCTGCCTAATCTTTTCACGTCAGTTTTAAAAATGGAATCCTTAAAAATGGATAAACAACATTAGAGCACCTATCACCCATTCCGGGGAACAGTTTTGAGCAGAACCTATTTTTAGTGTAGCATTTTATGGCTTTTAAATTTGAAAGAATGCTTGCAATATTTCTGTGGCAAAGTATATAAAAGATGTTGATTGTTTATTTCCCCACTATGTACAGCCTAGGTATTCCTCTGGCTGACACAGTTGCATCCTGGAGGTTTTCCTTCTTCATGTCTCTTCCTTGCCTTTTCTTTGAGTGGTGTCTAGGAATTAGGGACCTAAATATCCTTGAAGCACGGGTCCCAGTAGTTCTCACCCCTCATACTTGATTACTAAATCTCTACCGCTGGAGGTATATGAGAACAAAACTGCAGTTTGACAATCAGGAAAAGAGAGAGAGATAAGGGAAGCACCTTTGAACACTCCTAGTCTATGTCTCAATAGTCAAAACTATGCCTTCACTCTCAGGGCAACAGAAAGGGTTATGTAGACTTCATTAGCCCCATTAAATTCTGAAGTTCTGAAATTAAGCCCTAATATACACCTGGAATTCTTGAATGTGCTGCTGCTTGCATAGCTGCCTGTTTTAATACTTAGAGAAGATACACCCTACAAACTACCAATTTGGAAACAGTAAGAATGAACAGGAACAGGTCCCAAGAGACTGCTAGGATTTTTGAAAAGAAGATTAAAGAATAGTTTGGTTTGCTGAGTATGACAAAATCATGGCTACAAAGGGCTACTGTTGTCCTCTTCAAAGTATATCCAAAGAACAGACACCCTGGTGAGGAACTAACAGCTTAAAAGACAATGTTGACCTAGAGGAAATGGTCATCCCTAGATCATGAATAAATTTAGTTTGGAAGTTAAAGAAACTTTCCTAACTATGAAAACAGTAAGACACTGGAGAAACCTTTTTGCAGGAGCAATAGGTTCAAGAGACTCAACTGGTTTTAAGGTAGAAGCTGTTCACCTGATGAATGATATGGTGTGATCACTTGGGCTATCTGAATTTGCTGAAAATCCCTTATAAAAAACGATTCATTTTGAAGTTTCCTCACAGAAAATGTCACGAAGACTTGAAGCTTTGATTTTGAGAAAAGCAGGTTTTCTAGCTGAGAACCATTATCCAATACCCAGAAAATTCTGACCACATCCACATTAACGAACCAGTGCACTATAACAACTAATTACCTGCCACAACAACAGTCTGTGAACACACCACATTTCATGCTACCAGCACTCTATGGCAGCACTGGAAAACAACTCAAACTCCACTGGTAAGTCACAAAGTCTACCAAGACCACTCCTTCTCAGGTTCCATGTTTTTAAAGCTAAGGATGTGGTGCTGTAAAACTTCAGCTAGCACTTAGATTATTTTTGTGTACATATGTATTTTCTGTTTACTGAGAAACTCCATCGCCAAAGTGACAGATAAATAGAATTATGTAGTGATGCCAGACAACTTTTGCAGGGAGAAATGTCCGAATTTCTTGACTGTTGAGAGGTTAGGAAGCTATTCTTTGTCTCCTCAAGTACTAAGCAATCTGGTCACAGTGACTGAGTTACAGTGCTTTGTGGGCTTCAGCAGGCTGAGTAAAGATGAACTGCAGAATCCAAAGGTCCAACCATCCTTGTTAAATGTCAGTTTCGGAGACTTTATCTCAATTTCTTTATCTAAAAATTTATTTAAATTTAGAATAAGTATTTTCATAAATATTTTGTTGTTATCCAGCTTCTACATGATCAAAATGATAGGAAAGCTTGAAAATGTGACTCTGAACCACAACTCTAAACCCTTGCTTGAAAACCAGTGAGGCTCATGTACTCTGAAGAAAGATGAAATCGCACAGAACTTAAATTTGTGATATTGCTTGAAGTGTATGAGCTACTTTCCCCAGACTGACAATTATTTTTTCTAGTCTATGTGGTAAGACAGTGAAATTAATGGATGCTAGCACAGGAGCTCATTGTTCTCTATCAAAATGCTGATCACAGTAACTATTCCGGCTTCAGAGAACTGCGCAGTCCGACTTTCGGTCTAATGCAGATGGGGCCAAGAAATCATTTGAGAATTAGTTAAAATTAACTGAGCAATTTTGTGGCACTTTGAATATAAAGTGCAGAAGACAAAGTAAGATTTATATTTTAAAAAGAAAGCATATGTCATTCTTATGCTGTCCCATACTGCATTAGGTATTGATCACAGTCCGCTACTTTTTATATGGTAATTCTGATTTTTTAAACATTTATTAGTAAAGTGAATTTCATAAGTAGGCAATATTCATCCTCAGTGATGTTTAGATTTTCCATTAAAAGCAATTAGTTCACTGCAAATAGGTAAACAAGTACCCTCCAGTGACTACCTGACAAACTGAAACTGCTCTAAGATATTGCATTACAAAAAGACTTCTTGTACAGAAGGTACATTTGCAGCCAGAATCGAAAATGGATGGAGTTGGACTAGATGTATTAAAAAAAAGAAAGCTTCAAGGATCCCTTGATGAGCATTGATGCTCCTCCCACAGTGAGCAATGCATACCTACCTCTCTTAAATAAGCATCCGTCTACACAAAATGAGCCACCAGATGATGCAAGGTAGTGGCTTCTCACATCACAAGACCTTACTGATATAAGCACCAGATAAGGATTCAAACAGTCATAATCTTTGTGTTCTTTATATATGTGTTGCTTCAGAGAGAAATCACCTGCAAACTCCTTGAATGGTAAGCGTAATATAGTTTTCCTGTTGTTCAGACTCTGTTACTCAAATTTTTGTTGGGCCTATTTTTCTTTCGCTTGTAGGCAGATTTTTTTGTTAAAAATCCAAGGTAGAATTTTTTAAAATTCATATTGAAATGTAAATTTGGCATAATTTCAGCTATAATACATATTTTAGTTGATTTTCATAAAGTCTACTTTTTCCAAGTAAGAAAATGCAACTAATATACAAATAATATGACATCCTTTCATGTTCAATATGAATTTATGGTTCTTTGCATTGGCAAAATTTTGCACAATCTGTTTTTACTTTTTGGCCATCGGACATTGTTTATTTTCCCCAGTATATCCAAATGAAACAAAACTGGATAAATATCAATTCTAAGTATTGTACTCACTAGTAGATATTAACTTTATTTCTAAGTAATGTTTTTTAAAAAGGAAATATTTAATTAAATTCGCTAAGATTAAAATAGACTATTATCGCTGAGGGTCTAGTCATAGTTTCATATGTACTAAATATGCAAGAGAAAATATATTTCAAAAAAATATTCTTATCCATTTCATCTATTAAGCATACATAACTTAATCTTTGACAGTAAGACGCAATGTCTGACTGACTTTGATATGGCCACCATCCTTCAAGTAGGAAATTAATGTTCAGGACTGGCAGAAATCAAGTCAATAGTCAACAAGTCTTAAAGACTAGCTAAAATATGGAGTTCTGTACTTGTAGTGATTTCATTCAGATATTTTTGCCTTTTCCTTCTTTCCTAAATTATATTTGTTTAAACTGACTCATTTAAAACAAAAGTGTATCTTTCCATATTTTTATAAATTCAGGTATGTACATGTCATTTTTGCTCAATTTTATATGCAAACATTTTCAAGATAACATTTTCTTTAGTTTTAAAATAAGCTTATTTGCACTATATAACACACATTTTAATAAAGCTAGTTTTTAATAAGTCTTTTTTTTCCTAACTTGATGGAAATACAGTTCAATATACCAAAAGTTATGCTTCATTATTTCAGTGCAATTACATGGGCCATTCATTGAGAAAAAATAAAAGCGAAACAGACAACTTACAAAGTAAATTATTGATATTTGAAAAAAGTGAAAACCTGAGGTGTAATCTGACATAGAAAATAAAAACTACATTCTATTTTGGAAGAAATATATTTTGTTGCAGTTATAGGAGGCTGTGATAATCCATAGAAAGCATTTACTGAAGACTTCTAGTGTTGGCTTGTTTCTGCAACATAGATTCAATTTGTTATTCCCAGATACTTACACGAGAAGTTAAGGTTAATCGCTGGAAATGTAGGATCCAGATCTTTCTTTAGGTACCAGAAATCATGGAAATGCTTTCAAAATATGCTTGTATATAGAAAAGTTAGGTAGTTATGTGAAATCTCTCTCTCAAAAAAAAAAATAAAATAAAAGAGTACAGTCAGCAGAAGCTACGAAGAAGACAGACTTAGGCTGTATAATAAGTACAAAAAAATAGTCATGTCAGGAGAAGAGAAGAAAGAGGATTAAGCAGCCTTGAAATACAAAGAAAGAAGACAAGGGAGAAGAACAGACAAGAGAGGAGATAGCAGGAAGGGGACATAGTCATAAAAATGAGTTTGAAATGCCAAGATGAAGACAGATGGAGATCATGTGCGCTATTGTTTTATCAATGCTACTTTTCCATGTTTAAGGTTGTCACCCTTCACTTTCCATGCTTGCAAACTGATGGCATGGAAAACATCTTTGACATTATCCAACATTGGTTCCCAACAACTATGGGCATGAAAAGGTTTGAGCACTCTGGTTCAGCACTGAGATGCACCGCACTCTGAGGATAATAGTATCAGTATGGCCCACCTGAAAATGCTGATATGCATTTTTCACAATATTACCTATTTTTATGATCCTAAAGTCTAGTTCATTTCTCTGTTTGAGTTCCCTACCCTACTCGTCCTCCAAGTTGAGACTTCACTACTTCATTCTGATTTGAAGCACTTTCTGACACAAATCATCTTTGATATAATAGTTATTTTCTACAAACATGAGTAAGTATGGGTGAATTCACACTCACCTAGCAATTTGTAGCATATTTCCATTGCTATTTTAATCTTTAATGATCAGATTTCTTCTGGAAAGTATCTAATTTATATCTAAAAAGTATATCAAACATCTGAGAAAGTGGGGAAATTCCAAGACAATGGGCTTAAAATTTAATGTTTATTTTCATTAGGAAATAATGTATGCATGGAAATAGTCAACAGAATGATAAATAATGCAACTAATATAGTTGTGATGAGGAATTATTCCTTTCTGTGACTGCATATGGTAAGGCCAAGTACATCGTTAAATAGTGCTAGAATTACTAGGACATATTCTCTAGAAGAATAGAAGAGTATTCTTCTGTAGAAGAGTAGAAGTTGTGTGATTAAGGTGCCTTTACAGAGGACAGATTTGGTTGGATAGGACATCCACAGGAGAATAGGATTTCTGAAAAGACAGACTAATGAACGAAAAGTACCATGGCAATGAGGGTACTGTTCCCTGACAGGCATGGCAGCACATATACTGAGTAGGAAAAATCTGTGGATGTATGTTAGGACAGCAGTGGTGATGTAAAATACACAGCTGATGAGGAAAGACCAAATGACACTAAAAAATAATGTTTCTGAACATATTACTGGTCAGCAAGAAAACGCATGAATTAGACTGCAGGCAGGATTTAGGCTTCTGAAATCTAGGAGTGTCTTGCTCAAAACAAATCCGTCCCTAACCGTTATATGTATAAATATCCTGAGGCATCTCTATCTTCAACCTCATCTAGTTGAAGATGCCTCTGCTCATTGCAGAAGGGTTGGACTAGACGACCTTTAAAGGTCCCTTCCAACCCAAACTATTCTATAATTTTAGATATTTTGTTACCAAAATTCTCCAATTTTTTTGGATTTGGTGCAACTGAAGGTATAGCTTTGCAATACCCAAAACTAAAAAAAGCTTGTGAATAATAAGCAGTGTAATGCATAAATACCATATCTTGGTCTGATTGGACTTAGAGACCAGAAAGTTTCTGGTGCCTGATCATTCAGCTTTTCCTAAATTTCATGGTTAGGGAAAGCCCAGGATGGAGTTCCCCTCTTCACAGACGGTTTCTAGGTTTGATCACTGGTAACTGAATGTGAAACCACAAAACCAGTCCTGGAGGCAAGAACAAGAATGTGAGTTTTCCAGTGTGATGGGGAATCAGATATCAGCGCTTTGAACCTGAGAGTCTCCGGCTGTACATTGTCACAGCTCCAACAGGATGAGGAGAGAGCTTCACTACCAGAGAGCAAGCTGCCATTTGGTGACCATGACTGTTTTTATTAAGAAGTGGAGAAAATATTTTAATCTCTTTAGTTTGAGGGAGGCATATGATGCCTGGCATGTGAGAAGCCCTTCAATTGTTTAAGAATTGTTCGCAAGAGCTGGCTTAGCTCCCGGCTTCACGGGGGGATTACTGTCTGAACTGCGTATCTAAGTCACCCCTCACCTGTACAAACTCCACTTTGAAGCATCCAACTCTCACAGGGCCAAGGGGTTATTTCACTTTTGCTACCACCCACCTAAACATTTTCCAGATCCAGCATAAGGTTTGTGTCTGGTGGGTAACTTAAAGCCAATTAATTCAATTAATTGCTGGACTGTACTGGACACCTTAGGAAGTATCCTTGCCAAGAATGTTCTCCTGGAGTGGCAGGCACCTACTTATTACAATAGACATTAACCATAAGATCAATTTATACTTACTTTCAAAGCATAGATTTACTCCACAGGTCTCTACTTCAATTTCTTCTTGTCCAAAGTATTAAGAGTAGGACTCAAAATCTGTAAAATATGATATGAAATAATATCTTATCTCAGAGAAAAAAGACTCTTCAGTGTAATAGAATGAGTTACTGTCTTCTATATCCTGTTTTGTTTTGGTTTTTTTTTTAATTTGGTACCTAATAAACCTGTCAATAGCTTAAATTCTTCTGCTGAGCATTCTAGCACTTTCCTCACTACAGCAAAATCTCAAGAATAAAGAATGCAAGGAAAAATCCACTACACGTAAGTGTAAAGTGTTAGCCGAGTTGACCTTGCTTGTTTAAAAATGACAGTAGCATTTTTATTCTCCATGGCAAGTACAAGCATGTTTCTGAATATTTCTAGGAGACAATGCATTCTTGTTTGTTTTGGCAGTAGCTCAGATTAATTTCTGGATGGCTGTAATCAATATCTGAAGGAGTATCATGACTTCATTTGGCTTACTGAATTAAGCTGTCTCACAAATTCCTTAAATATCATTTTACACATTATAGTTTGTATAATACTGGTGCCAAATAAATCACTTCCAAAGCAAAAAAACATACAGTACTTCCTTTTCATTACTGACACTTGCTTGAATTTATGGTTCTTGGGTCTGAAAAATTAACAACATTGCAATACTGTATTACTAAGGCTACAGTACTGTAATGGTGCATATTTACTGTATACACAATCCCATTATTAAACAATCATATTTTTAATGAAATGCTGTGCTATGATTGTCTTAGTGAATTTTGCTTGTACTAATGGATCCGCTTCCACCATTAGCACGATCATGTTTGAAATAAAATGGTATAAATGTATTTTAATCCACTCTTGGGAAAAACAGTTGTATGAAAGGTTACTCTTCGACTACTTCTGTGAATTAGTTCCTTATGTCAAATCATTATGCAGAAATAAAAGCTGTGGTCAGCCCACTTAAAATTCCATTTGAATCCTACTGGGAATGGAAAACCTTTGTACTATTTTTCATGCTCTGAACATTCTTCTGAACATTTACTAGAAGACTGAAAACTAGCAGTAATTTTAAAAGAAGATGGCAGAATTGTCAGATTCAAGAAAAGTAGTAAAACTATGGTTGTTCGAGGTTCATGGCTACTATTGTTTCACAGAATTCCTCTGACTGCAATTTAGGGAACTTTTAGACAAAAAGGATGATAGATTTACTGATGCTTACTGAAATTTTAGTGACACCTCTATTTCCAGATGATTCCTACAGAAAATAGCTTTTGTTTTCCTTATACAATATCCAGACTGTTGAGTTTTATTTCTCATAAAGAGGACTATGGGCAGAAGAAAAGTGAAGGTCAGACCAAGAATTCAAAGGGACCTCACCATGGGAAGGTGAACAATCTCACCAACTGAGGCTGCTTCTAATTGAGGTACCATGAAAAGTATTTAGTAATAGAGAGAGCTCTTCCAGTGTCTTAATCCCAAGTCATATAATTAAAATCTTTTCAGGCACTAATGGCTAGTTTTTTTGCTATAGTATAAATTGACGCTCTTTTGGTCACAATTAACGATGACATAACAACAAAAATATATCTTAATGCACTGCTGTTAAACATAAGCAATACCTATGACTATAGCAGGATGGGGGCTGGGTGGAGGGAAGAAAAGTTTTTGTCCCATATTTTAATGTTGCCTGATAATTAGCAAGACCAAGGCTCTACACCACAAACACTTAAACCCATCCAGTTAATTGATCTGAAGACTACTCAGTTAAGGATGTGTAACTTTAACAACCTACTATAAATGATTATGGAGTTATAGGCTCTGGGATCAAAACACCTCTACAGTGTTTGTAGAGAGAAGCTTGGTGTTGCACATGCCAGTGAAACTCTCTGAAGGAATCAGCACGCATAAATGGTACAAATGATGCCAGTGATAAGTGGATTTGGGAAGTTTCTTCAAAAAGGTTCTCCCTCACGGTCTCTTAATGAAACGAAACTATCCTAGGATTGTCAAGAAAGATTTCCTGAATTTGGTTAAGCATTAAAAAATATGAACTAGGTATACAGCTTTGCAAAACAAGGGCCCCTAAAAGTCAGTGTTGGTATAATGGTGCAAAGACCTTCTGATGATCTGGGGGGCACTACAGAATGACCAAAAGTGCAGATGATTGTAGGAGAGCCAAAAAGATTGGTGATACAGTAAAGAAAAGTCAGATAAAACTCAGTGTTGATAAATTCTAGGTGAGTACACAGAGGAAACACTACCCTAACTAGCCTCATGAGTGTGTACAGAGCATGAATGCTATTTATTTATTTATCTCGAGTTAGAAAAGGGATTGTGGTGGAGCAGCAAAAAGTCCAAGGAAACTTAGTTCAGTGGCATTCAAAAAACCCCAAAAAGATTTGTGAACATTTATGAGAGAAATGAAGAAAAAAAGTGGACAAACAATTAATACTATTGGTTGAATATACCTTGACTGTGTAGGACATGCCATCCGATTTCAAAAGGAATATGGAAAAGATTCAGAGTAGCAGGATGTGGCTCTTCAGTAATAAAAAACCAGCATCTGTAAGAAGGAAAACCATATGAACAAAGCCCCATCAGCGAGAAAAGGTCTGGAAGAACTTCGTGAAATTATGAGCACTAACAGCAAGGGAAAATTGTGGAAGAACTCTCCATTTCTCAAAAAACAAAGCCCAAAAAACCCCAACCAAGCGTGCACTAGGGAGCCCTAAGTGAAGCCAGTGGTAAAAGAAAGCCTTTTCCACAAACATATAATGAAATTATGGCACTTAGTGCCACAGGATATTGTGGCACCGACAGTATAAAGTGGATTGAAAAAGGGAATGAGGAAAATAATGGAGAATTGCTTGTTGACGGCTATTAAAGAGGCTGTCTGGGGTGTGACACTAGGTTTTGGCAGTCCTTAAGCCCCGCTTGCCACAAACCATGAACACAGAGGCAAAAATCCACCCCCTAGGACTCCTACTGCTTTTCCTAAGCCTCTGCCCGTCCACTACCTGACTTTAGGTAGTGCTGCTCATCTTACATTAAGCAAGCCGTGTTTCCCAAGTGACACGCTTCCGTAAAGACTGACTCAGTTACCGGCGCTTTGGGGATTAACCCTTCGAAACACCTCGCGCTGCCTCTTTCTAATACTCTTCCTACAGCTGTCCCGCGCCTCTCCAAACCTGCCGATAAAACAAACTCTGCAAGAAACTTTTATGGTATAAGTAAATGCTGAGAAGCTACCACTAGAGAACTCGAGTCCCCGATTTAGAGCCGGCGGGGGCGGTGGAGGGGTAGGTAGCGGCAATCCGGGGCACAGGCGCTTCGCATCCCGGGGCCCACCCGCGCAGACGGCGGCGCCGCCACCGCCATCGCCCCCGCCCGCTTTCCCCGCCTCCCCCGCCGCCGCCGAGGGGTGTCTGGGCGCGGCCGCGGCCCCGCCGTCACTCGCTCTGTCGCCTCGCAGGTCTCCGGAGCCGTCGGGGCGGGCGCTGCTCGGAGCCGGCCGGGCGGGCGGCATGAAGCGCTCTCTGCTGCGGCTCTGCCAGTCGCGGGAGAAGGCGGCCAACTCCAGCTCCTACCAGGGCGTCGTCTGCGAGGCGGACGCCGCCTCCGTCGCCTCGCAGGATGTTTTCAAGGTGCGTGCGGAGGGGGCGGCTGCGAGGGGCGAGGGTGGAGGTGAGGTGGGGCTGCGGAGCCAGCTGTGCGTGCTCAGCACTGGTTGTGGCCCAGGGACCTTTCCCTCCGGGACACCCTCTGCGCTCTCTCCGCGGACTCGGGAGGGAAGCCGTGCGGGATGGGAGACAGGCTGGGAGTTGACGTGGCCGTGGCGTGTGAAGGCACGGGATGCCCGGGTGTTGTCTGGCCAGGTCTGGGCCGGGGTGAGCGGGAAGGCGGGACGGGAGCAGGCGAAGGAGGATGCGGGTGGTGAGTGGCAGGCGGCTCACATCCCCCTTGGGCGCTGCTTAATGGAAAGGGAACCCCTCTTAGAGGGAGGTCCAGAGGTCATGGCAGGAACGAGTAGATTGTCTAGCGAAAATGTCCCAAGAGGAAAGTTTAAAAGCACTGGAACTGTTATGGAGGGACAAAGAAACAGCAGTGCAACCTATGAATATGAAATTGCGGCCAGGAGGACATAAAATCTTCCCATTTTTAATAGAGAATAGGATGAGACATGATGTATTTCTATTGCTGATAGAAGACTTAGACCGAACTTTGGAGAGGCTTTTTTGAAGGGTAAGAATAGTTAAGTAAAAGGAATTGTAAGGCTTGGATAACTTTGGAGATTTGTAACAGCAGACTAAACAACTTTGGCAAAGTTTGTAGATGTGTTCAGATACCTCTTGAGGTCATTTCCAGCCATATATGTTTTCTGTGTACTGGCTGTAGTCCTGAGCAGCACCTCTTCAGCATAACGTGGTTTATCACTCCAGTGGGTGATCTGCCACTGCAGACTGTTCAGGCAAAGGCAGGGGAGCCGCAGTTTACAATAGCCAGCTGAACTGCTGAGAACACCTGGCTGCATGCTGCTTTTCCTGTTTTGCTAATGAAACACTGCAGTATCGGCTGATAAATTTTACTTTAGTTGGCAGAAGTTATTATCATGCCACATTTTGTTTTACATGGAAGAGTAAATCCAGTGTTAAGAGTGGCAAAATGTGGTCTAAATCAATAGAAATAATCAAGGTAGACTAATAGAAGGAATAGAAAATAGTGGACTCTGTAATAAGATTTTCTTAAATAGCTTTTTGATGTGTATAAAATGTATTGATATTTGAGTATGTAATTGAACTGTTAATTTTGTGACAGTTGAGTCAGCTTAAGTACCCTTTCCACAATTACATCACGTTTTCTATGAGTTTTTGCTAACTGCACTTTTGAAGCAGATTCTAACCCTGTATTTGGCCTCAGTCTACTAAATCTTTAAACACATTTATAACATTATTGACATGAGTAACCTTTCTGAGATCAGTGGGATTATTAACCTGAGTGAGGTTAAACACATGCTCAAGAACATGAATGGGCTGCCTCGTAATGTATATTTGCTTAATGACAGCAAAAGTTGTTACGAGTTTGTGACTCGGGATGCTGGCGAGCAAAGTTCTTTTTTTTGCAGCTGCGAAGGGAACAGTGATTTTAGAGGATTTCCTTTTCTTATCCTCTGCTTGCTTCTTTGGGAATGTTTACATTACTTTTGATATGCATTTTTCTCCTTTGTTTTTCTCCCAGTTTTGTTTTACTTTTTTATTCTCTCTTAATTTTTAATAGCTTTTTGTTAGACTCCTGCCCATTCTACTGCAGTCATTTTTTTCTATCACTTTTCTGGGCTTTGAATTGCTCTTACAAAAAATATTTGGAGAATATAATAAAGTAAAAATCAGCTGGGTTTCCATAGTGGGTTTGGTTGTAAATCACTGGACTCAGAATGTATCAAGCTGTCAGAGTATCACTGTGAAGACACTGTGTTTTTTCAGGATGAGATAGTAACCTTGTGGGATGCTCTATGCATGATACTGAAATTAGAAAATATATTGGTTGCTCTGACATAAAGAACACCATCTAAGCCTGATGGCAGAACTTGAAATCTTAGGACATAGGGTTTCTGTAGAAAGATCCAAAAAAAGGAATTTATCAAGATTATTAATTTTTCCTCTCTATTGAATTCATGTGATGTGGTCACTGCAGGAAGTAGTATAAAAATGTAAGTGATGAATTTGCATGTTTGAAATTTTCCATGATAGAGGGAGGATCTTGAGCTAACCACAGAAGAGAAAATAATGTAGTCAAGATGATTTCAAGTTTGTTTGGTTTTTTTTTTTTAATTTTGCACTGTTTCTCATCTGGATCTGATTTTGCAATCAGTTAAGTCAAACTGAGTTTCACCGTTAGCTCAGTCTGATCAGGATTTGTGAATTTCTGTATGAAACCAAACAGCTGGGCAAGAATTATTGAGTGGTAGCATGCCCATAGAAACACATTATAGAATTGCTTGCATTTTAGGAGAATCAGAAAATGAGAATATTTGTATCCAAAATAGGTTATTTCAGATGGAAGTGCCTGTAGGCTACGGAGCTTCATTAAGAAGAATCGTTCTGGGCTTACAAAAGTGGATGAATTAAATGCCACCCCACTGCATCATGCTGCAGAAGGAGGACAAATAGAACTAATGCAGTTGATCATAGATGATTCTTCTTGTCAAGGTAACATGCACTTTATTAACTATTTTATTTAACAGAAAGAAAAGTTCAATGATCAAAGTGTCTGTTACTCATCTGAAACAGAAATGGTATGTGTTGTCTCCATTTCTAGATTCAAGTATAACTCAAACTGTTTGCCACAGTTTTCACTGTCTTGGGTGTTGCTGGAGTCACCCTTGTTGTGTTACAACTGTTTTGTCTCTAATGCAGTGAATCAGTAGTGTCTTACTTTGAGACTCAGGTTTACAGTCTTCAGATATGAGAAAGAAAACTGCAGTGATGTACAGTAGGTCTGACTTTGTTCTCCTTACTTATGTTATGTGTCTGTTATAAGCATTGTGAATGACATCGAATTCCACTGACAGACTGTAGACTACTGAGCAAACCTACAAGGGTCCTGAAGAGCTCATTTTTTTCACCTAATGATGGACATTATGATTTTAGATGACTCTGGCTGAAATACATTCTTTTTATTTTCAGTATATAACTTTTGTCCTAATTTTTTAGAATATTTGTTGAGGTTTATCTTCAATTTTGAAGCTCAAAATATGTGTGTAGAAAAGACCACTTTTATAACTGGTGTGAATTTATTTACTTCTGTGTTCTTAAGTGAAACAATAAATATGGTATCATTTTCTTCCAGTTTGCAAGCACTTATTTGTTATCTCTTAGTTAGTTATTCACACTCACTTATTCTGTGCAGCCTCTAAAGCGATGGCTGCAAAATAAAATAAGCAAAAGAGTCAAGGAAAGAGGGAAATCTGGTAACTCTTGGGGTGAGAAAAAAGGTATATAATAATGGGCAAGAAATAGACACTGCATGACATGAGTCTTTTCCATTCATTCTTCTAAGAAATGTGGTAGCACAAATCTAAATTTTCACTGAAGAAACGTTTTTTTGATTTTTTTCCCCTAGTGCATTTGACAATTTTGCTTTTGTTTTTGTTTTGTTTTCTCTCCTTTGATCTAGTATTAAATGTGATGGATTCTTCTGGAAATACCCCATTGCACTGGGCCACAAAGAAAAACCAGATTGAAAGTGTTCGTTTGCTTCTCAGCAGAGGAGCCAATCCAAACATTCTCAACTCCAATATGATGGCACCTTTGCATATGGCCGTTCAGTCCCTGCATAATGAAATTGTGAAAGTAAGTCTAAAGTCCATGTAAATATACACTTTTGATAAGTAGCTCAACAGCAGCCGTGTGCAGAACACCAAGACCTTGTTGATATATGCCGTATTTCCTCGTATGTTTTGTTTAGTGAGCAGGATGTGTAATATGTGATGCTTATAGAAGTGTTTTTGTCTTAGCATAGCAAGTAAAAAGTAACTCACTGATTTATAGAAATATTGATATTTGTGCTATGATAGTAGTTGTTATGTTTCATGGAAAATGCTTTTTGATTTTCCAAACAACAAATTTTCTTTTAAAAAGTTCTCTTTAACACTGAAACTTTATGTAGGCATGTGTTATTTCAAATTATAATGTTATTATTTTTCTTTTACAATTGTTTACGAAGTCTTAGAAGTATCCACACTTTCTTGAAACAAGCATATTTTTCTAATAAAAAACAAATTAAAATTAGTCGGAAAGCACAGTTCTTAAAACCAACGTTCTATTAATCAATTGAGTAGCAGTGGAACTAACTGCAATTAAAAAATCACAAAAATATATTGGGAAGAAATTACTGGGGTGCTATATGGGACCTTGTAAAATATCAACAGCACTGAGGTTTTAAGCAGCGTGATTTTTTAACCATTTGTCTAAGTGCAATGAGAATGTTTTCACTGCACATGCAGCATTTGGATAGAATTTTAGAATTTGTAAAGTTCTTCGGTTAATTAGATGAATACAACCTTAACATTGCACCACTTGCTTTACCCTTTAAATTTTTCTTTCTTTAGATGAATTAAAAAAAAAAAAACAAACACCTATACCTGTAATCAAGGCTCAGAGTCCTTTAGAAATGTTTCTGTGTCCTCACATCTTTCACAAAATCTGTATTTATTATGAATTAGATCAATAAGATCTGAAATTCAAAGCCAGTTTTCAAAAATGTCATTGTATCGGCTTCTGGGCTTGGGTTCTTTTGCAGCTCGATTCTTGAGCTCTCTATGTCTCATTTTTTCCCCACTTGGTTGTTTATTCAGTCTAATTCTTCTTTGGTTTTTATTACTAAGTTGCCTGAGAGTGATTAAAATGTGCCAGTTCCTTTAGTACAGGAAAAAAATCACTGGAATTACTGAAAGACAATTAAATAAATATGTAGCTAGGGGAATAAATATGCAGTACAATATGGTTATTATCATTTCCAGATTCTTTGCTTCTCAAAAATTGCGGAAAGCAGTCATAGAGGTACTTGATGATACTGATAGCTCGGTTTCAGCTGTTGGCATAGAGACTTGAGCAAGATTCCAGGACTGGCAGGGCCTCAGTTTTCATCAAGCCCCATCTCCCTTCATCTTTTATAACTGTCCAACAGATGCCTGATTGAGCAGATTCCACAACATTGCCATTTGCCAGGGAATACAGAATATTACAAGGCATTATAACAAACGTTAGTAGAAAATCTCCATCTGTAATTTGCTACAGAAAATATTTTCTCACATTATTGGGGAAATTGTTAAATCAGACTTTAAAATGCTCTGCAGCTATATGCAGAGTTTAACCAAGATATCCAGCTGACCGCTGAAAAGAATTGTACTTCACTTTTTATGTTTTCACCTGCATTTTTCAGCTGCATATTTTTACACTTTCCTGCATTTTGTCCCTCCTCTGCCTATGTATTGTGGGTCTTTGGCATGCAAAATTAATACATTGCAAGAGTATTGTGGGTGGTAAACAACAAAAATAATGGACTAAGCTTTTGTTGTTGTGTTTGGCTTACGATTGACTGAATATTTTCTCAAACATTTAGATTTTAGTCCAGCATAGCAGCACAGATGTTAATTTGGAAGGTGAAGCAGGGAATACACCTGTAATTGTAGCATGTTACAAGGATAACCCTGAAGCACTGACACTTCTGGTATGTATAATTATCCATCATCTTTTGTTGTGATTCTGTCTACCTTCATGCAGTATTGTTCTGTGCCTGTGTTCTGTCTTTGTTAAATGCAGGAAGGTTAATCATGGACCTAGTATTCAAGTTGTTTCGCATGGGTTACTAAGAAACTTTAATCTTTTAAGGGCATACAAATTATACGTGTGTGTGTGTATATATATTTATGAGTGGCAGACTTCAGGAACAAACAAACCACTTTTGAAGTTCATTCACAAAATGAAGCAGATGCATGTATAGATGTATTAATATAACATGCAAAAGATGCTTGTATATAAATTTCATAAGTGCATATTCAACATAGAAAAAAAGGAGACAGCTACCCAGGAAACTATATCTGGAATAGTATGTTCATTTGTCAATTTTTTCATTAAGCTATATTGAGGCATTATTTTTCAGATCGAAAATGGAGGGAAAATATGCAAACCAAACAAAACGGGATGTATGCCTATCCATGCAGCTGCATTTTCCGGTGCAAAAACATGTATGGAAATTCTTTTAAAGAAAGGTAAGTACATTATTCCCAAGCAGTAAGTGGGGTTTAGCATTACCAGTTTATTGCTTTGATTCTCAACGAACAGTGAAAACAAACACTTGTAACTGTTTGAACTTAGCAGAGGTTAATTCAGTTATTCCTATGGGCAATCATGCTCACAACAGTTGTATGATTGCAGCAGCAAACTAACTGCTTTCCTAAATGTGTGTTCATCAGTTGTTTAATGATAGATGTGACAGGTTCATATTCTGAGGGTGGAGAATATTGTTTTGAAAACCTTTGTATCTTCCATTATTTCATTTTTTGCTTCAAAAAAATCCATTTATTTTCATCTCTCAGGTGAAGAACTGGGTCACTCTGCTAAAACTCACATCAATTTTACCAATAATGGAAAGTGCAGTCCACTTCATTTGGCAGTTCAAAGTGGGGACCTCGAAATGATTAAAATGTGCATTGAATTTGGAGCCCAAATCGATCTAAAACAGGTAAAACTCAGAGTGGAGTGAAATGTAATTTTAATAAAACCTAGATTTCTCTAAATCTCTGAGTAGTATGAAAAAAAGATGAGCATATAATCATTGCTCATTGTCTGTTCCAATGCAAAGCCCCAGGAGCAGCAAATTAAAACAAGTGTCTCATTCAAATCAGGCAAAATGTGAAGTTTCTTTACACAAATTACATGTCATTACAGGGTCATACCTTCTCAGAAGTGGGATCTTCAGTCTGACACTTTCTCTGCATTCTTGTTTATCCTCAGCCTTGCCTTGACCTTCACAGTATCTTCTTTCTAAGCAAACAAAAATTCATGACACTGCTGCTGCTGCCACAGTGTAGCACTGCTGGTGTAAGCCAGCTGTGCCCAGCTTCATTCATAAATAAACATTGGTAAAAATATGTCATCAATCAAAATATTTGCAAGACTGAAATCAACTCGTGAGAGCAAAAATAAACACAGTGTAGCCTTCTGATTTGATTCTTTGAACACACAGCTTTTTAATGAGGTAAATTATGCTGCTGATCTTGTGATGGGTAAGACTGTTTTGAGAATGCTTGTGGCATTGTTGAAAAGCCCATTCCAAGGCATTCACTGAAATGTTCCTGTTTCAAAAAGGAGAAAGTCAAAACCCTCATGCATATATCAAAGCTGGTTTGTTCCATCTAACAAAACGAAATCTTGTTTTGGCAAATATTGTTCTAATAATTTTTATATTGCTTAGTTATTTTATGACTTTCTAATTTATAATAGTTTAATAACGTATTAGACCACGTTATTTTTAACCTGCATTAAAAATTGATTTAAGAATTAGTTTTAAGGAATATTCAATTTAAGGAAGTAAATGACATTTAAAATAATGCATTTTTTGTATTATATAGGCCCTTTCGTTTGCTCATTGATTTGTGCTGGCCTACCTGTGATTTTCTGTAGCTTTCCTTTATCTCTTATATTAAAGAGTGCTGCATCTGCCTGGTTTTTAATTAAACTGCAAAAGATTGTTAAGAATATAATTATCTCTTATCTTAGGGACTTGGCACAGAATGATAAAAAGCTTTGTAGTAATCCCTTAAAACTATTTCTTTAGTTTCTGGTCTTTACAATCTCTTTGGAATTCTACTAACACTGTTAAAAGACTAAAGCTTCATTATTTGCCTAGAAATTTAGGCATTTAGGAATTACGAATTCAGGACTAGATCACTAATGCATTTGATAGATTGGAAGTTAGGTTGTTGGGGTTTAAATATTTTTTTTGTCTTTTTCTGCCATTTACAGAATGAAAAATGCACTGCACTTCATTTTGCTGCTACTCAAGGAGCAACTGAGATTGTAAAGCTAATGATGTCATCCTATGCTGGTGAGGAATCCATTATTGATGCTGTAGATGGGAATAAGGAAACATTGCTTCACAGGTAGGAGTCTGCTGTCCCAGATGTCACTATAAATTGTGAGCCATGATATTCTTAGTTATTCCTCACAGGTGGAGCACCATTCCATATGATTTGGAACTTCATGATATGGGAGATGGTTTTAGTACAGTATGAAAGAGTCAGTAATTTGGTCAGAATGTGAAAAATTTTGGTGCTGTTACCAAAATCAAAGGAGTTTCCATTACCTTGTCAACAAATTGTCACCAACACTTCGCACTGAAAATTTACTTCAATAAAGTAGTTGGTGTACAAGTTCATGGAAATGTTAACAGTTTCTGACAATCTGGAGGAAATGCCCTCATCTAATGGGGTAATGTTCTCCAGAAAATGAATAAAAAATAATATAAACTGTTTAAAAGAATATTTTCTTTTTTTTTTTCCCTAAAAAAATTATCTTGTACCTGATCAACTACAAGAAGGTGTTACACTGCCCTGTGACTTCAAAGTTGCAGATGGTGTTTGTAATAAGCCTCTAGATTTCTGGTCTTTCATACTCCATTTCAGCACTAGACTGCAGAGAGGTGTCCTCAGTCTTTTGTAGTAGAAATATGCTTAGTTAAACATGCTGACTCCCAACTTTATAGAATATAATATACTTCCCCCATCTATATATTTTTTGGTAAGAAATAGATTTTTCACTGCATTTGACTGTAATTATTATTTTACAAGAAGTTTAACAGTATGAAATAATTGGTAGAATGTCAGAGGCAGTGGAGATGATTGGGCACAGTGTAAAGTGGAATGGTTCAAGGACAATTGAAGATGTTAAAAGAGGAGTGTGTTGTAAAGTTAAGATAATGTTTATGTACACTTGGAAATGTTACCATGTCTAATGATAGAACACGACTGAAGACAAGGTGATGACAATGACAAAGAAAATTGTGCAACTACATGTACTACTGACTAGATAACTGGCTGCCATTTCCATGAAAATTATTGTCCTTGAAAAAGGCTTAGTAAAAAGAATTACTTACTTTTACTCCCTGCATTTGTGAAACAGGAGATATTATATTATCAAGAATCCACAGAAAGCTAGAAAATCACCCAAATATCTCAGAATATAAATAAACTGAATAGGAACTTTAACTTGTTGAAAAGCAAAGCAAAGTGAAACATAGGCTGGACTTGGTCCTTTCCCAGTCCTACTGTCATATTTCCAGCTAAATATTTCATAAAATGACTTTTGCTTTCTCTTCACTCACCCTGGAATTTGAGTGTCTGTGAAGCATTCAGTATTTATGCCTGGCTGGAGGGATCTGCTATAGATAATGGAGACATCTCTACATGTTTGTAACCATGACTTTTAAAGTACATCTTCTGAGTACTCAGTTCTAACTATAGTACATCCAATGTTATTACCTTTTACAATGCTAAGGCAAGTATTATCTTTGAGATACAGTACAGCCTTGGAACTGTCCTTCTGTCCTGCTTGTGGAGTGAAAGTATTTCACAGAGATCTGACTTCTGAAAACATTTTCGCTGTCTGTATTTACAGTGCTGTACTTCCTGCTTTGGCCATCTCCCCCACCCTGCTCCCCGCCGTAATATACAATCCAATGTCTTACTGTAGAATAAAACGTGAAAATTTTTCATATGTATAGACAGCTTTAAAATAGTTTTGGTAAATCACAACATTTTTTTCCCCAGTATATTTAACTATGCTACTGACTATGCTCCAAATCTCCATTTATATCAATTAATTTTTTCCATAATTTTTCAAGTAAACTTGCTTGCCACAGTCAGAATACATGTTTATCCATTGCCATTTTAACCCCATTATTGCACAAAATATATAGCAAGTTACTTTTGAAATTCAGGTCAGTGAAATGAATTTGAGGCTCTAAGTATGCCTGGAACAAACTGCATCTGAAATTTATGAATTTCTATATTGAACTTGTGTGGTACAACAAAAGATACAGCATATGAAATGACTGGTTCTCTTAATAATCAGTGATAAAATGCCTGTTGATCTACCAGAGAGGTCTTTGTTTCCTGCAGTGAATTTTCAGTGTATCAATTTAACGGAATTTAGTTTGAAAAGAAAACTCCATGACAAAAATCAAAACAATTTAATAAAATGAATTATGTGTTAAAGGTATCTTTCTATCTCTCTAGAATTTATTTATTTGAAAAATATTAGAAAATATAGCAAATGGGGAAGAATGCTACCTTTTGGCTTGAAACTTCTTCATCCTTTCTAATGTTACTGTATTTTTGCATTTTTCCCCACAGGACAGCATTGTTTGATCATTATGAACTGGCAGAGTATTTGATCTCAATGGTAAATATTTAACCAAGCCACATGTTTATAGAGATTATTGCTATCTGTTGCTACAGATCTGCATAGAGAAATTCATAAAGGAGAATTTGTTCTCAGGTATAGGCTACTCAGATACATATATGTACGTTTCATAATGCATAATTGAGAATTACAGTACAAACAGTAGTTACGGACCCATAATACCACCCCACAGTTATAGAGGATGAAACCTTCCATTTTTATTTCCATTTTACTTACTCAGAAAATTTCATAAACATATTTTACCAAATATAATGAACTGGTCTGATCACACTCACTTTTCAGATATGAAATATAAAATAAATGCTAAACATGGATTGAATTTAATCTGATTTTTTCCAGAAATAAATCCTTTCTTTAAAGAATGTGCATATGTTTACTGTGGTATCATATAGCCATATAACAACGTTTGTGCATGTTTTAGAAATGTTATTTATTCTGTATAGTTTGGTTATATTTCTTCACTGAATGATTATGAGGGACAAAGAGAAGTAATGTAATCAAGGATTCTACTGGCCATGCTCCCAATGTCCATTTGTGCCAATTAAACTAAGGCTCATAATCATTATGTGCCCCACTCGGCTGAGGAAGTTTTCAGAAATCATGAGATGTTGGGTTTGGTTTGTGTGTATTTAGAGTTTTTACTTCATTTAATGTTAATTATGTTAAGGAAAAATCTTTTTCGCATACAGTTTTGCTTTTCTGATAAACTGTTACAGGGATTTGATTTAGTCAGAGCTAGATGTTGTGTTTATTTTTGATTCTAATGTGAAATGGTGAGGTTTGACTGCTTACACTTGTCAGACAAAACAATCTGTCTACAGAAGTTATTACCTGAGAAACAAAGACACAAGAGTTTGGATTTGAAGGCTTGTGTGCACAAAGTGTTACTTCATAAATATCTTTAACATTGCATTTGTTAAGAACAAACTTTCATTCCTTGAGTACCATTTGACTATTTTGGCCTCTTCCATAGAAACTATGCTGGCCTTTTGGTTAGTTTTCCATGAAAATATGTCAGTTTAGAAGCTTTAGGACTGTTTTAATTAGCCTTGTCTGGGAATGGATCGAAATATGCCAGTTGGAGTTTGTGGAATGGGGCATGTGCAACCTGTGCTTCCTGCTCCCCTGGACTCCTGGCAAGATCACCAAGTTTTGCCTATGCTGTGGTGTACACGGAGGTGAAAAAGAAAAGGGGCAGCAATGTTACTGCTCGAAAACACTAGAAATTTCAGTTCAGAAAGGCTTTCTGGTTTTAATCAAGAACAACATTTACTTGTTTTATGTAAATATTACTAAATGTTCACATTTAATGCACAGTAACTTAAAATCATTACTTCCTTTATCTTTTTTTTTTTATACCTTCTGTGCTTTAAAATAAGAGATATTGTAAACAGATACAGTGTTACATCTAGGACTTCTAGATAGAAAAGGTAAGATTATGCTAAGCCAGACTGCCAAGGCACACTAATTACACTTTTTCATTCAGGGCTTTTAATTATTTTGCGTTTGGACACTTGAGTACACGCTCTTGTTTTGTTGAGATGCAGATGTACAGCTGTTTTTTGACATAACTCCGGCCTAACCAAAGCCTTGAAAAAAGGGAAGAGATGAAAACCTAGATCAATATTCCCAAATTCTAAACATTGCAAAATGTATAGCTTTAGAGAAATACTACTCACAAATTGACTTTCAAATTAAGCATTTGAAACACAGTGACTTTTAACATCAAGGTGGCCACTGTCACATTAGACAGGTGCACAGTATGTGGTTTGTGCACGCAAATGGCATGATTGTATTTGCAAGTGGGTTTTTTTCTCATGTAATGGACATTTTAACATTAAGGTGTCTGGCATTTCCTGAGTTTACGTGATTATTCTTATTGAAATGTGCTTATTCAAAGGAAGTAAGCTGTATTTTTGCACGTTTTCTTCTTTTTTTTCTTTTTCTTTTTTTTTTTTTTTTTGGACTTCCTTTCTCCCACTTTTGCTTCCTGTGTTTTCACCAAAAGAAAAATGAAATAATAAATTTGTATAAATCCTAATTGATATTTACAACATTGGCATTTTTATTTTATATTAGTGCCTGTTTAATTCATATATATTAATCTATAAATATAAAAGTAAATGGAGTTCAGAAACTAAATTACAAACTCTTACTTCCATTGTATCATAAATGTGGTAAATATATGTGGCAATGTATAAGTTACTCCTTATTCTGATAATTAATTATGAAAGCTGACAAATTCATTGTACTGAAAGCTAAACAGTTATGTTAGCTGGAGAGAAGGTGATTAAATATTGTGTGAGGAGCTGGAAATTGCTGCCCTGTTTTCTTTGAAAAGAATAGACACGTGGATAAAAAAGGTCTGTTTCTGTGATTAATAAGAACAATTTTACAAGGTTGTCTGACCTTGTAGGAAGGTAACTAGGGAAAGGGTCCTGCATGTGTTACTCCCAAATATTTAATCAACATATATTGGAAGCTTCCTGTTCTCTGTAGTAAAGTAATCATTGTACATGTATTAAATGTTTATTATTACTACATTACATGTGTTACCATCATAGACAGTAAATATTGTTCATGATTGTGCCTAATTCTCTTCCCTATTGCAACTGGGCCCAAAGATCATTCAAGTTAATGGAAAAACTCTCACTGATTTTTTTTCTCAATAATCTTTGGATATTATTGGAAATAAAATAGATTTTTTGTGTACTTTGTTCACGTTTGACTTGCAACTCAGTATCTAGAAAAACGATACCTAGGCTATCATAAAATATAGATACATTTCATTGGTTCATTTGCTTGTATCTTCATACTCCCTTGTGGGTGGGATTTTTCTAGATATTTATATTTATGCTCATAGTAGTACTTTGCCGATATGGACAGAGTGGTACTGTGTCCATAGTGACCATACTGTCCTGACAAGATGAATCTAGTGCAAAAGCAGGCAAAACAAAATAAAAATATGCCTACTTTTCATAGTCCTACTTTGGAGTCAAAATTGAATTGGTTCATATCACTTAGGATGAAGAACAGGAAATTAATATAGATTGACCTATGCAGATCAAAATGTACTAATCTCTGGATGTGTTACTTCTTGAAAGCATTCATGTAGCGTAGAGTTTCAGAAAGGTCTCGTTCTGGTAATTGTGTGATAGGTAATATTGCATCATTCAAAAGAGGCTACATTTTTTGCATTTTCCCGGTATTTTAAAGTTAGATTTTCATATTGTGAGTGTTTAAATGGAAACATACCCTAACAAAAGATCATGACTTGTGGGTTCAGTATACCTAGGAGTAGGCCACTGTTATTTAGGCATCTGAATTTTTATGTATAGGTGCCTGAGCTGTGACTGGTAGTTCGAAAACATAGTAGTTTTATATAGAGACGCGATGTGTATATTGAAATTACTTATCTGGAACGTCTGGAGTTAATAAGAATGTCTGTATTTCACCTATGCTTGTAAAGAGCAGCACCATTTTAGAGTTTCATTGATTCATTATTCATGATTAACTTGAAATGGTTTATTGCAGGGGGCTAATATTGACAGTGTTGACATAGAAGGTCGATCCCCACTTCTGCTGGCCACCTCCTGTGCATCATGGAAAATTGTGAATTTACTGCTCTCAAAAGGTAAAAAGGAACATACACATACTATATACTTCCCTTGAGCAGAGTTCAGACATGTTAAGACTCTGCGTCTGACTTCCCTCTGAATTCCAGTTTGGTACTTCAGCATCCAGTCCAAGAGCAGCTGAGCTAAACAGCTGCACAGTGCTGGCATCCCCTGAGATAAAGGAAGAATTGGCGTATGATTTCACTCTTTTTAATGCAGAGGGAACAGGCTGTAGAAAAATGTGTATGCCATGTATCATGCTTTTCAAGGTGGAGATGCCACTGGCACTGCATCCCTACATTCCTAAGCAGTTCACAAAGTAAGCAGAACTGTAGAATAAATACACCACTGATATTCCAATATGTTTTATACTGGCAATCAATCTTTAAATATTAAGCTCCATAGTTTTTATAAAATCACAGTCACCTTGAAAATGCTACACTTTTGGTTCAAGCTAATGATTGTTACTGTATTTCCTCTTGTTAATGGTATTACAACTGATTTTGTTNTAAAATTTTATAGATTTATAAGCATACTTGTTCATCATTTGTTCCTTTGTCTTAAGCACCATCACATAGTGCCAGGGGCTAGCAGATTTGACATTGCTGGTATTTATTTCAATATTTATTTAGGAGCAAATGTGTCATTAAAAGATCATCTTGGTCGGAATTTCTTGCATTTGACGGTATTGCAGCCTGGAGGATTACAGCATCTGAATGAAAAATATCTGCAGGTACAGTAAGCTTCAGTTTATGTCTTTCTGTTATCCTTAATAGGAAAACGTTAAAAAAAAAAAAAAAAAAAAAAAGGCAACTACCATTTCANCTAAGCAGTTCACAAAGTAAGCAGAACTGTAGAATAAATACACCACTGATATTCCAATATGTTTTATACTGGCAATCAATCTTTAAATATTAAGCTCCATAGTTTTTATAAAATCACAGTCACCTTGAAAATGCTACACTTTTGGTTCAAGCTAATGATTGTTACTGTATTTCCTCTTGTTAATGGTATTACAACTGATTTTGTTAATAAGCCCTCTAATAAGTTTTGGAACTGTACAGAGATTACAACTTTAAAGATTAGAAGAGGTGATCGTCTGCCTCTTGAAATTATCTCCTGATTAGTGGGTGCTTAGCAGCTTTGAATATAAGGGTCCCATATAAATCTTAGTGCTGCAGTGAAATACAAAATGCATACACACAAGATAACAATGAAATGTGTCAGTGCTGATTTTTTTGAAAGTGAAATTGTATGTTACTATGTGGATTAGAATATTTTATAGATTTTAAAAATTTATAAAATTTTATAGATTCATAAGCATACTTGTTCATCATTTGTTCCTTTGTCTTAAGCACCATCACATAGTGCCAGGGGCTAGCAGATTTGACATTGCTGGTATTTATTTCAATATTTATTTAGGAGCAAATGTGTCATTAAAAGATCATCTTGGTCGGAATTTCTTGCATTTGACGGTATTGCAGCCTGGAGGATTACAGCATCTGAATGAAAAATATCTGCAGGTACAGTAAGCTTCAGTTTATGTCTTTCTGTTATCCTTAAAAGGAAAACGTTAAAAAAAAAAAAAAAAGAAAAAAGGCAACTACCATTTCATTTTCAAATGTTTGTAAAAGTTTGTGGCACTTGTTAAGTAGCCCAGTGTCACGCAAAAATGGTTTGAAGAGGTACGTATCTCTCATGAAAACATTTCAAAGCAAATAATACAGTTTTCTTATTGCCAGGCAAAGGAATAACATAATCCCATAAATTATTTTGCTGTTGGGGGATTGAATAGCTCAAGAGGTAGGCAACAAAATACAGAACTTTTCACTTCTATTTTCACAGCTTGCATGCAGTAAAGCTAGGAGAAGTGCTCATAATCAGTCAGCCTCTAGGTGTTAAATTCTGCAGAAGCTTTCTGTGGATTGGACATAATGAAGTCTTGGATTTGGTTTTTAAAAGGATTTCAAACATAGATTTGTATTTGACTATGTTGAAATGAAGCACTCATATTGCTAGAGCCCAACGTCACTTGAGAAAGTTAAATTTGCTAGCCTTCAGAGCTCAAGAAATGATCTTTTAAATGTGAATCAAGTATAACTGATCTTACCAGGTCTGCTGAAATCTGTAAACAACTCTGATTAGTAATACAGAACAGATTTAACCTCCCTTTTCAGCAAATGTAGTGAATCAGTTTTAAAAGAGGATGATAACTCTCAGTTATCTGCATTGGATTTCTAATTATTGATCGTATTAATAATTCAGACAAGAGAATCAGACTGGGGGGGGAGATCTGTAATTGCCTTAGGAAAGGTTATATATAGGATAGTTAGATGAGGTACAGAGGAAAAACAGGGAAATGAAGATGAGAAAGGGGGGAAATAAATTTATACTGTAAACCAGTGAACTGGTGGGGTTTGACAGCCAAAAGTTTTGCTCCTGGGTATAGACTATAAGCTACCTTTAGGTTCAATACAAGCCTTCTGCTGCTAGCAATGAGCATTATGATGGAATGGTAGCAAAGAATTTCCTGTATTGTACTGTGGATAGGTTGCAGTAAGGGTGCAGGATGGCAAACTCCTGTGTACTTCGAAGAGTAGTTTGAAAAAATGGTGACCCACAAATCAACAGACATTAGATGTTAATTATTCCTAAATTTACATTCCTTGAAGTTCATTTCCTATTTTTAGACATGGCTTTAAAGTATTAATGCGATTGTTGTAAGGTATTAGAAGTTGTGGAGCCTTAGAGATATAGATGTAATTCTGTCCTTTTTTTTTTTTTCGGGGGATATTTCTTGGGGGGAACAGATGGAACATATTAAAAATCTTGTAGTGGATGAAGATAATGAAGGATGCACTCCATTGCATTATGCATGCAGACAAGGCGTGGCCCTCTCTGTGAATAATTTACTCAGCCTCAACGTTTCCATCTACTCTAAGAGCAGGGACAAGAAGTCACCATTACACTTTGCTGCCAGGTTAGTAGCACAGTCTAGGCAATTGAATCCGTGCAAAGTTTTTCCTTCCTATATTTCTGACATTAATTTCTGTGATTATCTTGCAAAGTTATGGGCGCATCAATACATGTCAACGACTTATAAGAGACATGAAAGACACGAGACTTTTGAATGAAGGTGATAAGAAGGGAATGACTCCCCTTCATCTGGCAGCCCAGAATGGTCATGAGAAGGTAGTCCAGTTTCTTCTGAAGAGAGGGGCTCTTTTCCTCTGGTAAGTATACAGATTTCCATTGCTTAAGGCAAAGAACAACTATCACCCTACATTTTACATCCATGCTGGGAAGTTAATGTAGTATAAACATAAAATAGTATATTCAAATATTTAATATAATAATACATACAAATACAAATGTACAGTATAGGAGCATAGCTGTACAGTATTTGTAAAACTAAGCTGCTTGTGCTTTGCATCAGCCTGACGCATAAAGTCATGGCTAGCTGTAAAGCCAAGGCTTCTAATACTGAGGAAACTGAGGTTTCTCTAAATCCAACTGGGAGAAGAACATTGAACATTTTAATGGAAAAAAAATGTTGTTTTGGAAATAGTACAATTGTTTCACCTTCACTTCCAGTCTTCAGTAGGGTTTCTTAGGATTGGTGGTTCACAGGCATTCTGCCTTGCACTATAAGTCCTGCTTTGAGGTCCAAGAGCCTCAGGCAGCACCAAAAAAGCTCCCAGTCTCACACCTGGAAATTCAGGAACCAAAAGCTGAGAGTCCTGTTCCAAGGTACATGTACGTGTGTATGTATTTAGGCTTATTTTAGACTTAAATATTGCATTTTTTAAAGAAATGTCCTCTTAGGTGTTACGTAGTAAAAGACTTAATGAGTTTCATTATACTAAGATGAAGTAATACTAATAGAAAGAGATTTGTGTGCTTATAATGTTATGTATATTCACTGTCTTTAAATGCAAAATTCCACAATATGGCCATGATCTATGTCACATCTGTTGCAAGTATTAGTAACAGAATATTGCAAGCATTTGTGTTATTTTCAAGGAAGATATAAGAAAATGGTAGCAATCCAGATGTAGACAGAAAGAGAGAGACCCAAGTACTATTACTGAGTTGAATGTTTCACTTCTGAATGCATTTATCATCCCATAACAGATGACAGAAGTTATGAACATTTCTGCAGTAATCATGCCAAAGAAAAGAGATTGGAGTCAAAACAGCAGCCATTCACATTTACTTTAAATATAATAAGGTTTTAATTTAGAATTTCTACTTTTATACCATTACATGTAAGTGATTATAAAGGCTGGACAGCCCTGCACCATGCTGCCTTTGGAGGATACACTCGCACAATGCAGATCATTTTGGATACTAATGTGAAGTGTACTGACAGAGTGGATGAAGAAGGGGTATGTGTTCATATAATATTATTTGTTATTTGCTATTACTTTTAGACCATATGTCAGTGGTATGCTATTTGTCGTTTTCCACTGTGCATTACATGTGTCAATCCCATTTCCTGTGGCAGACTTAGTGCCTTTATATTTCACCACTCTCAAAGTAAATTTCTTGTGTAAGTATATGGTTGCTGATATTGGTATCTGATTTTTTTAAAGTGGGAGGCAAAGAAGATGCAAATATCCTAACAGAAAACATAAAATACTGAGTATATTAGATATGCGCTTCTTGCTCCCTTTGCATCACAAGAATATTTTAGCAATTTAGTACAAATGTTGATAAATTTAAAGAACTTACACAAATTTGAAAAAAATCTGGTATCAACTGTAGATCATTAATATAGTTGTCAAAATCCATGTGTTTTGCACAGTGATGTCTAACAAATCTTGCTCTGAAGTTTGGACAAATGTTGGGTCAAGACAGAATCTATGCCCTGGATTGGAGGCCTCTTGTATGAACCTGCCTAACAGTTCCCCATCAGATAAAGCAGTGGTGGTTTTAAAGAACAGTTCAATTTCCAGCACAGAAGCTGTTACAAATTTCTCTAAGAACTAATGTTGAAAACATATAGAATTACTAGATTAGGAATAAATTTTGCCTGTAAATTAATGAGAAGCCAATGCTTAGTCCTTAATTTCCCTCAGAAAAATCTGGGTACATTCAGAAGGCTCTCAAAAGTCAGTTTCAGTGTGACTGGATTCCTAATCTACTCATTGCCTTACTTTTATGAAAATACCAAAGGAAAAAGAATGTTTATAAAACTGGGTCCATAGATTTTCTTGCAGATAAACTTGCAGGAGCGTATCTGAATATAACTGGGTGCTTCTCTTCCTGGTTATCAAATGCAGGTGTATCTGTAGATACCATCATTTTTACCTATTTGTGACTTGCAGTTTGTTAGTTACAAATCTAAATCATATTAATGAATTGGTTTTTCTTACCCTAACAGCAGGTTTCCTCTTCAGATTCTGCACTACTGTAGCTGTAGACATAAAAACCCACAACTATAATCTCTATGAGAATCTCTGACAATGTTCTAATGTTTTATGTTGCTAGTAAAAGTATTCAGGACTTGCAACTGAGAAAAGCGTGTGGCTTTTCAATAGGGGAAAGCAGTGAATCACACCTTTTTTTTAAAAAAATTATTCATGCACTGCCATACTGTTTGTCTTTGCAGAACACAGCTTTGCACCTGGCTGCGCGAGAAGGACATGCAAAAGCAGTAAGGTTACTTCTTGACTATGGCGCGAAAATTCTGTTCAACAAAGCAGTAGCTTCTTTTTTCCATGAAGCAATACACAACAGGAGAAAAGACGTAGTGTCTGCTGTCATTCTGCACAAAAGGTAAGCTATACAGAAAATGCTGAAGTTGTTTTCCAGGGTGTTGTGTTTCGTTTTGTTTAGTTGATACTAAGTGCTGAAAACTTGTAGTTTAATAAGTAAAAGCGGGTATGTATTTTAAAATTCCAGAGGTTATGTTCTGTTCTAATGAGTGCAAATAAAAATGGCATAATTGTAATGGGCATCAGACATGTAAAATGTTGTTTTGCATATTATATTGAGTATTCAGATTCTGTGCAAAAAAAAATGTAGAAGCCATTAGAAATAAAGAATTTTACCTCTCACATAATGTTAATTTAAATATTTAAAAATGTGGCAGTTCAACTGCAGTTTAGAATATTGTATGTTAAAACATAGTGACGCCCCACTCCACATCTTGACTAATGATCACATCTTTTTGGTAAGAGTTGCAGGAACAATGAAAGTATTTTACCGTATTTATTATTCCTTGTCTAATCTTGTAACCCAAGATTCCAGCCTTAGTTCCATTTTTTTTCTGTTTATTTGATAACAGAATTTAACGGGAGTCATTCTCGGAGAAGCATCCAGAATATTACTGAGTTACTCTCCAAACTGCTGATTTTCCATTTAATAGTATATAAAAAGGTTATATATAATGATTTTCAAGGTAGTATCTTGAATAAAACTCAAATAATCTAAAAGAAGTTAATTTATAATAGAAGAAACTAATTAATTTTCCATTATCTTAAATAATTTTTTCAGGTGGGAAGAAGCTGTTGTGACGTTCTCTCACTATTCCAGTGCCAATAAGTGTCCTTTGCTGGAAATGGTTGAGTATCTTCCTGATTCATTTAAAGTGAGTTTTTCTGCACATATTAAAGAAATAACTGCATGAAATAACCTTAGTTACATTGCATCATTTACCATTGTTTTTCTATTTCTGTCTTCAGGAATATGTATTATTATAAAATAGAAGCTATATAAATTCACAAAATTAATTGTATTTTAGTGATAGTTTCAGTTTTTCCAGTTTAATTTCTTCATTAAAAAGTATTACGAAAGTTCTTATTTTCCTGAGATCAGTGGAATTATAAGAATATAAAGGTGATGTAAAAATTATAAATGTGATTAAAGTCATAAGAGAATTGGCTTCAAAACCACATCACATATTTTCACCCTCTGAGCTAGCTGATAAATGACACTACGAAATGCTTTTTATTAAAGTAGCAAGTGACTTGGTATGTATATATTCATAAACAGTTCGCACTTTATACTTGTAAAGCATGTAGTCTTGTAAACAGCATAGTTTATATTTAACTCTTGCATGTAAACTACGGAGTTTTATGTCCTCAAAACATACATCATAATATCTGACGGAATCATCACTTCTCTTAGATGATTGTAGTATTTGAAGGTCATTTTCTTTTGGTCCAAACACATTCTTTCTGTTGAATGTCATCTATATCCCCTTAATTCCCATTTCTGTTCGTCTCTGAAGCTGGTGTTGGACAACTGCATAATTGAGTCTTCAGAGGAAAAGACAAGTCGAGACTTCTATGTAAGTGGATGAAAAAATCTGGGAAAGTAAACAATAGGTATACTTTACTGTGTATGTCAAGTTCATAGGGATAAGATATATTTTTGGATGAATATCAGATCTTAACAGCAAATACTCCATCAGTCCAAGTGACTGATCTTATTTTATCCTTTGGGCTGTAAATGGCTTTGAAGTTCAGTTCTGTAATATTCATGCTTATGCATGTTAACAAGTATAACCTGAAACTTCAGCAATCCATAAACTTTATCATTACTGTATTTAGTCTTGCAATCAGGATGAGTATCAGAGGTTATGGTTATTTCAAAATAATGTGAGCGAAGACATAATATCTGCTTATGCATATCAAAAGCATGCCTATCGCAACTAGTTGAGTTATCATCAATAATTTAAAGTCCAGTGTATTTTTTTTTTATTTTTTTTTTTTGTAAATTCTTGTCCAAAATCCTAAGCAGTAGATTGCTTTTACAATGGTAAGGATACATGAATGTTCTACAGTTACGTTGCTTTTGAAACCATATCGAAAACCACCTTATCCATTATGATACTGGATTGTGTCCACTTCATTATCAAAAAACTTCCAAATTTTCTGCTACTTTCCTGCTACTGTACATTTTCTCTATATTGTGTTATCAAAGCCATATAACTTTTAAATACAAGGTTTTCTTCAAAGTCAGCATTAAAAAAATTAGAGTTATGAGAATGAGGTTTTTAAACTGTAGCATTTTAGGAAGAAATGTGCACGCTTCATTTTACAATTTAAATAGCCCTTTGTTTAAACATTTTTACAGTCACATATGTGTATCTTGATGGTACGTGTTCTGTGGCTGAGTAGTTAATGCTGGTTAGACATCACTGTTCTGATTACTTCAACACAATGGGCCTTTTTTTCTCTAAAGGATAGCCTTTTTTTATATTAAGAATATTATCTCAGTCTTAGATTATCATTTGCATCACCTTAAAATTCTGGTGTATGTGTATTACACAGATTGAATACAACTTCAGATATCTTCAGTGTCCCTTGACACTTAACAAGAAACTAAAGGAAGGTGAAGATATTTTCTATGAACCACTTATCACTTTAAATGTAAGTTCTTATTTTACTCTGACATCATTCCCTGCTGCCTTGGTTTAGATAAAAATCAAGAGGTTTGAATTTTTCATATTTCTTCTTTATATTTTAAGTATATTGGAATGAAATATGGGCCAAAGATCCTATGGTCTGAGTAATAAATAAAACTTCTATTAGGTTTAAATAAAATTTCTTAGTGTACTTAAACAACTGTGAATGTATCAAGAGAACATGCTATACACATGAAAGAAAACCATACTTGTGACCATGCACTGGAATGTAAGGCATAGAAAATCTGACAAAACTGATTTTTTTTCCTATGCTAATTGCAAAGTACTTTATGTGCCTAAACCAAATTTTGCTGTTCTTTCACATTAGCAGTGTGCTCTTCCATTCTTTGTTAGAAAGTGTTAACAGACATTTTTACTTGTATGCTTATTTTTTGGGGCTTCCTGTTGGCAATTAGAGTTGGTAACCTGTCAAATAATAATAAAATAAGTGTTTTCTCTTTAAATGTAACTAATAAGGCTTGGTCTCACAGATATAGTTGGAAATAGTCTGTACGCATTTTTAAGCTTGACGGAGACTAACTCAGTAACAGCAGAGAAGCTGAATGTTTTAGCGGGCAGAGAAGGCATGATAGCTTTGGGCCAGAGTGCATAAACAAAAGAACTTTACTTTTCATTAGGCTAATATTCAGGTAAAGAAGGTGGCCTTTCCAGTTTTGTAAGCACTCTACTTACCTAGATGAGTTAAGTTTGATCCTTCTGCTTTCTTGTTTTCGTAGGCCATGGTACGCCACAACCGCATGGAGCTACTCAGTCATCCTGTGTGTAAAGAATATTTGCTTATGAAATGGTGGGTCTGCTTTAATGTACATAAAATATAACACTGCATGTCAGGATGAAGACTATTGCGCCTGAGAGTTGTTTATTAAGATGTACATACTTATAGTGTTGTCTGAGCAAATGTCTTTTCTGTAAACCTCTCATAAGCATGTTTAGAGTATGGTGATGATTATCATATGAAATGTAGCTTAGCATTTGTTAAAAATTCTTTGCTGTTTGCAACAAAAACAACTACTATGTTTCCTCTTTATTGCAAAAATATATAATAGGATTGCTGAGTCAAAAAGGAAAGGAACAGTGTTTCAGAATGGCAGGTATACTTTCGTCCACATAAATCTTGATGAACATATTCATCACAAAGGGACATTTCAAGAAATGTTTATTTCCTCATCTTGAAGACATTGTTGGCTGTTAACATTTGAATTCCTGCTCTTCTACATTTTTTAAGTGTTGTAACTTTAACATTCTCACTTTCAAGGATGGCCTATGGATTTCGAGCGCACCTAATGAATTTAGGTGTATATTCTCTTGGTCTCATCCCACTGACTCTTCTGGTCACTCACATACAGCCAGGAAGACCTTTGAATGGAACAGAGCTCTATGAAGCAAGACCGTTAGAATATGAGGTACTTTTCTTCCTAGTTATGATACATTTAGGATTTTTATAGGAAAAAGTTATGATTATTTACAAATTTTCTAGAATAATTTATGATACAGCAACTCTAAGGAATAGAATTAAAATGTGTATTTATAAAGATTCAGCGGCAACTTCTATAGATAATTTGCAGTTCTCATTTCTTATTTTTAATCTTTTCTGAAAAATTTACATCTGGTACAGAGTTACTTCTGTTTGTTCCCTGAAGTGAGTATTTGTTTAATATTGAGGAAAAAGGATTAATGTGAGAGAAAAACAGGAACTCAAAAAGGATATGCTAGTAGAAATATGAAATAAAATAAACTCGAGGGGTATAAAAGGTTCATGAGGATATCCTATCCTGATACATGAAAAAATTTGGAGCATCATGTATGCAGCCCAGCCCAGTCCAGTTCGTGTGGGATTCTCAAAGATTTGGAAGTCAGAAGAACTTGCGAAATTCCAAGTGTTCATGTTCCATTAACTCGCTGATCTTCCTGGTGGAAGATAGGAGAATGAAAGGAGCTGTGTGCAACAGACAGAGGAATAACTCAGACTGGCTCAGATCCTTGAGTCATCAGAGACTGGGTGGAAGAACCACAGCTGGAAGAGGGGAGCCTTGTCCTTCAGTGAGGAATGATGCCAGTGGTGGAGAGGCAGTGCACTGAACAGAAGCTGTGATGCTGCCTGAGAGACTAGAGCAGCAGCAGTGCACATGAAATGCCATGAACTGGAGGACACAGTGTCCTAATGACCCAGTAACAGGAATGGAGTGGGGAGTGCAGTGTTACTAATGTGGTGCAGTACTCCTAACCCAGGTGAAGGAGGAACATCACAGTGGGGCAGGTGCTGATGTGTATTCCAGCACCACTGAAAAGTGAGTGCCATGAATTTGTGGTCTTCCTATGAGTTAACAAACCCCTCAGGTGGGGAATTTACTTTACAAGTTATTTGTTAAGATGAAATGCACTATTGCAATCCATACCAATAGAAGGCTTTTCACAACAAAGTTGTCTTTGCCTACACTGCTTGTGAAGGGAGACATGAAAGGGAACAGCCACATATGGATGCCAGGACCTCAAATTGCTCCAAAGACTCCTACTGCCTTTCCAGATACTACCATATAATAATGAGGTTATGGAGAACAGATTTGTCTTTATGTTCATCCAGTGGTTAAAACATACAGAACATGTGGCATAGATATGATTTCAGTTCCCAAATGTGAATAGTAGTAGTATGAAAGCTGTGCAGCAACTCTTTATCATGGCAATTCTCAAATTTTCATACTTGGTTTGAATTGCTTAAATACAATGCACATAACATGGATTGCACAATAAATATTAGTAAACCAGAATTTAGATAGTAACAAGCTTATATGAAGGAAGCTAACAGAGTTTCTTAACTTGTTAATATAATATATATGTAGTAGGTAGAGCTGAAACTAATGTTCCTCTAATTTGTTTTGTGTTCTGATTTTTGTTTCAGGACTCATACTTTACAAGGGTGTGTATGTGCTTAGTTTTAATTATGAGTTTACTGGGAATCTGCAAAGAAATATTTCAGCTGATTCAGCAGGTAAATATGTAGAGAAATAATATTCATCAGGCAATGTGCTTGCATAACTGCATGGTATTGAAGTAAATCTGATTTTCCCTAATTAGAAGGGAAATGCCAATTTATACAAGATTAAAAGTGAGAAAAATATCTAAATAGTGTGTTGAATTAGGTCCTTTAATGATGCAGGACGTGTAAATATGTGTCTGTCTCTCTTAAATCCTAGAAACTGAAATATTTGTTGGATTACTCCAATCTACTGGACTGGACAATTTATACTACAAGCATAATTTTTGTGTCTTCTTTATTTATTAATACGCCAGCTCATTTGCAGTGGGAATGTGGAGCAATTGCTGTCTACTTGTCTTGGATGAACTTCTTGCTTTATCTTCAACGGTAAAATTATTTATGTGCTTTATAGAATCATAGAATCATAGAATTGATTGGGTTGGAAAAGACCTCAGAGATCATCAAGTCCAACCCTTGGTCCAACTCCAGTCAGTTTACTCAATCATGGCACTTTACAATAAAATATTTCCAATATTTTCAGATATTTTACATATCCTAAATAGTGACTGATCAAATTTGATCGACCCATTTTGTTTTATTTTGTTTTTTTCATGCTGTACAAGTTTCCAGATTATGACCACAGGAATTTTTTAACCTAATGAACTGTAAAGTCATTTTCAGTGGTTTTTGTGTAGAGCATCACAGCATGTGTAGTGACAACTGCAGAAATAATATTTTTTTTAATGTTAATGAAGCAAAAATATGAATGTGTCTTTTTAAAATCATCTTTCATTATACTGTGTAGACTTTGACTTTAAAAATATCCAAAAACCAGAAAGATACGAACTACAAGAGGCATAAGGAAGTCAGTTTTTATAAGTAGTACCTGGGAGAAGGTATTTTACATATTAAATGGCACACCCCACTTCTCTACATCATAATGTCCTGTAAAAGAATTATAATGGATTATATTACTTCTTCAGTTGACATTAGGTCTTTTTATTGCTGTTAATTATTTCAGTCTTGTCACTGGTACAATAGTGTCCAAGAGTTATGAACTGCAGGAAAGCTGGGTGGAGGGAAAAAGTAATGTGGGTGTAGTGCTTAAGACTAATAAACATTTGTGCCTGAGTCAGTCTGCATGTGATAACACTGCGTAAATATTCTGATTCTTATTGTATATATGCTCTAATCATCCCTATGAAGTCTTGCAGTCAGACAAACATGACATTTGCTGGGTAATTCAAGGATCATTTTACTGTAGTAGGGATGTTTAAGGACAAGGTTTGTAAACCGAGTTAACATCAGAGAGAATACCTTTATGGTATTGCCTCTGCTGCAAACCTTGTCCTGCTGTGTCTGATGATTTAGATGGGCGTGTCCTGTCTTCTCTGGGCAAAATGAGGGTTGAACCTAAACCCTAAAAAGTAAACAGATGATTGCTCAACCTTCCTGCTGCTGCTAGATGAAACGACTTCCTGGCCTGACTATTTTTCCATGTGTGGAGCAGTAGAACTCTACACATGATTTTTCTAACTCATTCAGGCTGTCTTTTCCCAAAGCAACCCACAATGGAATTTTGCCTGATAAATAAGAGATCAGGTTTGCTTGTTTTCCAGCTTAACCTTTTCAGTCTTGCACATATTTCAGAGTGAAAATCATGTAGTGGGATTTCACAGTTGCTATTGTTGCGGCATAAAACAATCACCTGGTCCCCATTCCAAGAGAGGATGTAAGTTCCCAAGTTCATGCTTGGGGGGTAAAAGTAATTTAACCTGATTTATGACAACTCATCTTCTGAAATTTAGTCTTTGTGTTAGTCAAGAATGGGACAGGCTTGCCAGGTGACTGACTGACGTTGGAAATGCAGGTGTCGTAAAATTATGCTACTCCCTGTTCTGTTCACTAACAATGTGTTTCTTTTTGTTTGCTTGTTTTTCATGCTTTGTGTTGCACAAAACCTACATATATGTAGTTTGTTTCATACTTTGTAAGAAGTAAAATCTTTTAAATCAAGCATCTGGCTGATGGATTATATTGCCAGTTGTGCTTTGCTCTGGTTGCTAATTTGCTTCTAGAAGCAGAAGAAAAGTTGGATAATTTCCTAATGTCATTATTCTGTACGCAACAGTGGTACAATATTGTACTGCCTATGACTGTGGAAAGAATAAATGTTGTTCATGAAAAATAATATCTTGAAAACGGCTCTGGTGCATTAAAATAAAAGATTATGCAGTTTAGGGTTTATGTAAGTAGGATCACTTCCACTCTTTTGGACGTGAAACTGTGACCAGTTTGTACCATCTCAGAGTGTCTCAGAGAGGCAAATTGTCTCTTTTCGCAAATGAAAATCAGCATTTTTTACTGCCTTATGTAAAACTGCAAGGGACTCTTAACTTCAGTGTTTAATGATTTAAGGGTGGACTTGGCAGTGCTAGATTAATGGTCGGAGCTGATTATCTTAAAAGTCTGTTCTAACCTAAATGATTCTGTTGGTTCTATATCTTTTCTGCATAGATTTGAAAACTATGGCATCTATGTTGTGATGTTCTGGGAAATTTTGAGGACTTTGATTCGGATAGCTGTGGTTTTCTTCTTCCTGATATTGGCCTTTGGACTGAGTTTCTTTGTCCTTTTGGGTTCACAGGTTAGTTGAATCATGTATTTAATTTTTTATCATAAGTATTATCTTTGCCTAAAGCGTCTCAAGAAGTTATTTTGAAATGTCATCGGTTTAGGTTTTTTCTTGACTTTGTTATTTCATCTTTTTGCAGCAAACATATAGCACCCCTCTTCTTTCTGTAATGAAGACATTTGCAATGATGCTGGGCGACATCAATTACCACGATGCATTCCTGGATCCTTTACTAAGCAGTGAATTACCATATCCATTCCTGAGTTACACAGTTCTCATTATATTTACATTGCTTATTCCAATCCTTCTTATGAACTTGCTAGTAAGTAAATTACTTAGTAATACAAAAAGTGGTTAAGCACAGAGTTATATACAATTTTAGCATATAGAATTACTTTAGTAAGTGACATTAATTCATTATTTAATAAATTGATGCTTTTAGTAACATATTAAAAGGTCGCCTTTCCCTGGACTTGTTTTCCATCCAGTTTACTGTTCTGAGCATTTTCCCACAATTCACTTTTGCAAGGTTATCTTATATATCTTTAGGTAGAAACTGTGATGGAATTTGAATTGCAGCTGCAATGTATTGTTCTTGAGATCTTGATAAAGGAAATTGGGGAAAAATTATTTTTGTTCAATCGCGTGTATCAATACCTAGTGCTAACAGTAATTTAATCTTAAAAAAACCCAAACAGCAAACTTAAATCTTTATTGCATAGAAAACAGCAATCAACAGTAGTGTTGGAATTGACTAACAAGCCTGACCTGAACAAAAAAAATCAGAAAACATGCTAATGGTGAGAAAGGGGGAAAAATAAGTAAAATGTCTTTAGCAATATTCCACTGAGCATCAATTCTTTTCAGGAAATAATTTTTATATGAGCTCAGCAATAAAAATCAAACAATTCCATTTTTTCAAAGATATTTATTGCTGCCATGATCCTATTCAATCTAGAGAATATAGGGTTCTTAACATTGCATCAATAATGAAGACTCAAAAGGAAGGGATGTTATTCTTGACAGATCTTTGAAGTAGCTCTTTAGTGCCTTACTGGCAGACAGAGAGTTGTCATTAAAAATGCTTTCTGCATTTCTTGAGATGTATTTTGCAAATATGCAAAAAATATTCCTAAATTCAAGTGAAAAAAACAAAACTAATTTGGAGTTCAGAGTATATTTTTTATTTAAATGTGAATGAGAAGTCCAATTGAAATTACAGACTATGAAAAAGTAGATAATGAGATCTTTCTGGTTGTTTCTAGATTGGTTTGGCTGTTGGGGATATTGCTGAAGTACAAAAATACGCTGCACTCAAAAGGATTGCAATGCAGGTAAGTAACATACCATGGAAAAAACAGGTATTGGAAGGAGATATCATTGTTAGAACATGATTTAGATAATTAGTTGATTTGTCATCAGCATTTCTAACTAACATCTTAGGATCTGTGTAAAGCAAATTGGTGAATATAGCATCTTGTTCTATCTCATTTTCGGTCATGTGAGTCATTGTAAAGGAAGTGTACAAGCAAATGCATTTTTAAGGAATTTTTCAACAGTCAGTACAAGGAATTCTGAGTTGTTCCAAAAACAGAATCTCAAAATCAGTAAATGCAATGCTTGAAATTAGAGATTTGTCTTTTAGTGGGGAACTTATGCAGTGGAAAGAAGGTTAAGATACACAAAAATCAAAAGGACACCAAATTCATTCTGCTATCCTGAAGTCTCATTCGCTATAAGAGTGCACATCCGTGTGGAATAATTAATTGTGCTAAGATGATATTGCTATACTGCTTTAACTCTGTGGTTTCAGTGTCTGGGCTGGACTGTTCAAATTTTATACCATTGTTTGCCGTGTGGACTGGTACTAGTGATTTGAATATAATGATATGGTGGTGGTTTTCATATAATGTGCATTTATCTAAAGAGAACATAACTCATTTTAAATGCAAAACTACATTTAGGTTAATCTTCACACCAACTTAGAGAAGAAACTACCATTTTGGTTCTTAAGTCGGGTGGACCAGGAATCAATCACTGTATATCCCAACAGGCCAAGATACTGTGGATTTATGGTAAGATGGTGAATATTAGAATAATTCTTACCAAAATGAGATATGATTGACTTTGTACACTGATTGCTGGGAACATTGTGTTAATAATACTCAATCATTAACTAACATCAAGGGAATTGTGATTAAACATTGACTAAGCTCAGTGAAAATGATAAGTTTGCAGCCATATTCAGATATAATTAGTGTTTGAATACTCAGTGATTTATAACTCTATTAAGCAAGACAATCTACAAAAGATGTTCAGATAAAAAATAGAAATACTACTTTTTGGCATTTCTTGTCTTTTTTTTTGTTTACTTTTCATTTCAGCTGTTGTTGGTAGACTGAATTTTCTGGTAAAACAAATTTTGCAAAATGAATGTTTTAATATAGAAAAAAACCCATCATAACAGGGACTCTTTTCAACATTAATGCTGTATGGAGATTTTCCATTCCCCTATGTGGGAATTTTAATCTATTTTCAGGCAATAATACTTATTTTAGTTTGGTTCCATGTTTTGTTTAGAGCGTGTTCCAGTATTGCTTTGGGTGTGAGGACTCTACCACATATACACAGAGCCCTGATACAACATTAGAACTGGAAGTTCTGAAGCAGAAATACAGGTATTTGTTGTGTTATTTTACTGATGTAAAAATAAGGAGAACTATGTGTGTAGTATTGATTCTTTTTTTAAAAGCATTCTAAAGCTCCATACTGTACCTAAACAGTAAAATTCCATATATCTAGTGTCCTTAAGTAAGCTCCATCACTATGGCAGCTTTGTATTTTATGTTCCATAATGCATTTACCTTCAAAATTCTACTGTGGCAGAGAAATGTTTTTATCCCATGACAGAGAAAGAGGACAGGCTTGTGTTGTAGTTTAACCCCAACTGGCACCTAAGCCCCACACATCTGCTTGCTCACTCCTCATGGGATGGAAGAGAGAATTGAAAAAGTTAGAAAACTTGTGGATTGAGATAAAGACAGTTCACTAGCTAAAGCAAAAGCCGTGCACACAAGCAAAGCAAAGCAAGGAATTCATTCGCCACTTCCCGTGGGCAGGCAGGTGTTCAGACATCTCCTAATGGTGGCTTGGCAAGAAAAACACCATCACCCTGAATGTCGCCCCTTTCCTTCTTTCCCCACCTTTACATGCTGAGCATGATACCCTCTGGTATGGAATATCCCTGTGGTCAGAAGGGGTCAGCTGCCATAGCTGTGTCCCCATTCCAACTCCTTGTGCACCCCCAACCTCCTTGCTGGAGAGGCTCTGCGAGAAGTAGAAAAGCCCTTGCCGTGCTGTGCAAGCACTGTTCAGCAATAACGAAAACATCTCTATGTTTCCACCACAAATTCAAAACATGGCCTCATGGCAGACACTGTGAAGAAAATTACCTCTACCCCAGCCAAAACCAGCACAGCATGTTGCTCATTAAAGTAAACTGAAGTAATGGAGAAGATGCATTTCCATTTCAGAATTAGAGATTTGTATGTGGAGGTTTTCAAGGGTTATTTTGAACTTATAAGTGATGCAATTTCAATTGGTTTATATTTACTGCTCTGAAAACTTTTATTGTGTTGCCAGTATGTTTTTATTGTCAGAGCTAAAAAAAGAGTTCACTTCCTACTGGAGCTAGCGTCAGTCAATGCTGAGTGTATATAATTCTGAGGTTTGATTAGGACTGGGATTTTTTTTTTTTTTTGCTTTGTATTTTGTTTTTTGTGATTTTCAAATATTTTAAGAGGCATTAGCATTTTTGTTAAAAAACCAAACAAAAAAACCTCATAAAAAACTACCCCTAAAGCTCCAAACTGTTCTTCAGAGAGAACCTTTTCAGTCACAGTGTAGAGTTCATGCTGTAATTTTTTCAGTCTAAACATTCTGAAAATTAGATTTTCAAAACGCTTGTTTGGTAGTTTTATGAAGATACTTTCTAGACACATTTCCCATTTCTCTCATTGGTTTTTTGAAAGATAATAGATACTGTGCTCTCTGTGTGTGGTGCTGACTTACATGAACTCTTTATTTGTATCAATTGCATTTTGGATAGCATTTTGAAAGAGTGCCTCATTAGTATTTCTCATATGCTGTAAAAGTAGTTTTGAATTTTACTAAATGTCTGTAGATGCTTAATTGCCATTGCAATGCTGACCCTTTTTCCCTGCCAGACAAGAAAATAGGTCAATAGATAAAGCTTTTGATAGAACTGGCAAAATTTGATTTTGAGAATGAAGTTGCTTTTGCTTTAATGATATAGTATGTTATTTTTCTCAAGATCCAAGAATTTGTTCTTTAATCCTAGTTCCTGAAACCTGGAGAAGTACTACAACTTGAAGAATGAATGTATTCCAGACAATAGTCTTTGTTAGCAGAAGGGTTAAGTACTGACAGAAGTGTGAGGTTAAGCCTGATGTATGCTTTTCTTCCTTTTTGTTTTTTTTAGGCTCAAAGATATCTCGACATTATTGGAAAAGCAACATGACCTCATTAAATTGATTATCCAAAAAATGGAGATAGTGTCAGAGGCTGAGGATGAAGACAGCAATGATTTATTTCAGCACAAATTTAGGAAAAGGCAGTTAGAGCACAAGAATAGCAAATGGGATACAGTGTTAAAAGCTGTTAAAACAAGTGTGCCCAATCCAAGCACAGAAAAGAACAATAGTTTCTTCTAGACATAGCTATGATATCGTTTTGTATTATCATTTTGTTTTACTTTAGGGTCACTTCTCTTACTGTCTTTGCATAATGTTAATGTTATACATCATGTATTCAAGTATAAAAAAGGCCAGATCCAAAAAGAGGATGCAGGTGCTCAAATAGTATTTAAGGAGACTGAAGATGTCTACATCCAAAACTGTGATCCTAAAAGTGACTGGCTTATCAGGAAAGTGCCTAACTCACCACATGCCAAGCTTGCTGTCCTGACAGTTTCCAAGGCTTCTGTCTAGATGTGATCCTGGGTTTGGCCCTAATACACTTAGGTCTGTACGTAATTGCATTATCTTCTGTTACGTGTATTTTTAGAATTTCTAAATTTTTGGAAATTAGACTCTAGTTGTTTAGTTTTCAGGTGTTTTGAGAGAGCCAATTGGCTTTATGTAGCTTAAAAGAAAAAGTACAAAACTAATCTGACAGATGTTGGAAATTTTGCTGAGTAGGGACTGCAGGATCAGGCCTGAAAAGTAAGAAAGAAAAGATCATGAAGTTGTAATGTAAGGGAAGAACTTTTTTCTTTTCTAGACAACTGTAAGCAATTCTCAGAGGGATCATTTGTACTAGCATGCATATAGCAATGATAGAATGACATGTTTAATATTATTCGTTACAACTTGTGTCCTTATACCGCTAATGTGATGTTGGCCTTCCTGATAGTCTAAAATTGACCTTGCTACTTTAATCTGCACTTTGGTTTTATTATTTATTTACTGGATATTCAGTGTATTATGGAATATATAGTAATATATCAAATGTAGGAATAAACATGAATTAAAATGTGTTTAAGTACATGAGTATGTTTGTCTCAAGCCAGTGTTAATAAATTAATTATGACTATATGTGGTGTTAACGCTCTGTGGTTTGCTTTTGAATTCAGACATTTCCTTTGAGAACTTAATATACATTAATTCTACACATAGAGAACAATTATGATTCCTTTTTATTTAAAAGGTAGCCACCAGAAGGTAATTAACACTGCACAGAACTTGTCCAGTCTGCAGAAAACACAGGAAGATGCACCGTAAATTAGTGAGACTTGTGCCTAAAAACTGCCATGGATGACACACTGTTCAATAGGGAAAATTCCTTCTGAACCAACAACTCCATCCCACCTTTGAGACTTTAAATCCTTGGCTGGTAAAACAGAAATGAGGAGGTTATCACTGCACCTTCTGCTATGCTTAATGGGGTGCACAGTTGCTTAATATCAAATGGTCAATGGCATTTAGAGATTCAGGAAGCATTTGGACTTTTTTTCTTTCCACCATCAAGATTCATGGATACCTGTGAATGCTGTGGCATAAATTCATGCCGGTTGTAGCTGAAGATGTTTGCTGTTAAAACTGAAGGTTTGTTTTGGGTTTACCTCCCAGAATGTGCACAGGCAGTTTGCATTTAAGTGTGACTATAATAGTTCAGTTAAGTAAGTTTTCAGGCAGCAAACTGGGAGCATAAACATACACACTGCTGCTGTGTGACTGCATCCACAGATGTACTTCCGTGTGTCCCAGGGGCCCCATCCTTAAGTCTGCCTCTGGATTACATTCTAACTGACCTGCTGAGATCTGGCGTGTGCTATCGCTCTCATGCACCTAGGTGGAAGGAAACGTATTGCACAGATAGTGCAGCATGCCAATGTCTCCAGTTTTTCCTTGGCAGCAAGGGTGTGAGGAATGTGTGCTGCAGAGTGCACTGTCTGGCCTGCAGGCTCTGCTTCGGGGCCAAGCCTGGCGTGACACAATGAAAGAGAAAGAGAGCAAGCAGAGACAGAGTCATGAAAGTAAAAATAAAACCATAGTCACTGAAGTTGAGTTGTAGCCTTGGATCTATTCCTGTGAATAAACCCTGTTAGGGTTTTCTGGACTGCTGTTCATTTGCAGCTCCTTCTGTCAATGGAAAAGAAGAGTGCCCAAGTTCTCAGGGTAAGGCCGAACTTGAAAAATGTAAATGTTTTTTTAAAAAAGTAGTTTTAAATTCCTGACAGTCTGTGCCATTAACACTAGATGGCAGTGAGTGATAGCATTTTTGAGTAAGTAAATTGAACCAGGGCATTGTCTGAAGTGAAGAGGAACAGCACGATGGTTACAGCAGAAGCAAAGCAGTCAGTACTTACAGTTTTAAAGTTTGAGCCTTTCAAGCCTCTTAAAACATTAACTCTGAGATACTTATACACAGTTGCCTCTCAACTTTTCTGACAGTTTCACTTACAATTTGAGAAAATTTTTCCTTTCCAATTTTATGTGCAAAGACAGAAAGAAGGTATTTTGTAATAAGTTAATATTACAACGTTGAATTAGTTACTTAGTTTTCTATGGAAATCATCAGACTTAGAGTATTTAATTGCCATGTGATAGAAGTATCTAATAGAGCCTAAGTACAAGACATTCAGAGCTTAAGAAAAAGTACAAGTAGTGTCAAATGGAATACAAAAGACAGTTATGGTTGAACAAAATTGGGTAGACTGAGCTGAAGATGCTGGGCCATTTCAGCAATCTCTAGAAGTAGTCTTGGAATCATTAAGGTTGGAAGAGACCTTTAAGACCGTAGAGTCCAACCATTAACCTAACACTGCCAGGTCCACCACTAAACCATGTCTCTAAGCACCACATTTACATGCTTTTTTAACATTTCGGGAACAGTGATTTCACTTTCCTGGGCAGCCCGTTGCAGTGCTTGACCACCCTTTCAGTGAAGAAATTTTTCCTGATACCCAATCTAAATCTTCCCTGGCTCAACTTGAGGCTGATTCCTCTCGTCTTGTTTCTTGTTATCTGGGAGAAGAGACCAACCCTCATCTGTCTATAATCTCCTTAAATATGTTACATGTTAGATAAAAGCAAATATATGTTATCTGAAAGTGTCATCGTGTGAATTTTTAAATTCACACTTAGGAATTTATGTGGGTAAATGCAACTGAAATGTATTCTTAGGTTATGAATATAATGTCTGCAAACTGTGATGGCTCTATATATTGTATCCAATACTCACCCACTTCCCTTTAGTCTGTATGGATATAACACCTCTTTAATTGGGGTAAAGACTGTTCTATAGGCATATGTGGTCACCATTTGTCTCTTTCAGGACTGTATATAAAATATTTCTGATAGTGAGGGTAATTATTCCATTTCTTATTTGCTGCTGCTCAGCAGCTCTAGAACTGTTTTCTTGTCATGACAAATGGCAGTGTGGGTCAGGCAATGGCACAGTCTCCTCCCACCAAAACCAGACCATTCCAAAGAGTTTTGGTTGGGAAGGTTGATTTGTGCCTTACCAGTGTGACACACAGGAGGGTCACAATTTGGGACAAGAATTGCCATTCCTGTGTGATTTGACAGCCTGAAACTGGCAATCCTTTGCTGAAGCCAAGGGTGCAGGTGCCTGGCTCTCTAGCATCAGAGTCTTGCTGATAAGGAGGGACTAGCAAAATACTAGCAAAATTAACATCAGCTAGAGCAATAAAATACATCCTGAGGAGAAAACCGAAGTGCCCAAATTTGAAGTGGACTAGAGTGAGACTATTTTATTTTCAGTCTGCAAAACCCAGTAGGTAGGAAATAACATGCTTCAAGCTGTCTAGTGTTCATATTTGTGTTCTTCATGTGACATGCTGCTGGAAAAAGGACAAAGCCATTCTGTAAGCCTCCTTAATTTTTTGACTCACGTTATTTCTTCAAAGAAATAGCTGTTTGTTCTCCTTATTCTGGTGTATAATACCATTTTCCTACCTGCAACATACTGAAGATGTGGCTCTGTAAAGCATTTCACAACAAAATGCTGTATGAAAAATGGGATATGGAGGATTGATAGAGGAGAACCCTCCCCTGAAATCAGACAGGAAGGTTTAAAAAGCCTCGATGGCTACACATATATGAAGAAGAAATATCTGTATGAACAAAGGGGTGGTCCTTCTAATTGCTTGGGGTTTTATTTTGTAAGAGGAAATGCCCATAAGCAAAGCACATAGCAAGAGAAAGAAAAGATGAGAAAGCATCCTTAATCTGTATTGGATGGATGCAAGAGAAGAAATGAGAGCCAGATCTTCCCTTAAATTAGTGCTCTTTTATCCCACTCTGTCCGTGGAAAGAATCACTTAGCCTTCAGCATAGTACTATATGTGAGCTGTAAGCTCTCTTTACATTGACTGTCTGACAGAAAGTGTCTCACTGTGGGCAGGAATTATGCCCATGAAATGAACAAAGTGTAGAAGTGTAGCAATCCTTGCCTTGGAGTTAGACAGCAGGAGAGTTTTGTGAGCTTTCCCTTTTAGATGATTCATAAGATTAAAAAAATGACAGGAGTTGAGAGTATCTCTGATATCAAAGGTAAGAGCACTGGTGAAAAGTAGCATTTTCTGAGCGGTGAAAAGGTACTGGATGGTGCCAAGGTGCAAAATTGTACAGACAGAGGAACTGCAGTAGAGCCTGGGCATGGGTTGGTCCATGTGCAGGCCACTCAAGCATACCTGAACCTGTAAAGATATTGGCATCCTTATAGAAATGCACCAAGACGATGTCAGTAATCACAACAAAAGGTGTTTCAGACACTTGAACAAATAGCTCAGTGTTGTAGAGATTAACTCTATCCCACCAGAAATCAGGACATTCAGGAGAGGAAGAAATCTCAGCAATTATAAGACTTCATTTAGAAGTCAAGGTGGGAAGTGATACAAGTGATGAGAAGTGATGCATTTTATGTTATTTCATAATTGAGAATCTCAGGTTAGAAAGCAGAACAAAGTTTAAAGCTATTAAAGTCAGAAATTTGTAGTAATGTTGTTAGTATTTATTTATCCAGGGTGGTGACTGCAGTCCAAAAATTGATTATCACCAGGAAATTAGGGATTGAGAAAAACAGAAGTTTCAAACAGACCAGTATAACTTGGGGAAAAATGGAGAGAACCTGAAAATAACATTGATGTTAATGTGATTACGCTATAAAGGACTGAAAGTCCCAAGGCACCACTGGCCCAATCTGAGTAAAACAATGCTGCTCACAGGAATGTCAAATTCAGCTGCATTCATGTGGGACCAAGGACAGGGAGCGTTAAGATCATTTCAACTTTTAAAAGTGGAAAGTGTGCTTCTCAACTCAGTCCTGCTGATAATCCCTGGAGCTGGCAATGTCCATGGGAATCATTCAGCAAGGCAGCATGGAAGTGATGCCATGAGATAATGTAGCTCAGAGTCATTTCTCATCACTTGAACTGACTCACTTCCTGCAGGTTCAGATTTTAACATCTATTGGCATACCTTCCTAGTTGGTGGGTTGATTACAGTTCCATTAAATGGCTGAGAGTAATCATGGCTAAAGGCTACAACTGGCAGTGTTACTGGGTTGTGAGGAAAGGAGCATGTGTATTTCAAAGGATTTGGTTTGCTTCACTTCATTTTCAAAGTTGTCTCCACATTTTGCATGCATTAAGAATTGCAGTATGGTGGCTTCACCCTAACAAGAGGAAGGGATTCCCAAGGCAAGGGACAGGTGCAGTTTCATAGCCTGAAAAAGTTTACATATAAAGTGTATCTGCTGGCACTTCCAGCTGTCTCCAGTGCTCATCAGGCCTCTGCAAAGCTACAAGAAAAAAATTGCTAAACAACCTGGGTAAGTCCTTCAAGCAATCATGCTAAAAAAGAAAATTAAGCAGGTAAGGATTACCAACAACATTCCAAGAAGTCATCAAAAATGAGGAAATTCAGAATTAGAGGGAGAAGATAGAGTTAGATTCATGTGTTTACCTTGGGTAGAGAAGGCACCACCACCTTTATTTTGTTGTCCTGAGGGCAAGGTATCTGTACGTCACAGTTTTGTTTCATGTATAAATTGTATTTTAGATAAAAGATGAAAAGCATTGAGTTGTTACAATCTAGAACCCCAGGTTTCTCCAATGGGATCTTGCTTTCACATGTCTGTGGTGATGACAGGATTGTAGTATTATATATGACCATTCCATTGTAGTAACAGGAGGAGGAGGGAAACAGCTTTGGTTCTGGGAAATACCAGCATCTCCCTTGGTCTATGCCACTGCTGAAGTGCAGCATCCAGAGTGTTGCAGGTAGAATCTACATACATTTCTTCTTGTAAAAACAAGATAAAGTCTGTGTTTGCATGATCAAGGTAGATCTTGCTGGGAGTGTGATGAAGAGGAGCCAGATAAGTATTTGTTCTGGTCAAAACTCTGCATTGTTATTGTTCAGCACAAGCTCATTTCTTACATTTGCTAGGACACATGGAATGTGTATCATGTGGAGAGAAGATATGTGAGGATGCTGCTCCTTCATCTCTCTGTTGGCCCAAAGCCATTTTGGTTACCATCATGGTCATCCTCTACCGAAAGTGGAGCAGTAGTCAGCTGCATGCAGTGCTCTACAGCACAGGAACTTGGAATACACTTGTTAATTTTTTATATCAAACTCAACAGCTGGAGAAGTGAAAGAAAGTGCTCCAACATAAACTTCTTACAGAAAGGTAAGACAGAAATGTGCATCTCTAAACACTGTGAAAGGAGCTTTGAAAGTGAAGGTGACTGGCAAAATGCACTGCTGCTGCCTCCAAGACACAAAATCAACTATGGCCTGTAGCTGGGAAGTCTTCCATGACCTGTTGCTTCCTGGTGTTTATTCTACTTGTTGCTTCACAGCAGCTGAGGTGGACTTACGATGTCTTCTCTGCCTGGGATCAGTTGTATGATGGGTGTTGTCACAGAGAGAGGTCAGGCACAGGTGGCACAGAGGATGCCACCCCTGAGTGCTACTTCTTAGGGCACAGCCGAGGCATACCCTGAGGTGTGCAATCTCAGTTCTCCAGAAAGCATGAGCAAATGAACGTGCGCTGTTAAAATAGCTGTTTTCTTAACTGTATAGCCTTTAGACACGAACAAAGAGGCTAAAAATATCAGTATGGGGTAATGAGTGCCAGATAAAGAGGAGGAAGTGCAAATATAAAACATATTTGACCCAACCAGACAGCTGTAGGCAATTATGGCTGAATTTAAAAGGATGGGAGAAATAGTGCAAGGTTCTATAGAGAAGCTAGCTTAGAAGTCACCTGTAGTCTCTTGGTTTGAGATGGCAAAGTTATCAGTGTTATAAAGCTGCTTAAATTAGATTGATGAAAGAAAATGCAAGGGGTACTGGGGGAAATAAGACCAGAGCCAAGAGTCCACAACAAGGGCTGTGAGTCACCAGGGAGATTTGTTTGTTTTCCAGCAGAGATAAAAGCATTGTCCACTTATCTGAGTAAACACAATAATGCATCAATTATTCCTGAGGAACTCATAAAACATGTACTAATGACTCTAGAGTGAAACAATGGAATTGTAGCTCCATCATGCATCTTTTCTGAAGTAAAAGCCTGCTTTTTAGTGTCTAACATCCTACTTTACAAAACAGCCTTTAAATAAAGACTGAATGATTGGTAAAGAGCTTACTGTTGAATTTTGAAAAAAGTAGTAATACATTTCTAGACCTGTGGATTTCTTTCCTCTTAGGCTTTAAGTTTTAGTTTGAGCCTGTTGCCCCTTGACCTGGCCCTGGGCAGAAGAGAGTCTGGGTCCATGCTATTGACAGATGCCCTTAAGATAAATATTTCTATGCATTGATAAGATCCCCTCTCAGTCTTCTCTTCTCCGGGCTAAACAGGCCCAGCTCCCTTAGCCTTTCCTTGTATGAGAAATGCTCCAGGCCCCTAATTATCCTTGTAACCCTCTCCTGGATCCTCTCCAGTAGTTCCCTGTCTTTCTTGTGCTGGAAAGCCCAGAACTGGGCACGCTTTTCCGTATGCATCCAGAACGCCACACCACTATGAGAGGACTGGAGCCCCCACCCAGCTCAGGCAACCTGCTCCAAGCCCTGCCCCATGCCCTCCAGGTCCAGCTGGTCACCTGCACCCCCAGAGTGGCAAGTATTGCTGCCCTGCTGTTTTACTCAAATGGAATGGATAGCCTTAGGGTAGTTTCTTTCAGTTACTCCATTTTTTAGTTATAAGGGGTTTTAAAGTGAGTCCTTCCTATTTTTCTGCCACATTTACCCTTCACATTGCCTATGAGTTTAGAAAATGCTTCAAGGTCCTGCTGATTTTAGGTGACAATCCTGGTCTCTGCTAGGAGATACACAGGTGATTGCGCCTTAGTTAAGGTATGGCATTCCCAGCCTGACAAAACTTTAGAAATGTCTGAGACATTCATACAAACCTTCCAGCAGATCATGCCAGTTTTCAGAGCGTGTGCAGGGTGTCTGAACACACCCAGAGTAACATTTTGCCGTGTGCTACACAATCCCCCATCAAGCAAATTCTAGTATGAAGAAGCAGCAAACCTGTACTCCTGTCAAAGCACAAGCAGAGTATATGGTCCCTTGCTGCTCAAAATAGGTGACGTTTCTGTTTATTGCCAGTCCCTCCATGCTAGCACAGCACTTGCTTCTCTGTTTCTATCAGCCCAAATCATTTTCCCAGGGAAGGAAGATAAAAGTTGTGGCAGCATTACTGTTGCCATTATTGATATCCATTTTAACATTACTGATATCCATTTTATCACCCTACTACCCATAAGTTGATTGGAATCCTTCTGGGGGCTGCTGTGAGATTTGTTTTGTGCCTGTCAGGAGTGGCATGGCAGGAGCAATTCCCAAGGTACCTGTGGTGGCGCATGGGCATTGCTGTTCTCCCTGAGCACTTCCCTGGCATGCAGCAACAGTGATCAGGTCATCCAGCACAAGCAGAAGACACAGGGATGTGAAACACAAGCAGTGCTGAGTAGGGGACCCCTCTGACCTCCCATCTCTATTTGCAGAGTGCGCTTAACAACCAGCAGACGGGAAAACCAAACAACAGGTGCCGCAGAATGAGTTATATATCCCAGGACAAAAATAACCTCCCAAAGCAGTCTTGGCCCAGGTGACTGCCTTAATCAGTTAGAATCTGCTAATCTACTGCAGAAACTGAACTTTTACCATTTGGCTTTCTCTGGTGCAGTGGTCTGTGCTCTTCCAGCAATATATGCTTGGGATGCATATAACAATATGTGTTACTGTGGTATTGTTACAAAAATAAGAAGATATTTTTCAAGATCACCTTCTACACCAGAACCAGCAAAGCAAAGCACAGCAGTAACTGGCAAGACACAAGTAGCAGGTGTCACAAGTACTGTGATGTGTGTGGTCTTTCCCATATTGAAGCCATATGATGTTTCCTAGAGGCTTTCAGAGTCACAGAGCCTTGTGGGTGCCTGTTTGGCAATGTCACACGTTGCCAGCACTTGTAGCACAGCTTGCAGCCACGGGAGTGGAAGGATGGTGCAACTGCCTCAAACCCACCAGTAATTACTCATTCCCCACTCATATTTTGCTGTTAGGCTAATCAATAACTGCATAGAAGGGACAGCATTATAATGACCTTGGAAGCAAGTCCCACAGATCATTGAAAGGAAAGATCCACTTTTACATCATAGGGCTTGAAGTAAGCTTCCAGATGCGGCTCAATGTACACAGAGAAGAAGATGATTCAGGCTTAGTCAATAAAATGGGTAGATTAAAGGAAAGCAAGTCCCAGTTGAGAAGGAGAGAAGGAAAGAAAATAGTAGCCTGTTCTTCATAACACCTAAATTAAATCAATTGTCATTGCAGACTAAGATTTGCCCTAATTTCTTTCTCTGATATTCTGACCCTGGCCAAGGCTCCAGGTTGTCAGAAGGTTCCCCGGTCCCTGCACAAAGCAGTGACACCCATCACAGAGCTGTGCTGTGCTCACAAGAAGCTTCAGACACTAATGTTTACCCACTGATGGTTACAAGCGGGATCCATGGAAGCCAATTTACCCTTCCTGCAGGGCAGGTGAAGGAGCCAGTTGATTGTGGACACTGAGGGAGCTGCTGGACTGTCAGGTCTCTTCCTACCCCTGCTGCATCAGCTCGTCACATGCTGGAGGATCTTTGTTAACTGTAGAAACTGACCTTTAATAAATTGCCCTCTCCTTTGTAAATTTATCCCAATCATAGATTTGACTGCTGGGGTTTCTCCTGACCTGCCAAACAGAAGCTGTCTGTATCCAGCTTCCCCACCCACGTCAGTTTGGTGTGGCAATCTCCAGGAGCAGTCAAAACCAATTCAATTATTTTTCTGTTGCTGTGGCTCAGAACCATAGCCTTTTTTTTTTAATTTCCTAGCAGTTTCAGAACTTGTATTCACTATTTTTCTCCTTTTTCTAGTTTAAAAAATGCTTGCAGTCTTTAGCTAAAGATTTCACCAAATACGATAATAAAAAACCCCTACTACAACCCTTGTAAGACAATACCACTGACTTTGGGATGCTCATCTCCCCATCTCAATATTTGGTAGAAATGTAAATTTGTTATCTGATAGACAAGACAGTAGGAATAAACTCTTCCTAGTGAAAAAAAAATAAAAATCTGAGTTTCAGTTAATCAGGGTATATATATTGTGTGCTTGGTTATAACAAGTGACAAGCAACCTGAAAGGTGATTTTAGATAGCAATCACCATTCTTAAGGGCTTTTTTTGATAAAAATACAGCTCTCCACTTCTTTAGCACCCAGGAAGCTGAGAGAGCTTTATAGACTCATGGCACCTGCATGCTTTTAACTGTTTGATAAAAGCAAGGAAACATCAGCACATGCTCATCAGACTATCCTAAAATGTTTTTTTTACAGAAAGACTTTATTTTCAGCAGAAAACACTGATTCATCAAAATAGAAATCACTCACAAGAAAATCAGCATTTAAAAAAAAATACATGGTGAGAACATCCTATTTTTTCATTGTTTGAAGTCAGAAGGGGCTAACCATTACATTTTACTGATTTTCTTTTTGAAGTTTGAGTGTTCTGTATAAAAAATGTAATATAAATACTGAAAATCTATCATATTGGTTGAAATTAGGTATCAGAGTTAAATACAGCACAGTATTAGTTATTAGCCACTATTTTGGTGGGGGGTTATTTTGAATTGAGGTTTTTATTTTGTTGCTGGTATCTGCCCTGGGAAATATATTTTTAAAACCTACAGCATGTCACAGGGACGTATATTATGCCCACCCAGCTCTAGCTGCAGAGTGAGTGCTCCCAAGTCACCCATCAGCATGGGATCAGCATCAACATCTCAGACCCCTGAAGCTGAAAACCTGAATGTCACCGTTCAGCTCCATGGGACTGAGCTGTGCTTGCCTCTCTGGACAGCCTGGGGAAGATGGAGTTGCTCAGTTTGTACTCTCCTCCTAAAAAAAAAGAGAGTGAAGATCCAAAGATAGGGCACATGCCCAGCTCTCTGGAGTGCTGTCTTAAGCCTTTGCTGCTCCAGCCAATGTTTTAGCATGATTCTATCAGGGAAACCAGCTAGAGAAAACTCCCTTTTGTTCTTCCTGCCAGTTCTCACTTAACCTCTGAGCCCTTTGGATTAGCAATATTGTGAGAATGTGTGCCTTGTACATTGTTTGCTGACTTCCAAGTTGCTCTGTAATGCTCCTTTCTGGGAAACTAAGCAGTGAGGACTGACTTTAGGGGAATTGCAGTTTGACGGATGTATGAGGTTTTCATGTTTGGAAAGAAATGTTCCAATTTTCTTCTGATTGCTTTCTTGTATACATGCCCAGAGGTGTGGCAATGGGCCTGCTTAGAGCTAATTAATAAATACATTCGAGGCTTCGGGCATCTTATGGCAAATTTTACTTACTCGAGCATCCACTAGAGAGGTGTAGCGCACTCCTTTTTGTGCAACATGGAATTTTTCCTCTTCATTACCAGCCCCAAAACCTGTCCCTGATATTAATGATAGATCCAGAGGAGAGTCTCAGCATTAGCAAATAAGCTGTCAGGAGCCCATCATGGCTCTGCCTTGCATCCCTTCCTTGCTTCCCTCCTGAGCTTCTCTGACTGCCCTCTAAGCGATGCTCACTCACCACTGGACATCAGCCCTGCTCTCCCTTCCCCTGCTCCCAGCCCTGCCGGCAACTATCCCGAGGTGTGACAGCCTGCCCTCTCCTGCCTTCATCAGAGAGCCCGGGGAGCTATTAAAACGCTGTTATAAATCATCGTTATTAGCCAAGTGACTCATCTTACAGCACGGAGAAGGAATCTCCATCTCATCAGTGCTGGGTGTCTCGCTCATAGAGTGCTGGAGTGTTGATGAGCCTTTATGGTATCCTTATCTCACATTTCCAACAGCAAAATCCAACCAGTGTTTCACTCATGGTTTTTGTATACCTAATCAAAGTGGGTCAGGAAATGTGTAAGACAGCACAAGGGCTGCCTGAGAAACATAATATTTGTCAGAAAGCATTAACTCAGCCTCTCTCTTTCAGGGAATGATAGATGAAGTGTGCCTGAAACTCTGTTTAGATTATGTGAAGCAATGCACTGGTGGTTACATTCATCTTAAGCAAATCATTTTCACTCACTTGAGCTGCCTAACAGAATTTTCCAATAACACTTTAAGCAGCCTAAAACAAAATGAAGTCTTCACAGGTCACTCACATGGGAGTTCCTCCCAGAGCCCGCTTGCACATACTCAGGTTCTAAAATAGAAGTGGGTTCCAGGCCAAAGCCCACATCAGCACTGGGACCAACGTTTGGGAGGTGCCAGGAGTGGTGTCCGTGTCCACTGTGCAGTATTTAATGTGGTACAAGAAATAGAAATCCTGGCATCAAAGAAACCACAGCAGCCCTTTATGAAATGATAGAGTGACCTTCATGAAGGCCTTGAAAACATTCTGAATCTCCATGGTCACCCGGACAAGGGCAGTCACCTGCTCTCTGCTGGGTTCTCTTCCTCGCCTGACTAACATCGTCCCCAGGTAATGGTCAGTGTGGGGGCATCTCCTGGGCCACTCTGTTCAGGGCCCATGAAGGCTGTGGCCTTTCCAGTCCCCCAGCTCCATGAGTTCTTGGGAGAGAGGACTAAACCAATATGGTGAGCCTCTTCTTCCCCAGGCGTGCACAGCTCAGTAATAGCACAGAGAGCCTGAGCCAGGTCACACACCAGCAAAACAGCCTCTGGAAGGATAAGAGGCAGCCTTCAGATTCACTCCTGCTGCTCCATGAGTGTAAGGGAAAGGGTTGCTCTAAAACTCAGCATATCTCTACTGAAGCCTGGGGAATATAAATAGAGATAATTATGGCTTGCTTAACTTAATAATTACACAGGGATATATTTCATCCGCACTCAGTGCCAATTCCAAGATGGAGTTAATGTACTTGCTTAAGTTTAATATTTTTTGGGAGGACTGCTGTAATTTTCATGGGAGGAATGCAATTAGATGGAGCCCAGCAATGTTTCTGGTACCCAGTGTATTTTTAAAGAGTTTTGCCTACATCCTTTTTTAAAATGAGTCTGTGTCAATATCAGCTCCTGCTTTCACATGTGCTGTGGCCTCTGCAATTAGGAGTTCTAGGGATTAACTACAAAGTCCCATTTAAAACTTTCAGAAAATACTTTGAATGGGAGGGGGAAACCACTTAAGTCAGCTGCTTCTGTGCATATCTTTTTGTGCTATGAAATATGACTTCAAAGAAAACCCTTCTGTTTCCATTTCAAGGTCTTTTTGTAAGGCAAGGAAGATAGGCAACCAGCATTGGAATGCTGCTGCTAGGAGATTTATTGGAAGTCTTGAAGGGCTCACTAGACTGGGAAGGTAATTTTTGTATCCTACTGCACTCAAGACTGATTTAATTTTGTGTCAGTCCTGGAACTGCAACCAGAATATGAGCTGTGAGTTTATAAATTGCTCCTCCGAGTGCCTGACCTTGCAGGGGAAGGGAAACTAGAAGGAGCTGGAACGTAAAGAGATCTTGCACAGTCAAGCAAGTACATTTCACTGGGTTACTGGACCTCTTGCTCATCCCTCATTTCCTGCTCAAGTTCTCTGACTTTGACAAGAGGACAATATCCCTGTCAGTCTCCATGCCAAAAGGGTGCCACTGCCCATCAAGTTATGTCTGACGTTTGGATCAGATTTTTTTTAATCACAGGACACCTCTACTGCAATAAACGATGCATATAACAATCATTAGCATTAATAGTTTGGGGGGTTTTCTTGTTACTACAGTGTATATAAATCTTCAGCTGAAGTGAAATTTCAAAGAAAATATTTAAGGTCAGCAAATTTCCATCAAATAGCAGGCGAAGTAGATTAATTGGTTGATTAGATTTAGGAACATTGTCTAAAGAAGAATACCAGTAATCCCATCATATGAGTAATTTTAAAATATATTAGACAAAGACTTTGGGAATGCATTTCAAAAAACAGTGTTCTTTTGGACCAAATTAAAGAGAAAATGACCTAATGGCTCTGTAGGATTTTTCATTGTTCAGTTCTAACTCAAATATCTGTGATTCAAGTTTTGAAATGTGTGTAATCTATGAAGTCCCATTAGAATTTGTTTCATTTCCAAAGAAAATTTTATTAGGATGAATTTCACTTTCTTGACATTGCTGTTCATAAGATATGAAATACAGAGTGACTGCCTTTCAAAGTAGTTTCAGTTACCTGAGATTGTTATGTTACATTGCAGTTGCCACAAGTTTCAATTTTTCTACAATTGATCTTTTCTGAAACAAGCACAGAGTGATTTCAATAACACCACACATATCAAAATAACATAGTCTTGTTGTAGAAGTGATTACCACCACAACACAGCAGATCCTCCACATAAGACACAGGGCAGGGAGCATCAGCTGGCAGCCCCTGAGCTGTGGTGGGCTAACTGGTCATATGCTGCTGAATCCAGTCTTGGTTTCTGTGTGATTATTTTTACTAAAAGAAAGCTAAATTATGCTACAAACATTGCCTGAATATCAACTTACCACGTAAGCATTCATTGCTGCACCAGGAGTGCTGTGCAATCAGTAATGGAAAGCCAAGTGGTCCATGAACTATGTCGGTGAGATAGAAAAACCAAAATCCCCCTGTTGGCTATCAAATCAACAAAGCCTCACTGTACTATATACAGTACATTAATACATGTCACTTGTGATTCAGCGGTGGAGCTTTTAGTGAAATACATTTTCTGCCTTTGTATTTGCTGTGCCGTCCATTTCAGCAGTCATTTCACACTTTTATCTTCTGAAGGAGTTATCTCAAGGCCAGGTGGGAGAGAGACCATGTATTACCTCCTGATACCCCTTTATCTTGTTCATTCACCACTGCAAGCCAGAGACACACAAGGACTGGCATGGAATTTTCCAGAGAGAAGTGTCTCCAGCATTGCAATATTTCACTGAAATGGGAAATTCCCTAGAGAACAAACAGAAAATACAATACACTCCATGTATTCTACGTCTTTATGGGATCACCAAACACTGTACCACCGTGACAGTAGAAACATGCCAGTCTGTTGTCCTCTCCTTCCTCTTTCCATTCTCCATTTTATTTATTTTTATCATCTCTTACTGTTCCGTCACCTTTGGGATTTTTAGGTGCAGGGAGGGAAGAGTTATTCTTTGTAACAGATCTATTACAGCACTATTACATGAGTCTGTTGCTGTCCAGAACACTGTGAAAAGTTCTCAGTGTGGCTATCCCATGTGATATAGCCTATCTGATAGCACCTTGGAATCCTTTGAATACATTTGCTTTATTCCCACTGGCACTGGGGAGTCCACGTATCTTGTGACATGTAGTAGAAAATGTCTGAAAGAGTGACTTCTGCTGTAACTTAGCAGTGGAAATAGAAACAAATTTACATATTTTTTCACCTTAGATGGTGAAATGCCATGCCTCTCACATTCATGCTGTTATCATACCCTCTTGATTGTAGTGACACTCTATTTCATATTTAGAAGATTGAGGAAGACTGTAGAAATCAAAATATCAGCATTTATTCCCCTTTAAATGGGAAGTTGATCTTTCAAGTGCTCAGTAGAACTAATTCAACCCTGAACTGCAAAAGAAAAAAAGCAAAGAATGCTAACAAGACACCATAAGGAAAGTTTCTGTTACTTGCACGACTATTCTAGCTAAGAGCTGCAAAGACAGAGGCCACTGAAAACTCTATAGGGACCGGCTTAAAGCAGATGACACAAAACCTAAAGCTTTATTGTTACAGTTACTGACACTGTTTAGCTTGGCTGGAGACAAGTTTCCTTCCTGACACACAATCTAAACGTCACCTGATGCACATTTAGTATTTCCCCCATACTCCATCTTCTTTGCACCATCCATAAGGGATCAAGACATGGCAAGCAGCTCTGAGAGTCCATGTCTGTCCAGGCAGAGGCTGCCTCCAACTGGGCCCTTCAGAAGACAGTTGTAAGTTACCTTCAGGGTAACCTTACCATAGAGCCAGACTGTGAGCGCACAGGATTCTGGTGAAATGGAGCTACATCCCTAGGGCTCCAGGTGTTGATGGTCCTCAGTGAGAAACCCCAAAAAACACTGCCCTGTCCCTTTGTGAGAAAGCTGAGGGGCAGAGAGGGAAAACTATACTGTCAAACTCAGCCTCCCACTCAATGGGCCTTATCAAGACATGAGAAGATCACCAACTGGACTTTGAAGTTGTTACATTGCAACTATTGCTCTGAAGACCTTTTTGCAGGTGCTGAGTATTGGGATACTTCCTTTTGGCCACATTATTAATGACATGCCCTAAATGAATGTGTCAGGCATAACTTTAGCTTGGAAAAATGTTGTCTTTGCTAGGTGTGCAGAACTCTGAACTATTGCGGAAAAGTGTCTGCAGTTGGCAGCCAAATGAAATCTCCAGGCTGTGTCTGCAGTGGCTGTCTATGCCTGACACTACTGTCTCCTTTCTGCCTGCCCGTGGCTTATTCCACAAAAGTAAGATATTTTTCCACTGTCTACCTTCTGTGTCTACTACTGGCACATTGTCAAAGTAGTAGCTCTACATACTCAGCTCTGCAAATATTTCACTCTACTGAAAAAGGCTTGCTGCAACTGCAATATTAGCAGGACTATCCACATGAAAGTGGAAGCCAAAAATAAAAGAATTTTGGACATGTCCATTGGAATCAGCATTGTGTGACTGTCATTTTTGGTTTCGTTATTCTGGAATAACTTCCGTGCTTGAGGATACAGCAACTGAGGTGTTGCTTCTAACAATTCTACTGTTGTATCTTAACTCGTGAATTAACATTTCCAGTTGTATTTAAACCTGTCATGCTCTGGACAACATGTTGAGCAATGTAGCAAGGTTTAAAATTGTGGCATTTAAACTAAGATATAGTTTCATGTTAAGCAAGCATTATCTCCCATCACATTTTTTTGGCTGAATGGAAGCTCAGCAAACAGGAGACCTTCAGTAGAAGTGGCTCTGATGGGTATCATTAGGCATTGGCTGACACTGATTTTACTCACCTTGCATGTGATGCTTTTTATTTTCAGATGTGTTTGCAGGAGAAATACGCCTCTTAGGATATAGTGTGTTTATAATTGGTAGCTGTATTGAGAACTGATGTATGCGTTGAAAGCTCACCAAGGCTTACACAGAGATAAACATATTGAAATAAAACCACTTCTGTGGCCACAGATTGGAAGATCTTTTTCATTTTTATTCTTTACTTTTCCCAGTGGGATTCATATGTTGTGTCTCTCAAGTGAGCAATTTGAAATGTGGAGTTATTCACATAAAGAAAAAGAAATACAGCATTTTATGGAAGAACCACCCAACTTGCCCTGTTGTTATTATAGGTCTCTCAATTCACCACGTACTTAATGTTTCCATTCCATCCCCCAATCTAATTTCTCAGGTGTAACCTAGGATGTTTGACAATAAAAGTATGTTCTAGAGAAAAAAAAGAAAAAAAGATCCTTGCTAATAAGTCTTTGAGAAATCTTTCATCTGGCTCCATGGTATTATTATTTCAGTTTTCACATACATATTTTTCTTCCCAAAATGAGCAAAAATGCTACATGATATTCTAGTTGTTTTTCTCTCTTGGCAGTTACAAGGAACTTTCACAAGTGGTTCTGATAAGCATTAAGTATTTTCATTAAAATGAATTATGTCAACCACCTAAAGCGCAAAAAAGCAAACTTAAATAAATATTTTGGTTAAATGAGGGGAAACATTTTGAAAATCCTCCATGTATTTTCCTGGGATCTGATCTTTTATGATTTGCCTGTGAGCAAGCTGAAAAACATTTAGTTGTTCCTAGCTAGATCCTATTTTGCTTTACTGCTCCTCCCTGCTGTTTATTCAAAACTATAAGTGATCCTTGGATATTTTGCTAAACTGTTATTCAGTCAGAGGATGAAAAGCCTGAGGAATGCTGTGGGATTATTATAACAGTATAATTAGCTTGCAGACAGCTCTCTTCTCAACAGCTTTCAAAAGCTCTTCTATCTATCTCACTTACCCAAGTAATTAATTAAACACAGCTGCAGACTGGAACAACTGTTGGGGGAAAAAAAAAAAAAAAGAAGAACAAAAAAAAGTGCCGTTTGCTTTTCCTGCTCACTTCTAGGCAGTAGAAGAAGAGGAAGTCACGTAGGAGCAGTTACAACAGCTAAGGACCGTCTGCTCTGCTCCATCGCCTGAAATCCTCTTTAGGCAGTGGGCAAAAGCATCTGTGAAGCACAGCTCTTGTTGGGGCCAATTCATGCCTGAAGCAGGGGAGACTCTTTTAAAATCATTGCTGGTCTCATGTGACTATGTCCTGGAAATGACCCAAGGAGGAAAAGCCCTGAGGGTCCTTGCCAAAACTCCTGTGCCGTGTCTTTTTTACATGGTGTTAGAAATAAAGTGAGAAAAATGGAATAACTGAAGCAGTCTGAGTTTGGAAGAGAACTGTCAGGAAGCTGGAGCAGATACTTTAGTACTTTCAAATGTTCCTGGAAGCCAATGATGCTAAAAAAGAGGAATACTGGAAAAGGTGCCATCTTCTCAACTGCTATATGTGACAGTCTCGAAGGTGAAGGGACTTACAGGAGATTCCTTTGGAATAACTAAAGGGAAAGCAAACTTCGCTTGAAATTCACTCAAAACATTCAAGACTATCATAATCCATGGAAGGAAGCGACTTTGAAAAGGTATATTTTCTGTCCAAGAGGCCAGCAATCAGGCCAGACAGCTGAACGTTATACATCAGAGTTCCACTGCAAAGGTATCATTGAATGTGAACAGTTAAGCTAAGCTAACAGACAAGCTGAGCAATACTGGGCAGCCCTGTAACTCTTTCCTTTTAATGCCCTTTACTTGCCAAACATAGCAAAGACCACAAAGAGAAAGTAACTGTACTACCAACCATAGCCAGTGTTACCTGAGGCCTGGAGCATGAAGTAACTGTGGAGGTAAGGACTTGAAGAGTGAATGATATTGCATCTTTGTTGTCTTTTCGTGTATCAGGTGCTTTCCCAGCAGAAAATGTAGAGAAGCACAAGAAGTAAGGGTTAGTCTTTTCCAAGGGTGTCTAGGGATGCCCATTTGCTGTCACAGCCCTCCCTGTTTCGCAGTTACAAATGGTCTGCTACAGCACAGAGTATTTTATGACCTGTTTGATTACTTTTCCACAAAATGCCAACACTGTCAAGGACTAAGGAAGCCCTGTACCTCGGGTTTAGCTTTTTATTTTTATTTGCAGTATGTCCAATGGCAGCAATTCTGGTTTAAAATGAAAAAGAGATTTGTCCTGGAAGGGGAAACCATTTATCGTCACAAGGCACAGGTTTCACAATATATGGAATGTCATCGTCTATGTACCATCCAGCTTTCTTCACCCTCTCCATGATGATGGTGGTCCCGCCAACTTGCCCTGAATAAGTCAGGGTCCATAATGAGGTTTCCAGAGGCATGGCTGGAGCCTATAGTTCTTCCCAGACATTTCTGAAGATATTTTAAGGGCAATCTAGACACATATATAATTGTCATGAGCTCTGTGCAGACTTGAAGATGAAAGATACAAATTAAAAGGTCAATATTTGAAAGTAGATATATGGACTGTAAATAAGTACTTGAGAGGCCTTTGCAAATTTTTCTTTGTGTTCATAGACTCATAGAATGGTTTGGTTTGGAAGGGACCTCAACAATCACCTAGTTCCAGCACTGATGCCACAGGAAGGGGCACCTTCCACTAGGCCAGATTCTGTACTCTTGGGAATTGTTCTGTGTAGGGCTAAGAGTTGGACTTGCTGGTTCTTGTGTGTCCCTTCCAACTCCGCATATTCTGGGATTTTGGGGTTCTGTTATTCAGGTTGCTCAAAGCCCCATCCAGCCTGGCCTTGGCCAGTTCCAGGAACGGGACATTCCCAACTTCTCTGTTTCCTAAAGGAGGTGATAAATATTGAAGACTTGCCTCTTGTCTCTTATCTGGCAAACGGGACTATCAAAAAGCCCTATGTTTTTCACTGGTGAACAAAGGATACTGTGAATGAGATGTTTGAGAGGTAATGCTTGAAACAAAGTGAAGAACTCTGGCTGTCATGTATTGCCTTTTACTAATGGTACTGAGAAGGGTTGTCTTACCGAAGAGGCTCAGAAAACACAAAATTAACTAATAAAGAAGACAAAAAGGGGAAAACAGGCAAAAACCCAAGTGATAGCTCTTAGCACAATTCTTCAGGGAATGAGGCATTCTAACAAATAATTTATTCTCCATAGGTAGCTGGTATTCAAATTATGCAGTTCTGAATTTCTCTAAGTATCACAGAGGCAGCAGGAGGGAAGAATGTCCACTGCAGGAAGCCGTCATCTTTCCTGAGGTCCTGCAGTGGTGTAGCTAGCAGGAGCCCAAAGCTCTGCTCTTTCCAGCCCTTGAGTTCTGACAAAAATGAGAGTAGAGCAGCTTCTATACCTTTCAGAGCACATATCCTGCATTTTTTCAGGCCTTTCTTTAGCCAGTATTGATGGTTTATGCCATTCCCCCTTGCTCTAAGTTAAAAAGCAGGCTATATCTGATCTTCAGCAATTTCCACTGCGACAATGTTGTTTACGGGCTCTCTATAGATTTAATGTGCACAGGACTTCCTTACAGGATGTAGTAATAGAGACTCAACTATCTTCTTACACAGTTTCTCTTCAGTCTAGTTAATAAGGTCATGCCCTGGAGGCTCAGGATAGTAACTTCACTTCTCTTTGTCCAGAGTCCCTCACATTCCTTCTTCACTGGTATTTAACTGCGTCATATTTTAAATGAAGGGCCCTGTTCTGTTTCTTTTTTCCAAGTCTGTAAGTTTGATCAGTAGTGCATTATCACAATCTGTTTTCCAGTATCTCATACATGCTGCTTGGTTGACAGCGCCTCTGACAGGACTCTTGTTGCACCTTCATGATGCCGCAGCAGGTCGCTGAAGGCACCCCTCATGATGATTCTTACCATGTGGCTGGGCTGCTTTGGTGTCCTGTCCCCACGTTTTTTCCTTGGTCAGGCCAATTGTCAGTAATCACAGCGCATAGCTGTGGCACACATCTTTGGGAATGACTGCTCCTGGGTCTGCTTTGGAGGAAGAGCACAGTGAGCACACTCTGCCTGTCATCTCTTCCTGCTTCTGTTTCTGCTGCCAGGCAGAGGCAAACTGGTGGTAAACAATGTGTGTGTCACACATCTACAGGTAAAGTGGTGACAGATGTGTCACTGCCAGTGTTTTCCCAGTTCCTACCGTAGAGATCAGATAATTTGATTGGTTTAGGATTTACACATATCATTTTCCAGAATACTTTCTTCTCTTTGTCCTACCCTAACTTCCCTACTTTTCCACTGAGTTTTTTGATTTGTGGAAAGAATGTGGACTTTTTTGTGCCGCATACAATAATTGAGACTCAACAAGATGTTTTTGACTGTTGCTGGCTCAAATCACGTGAGAGTCTGGTGGGATTCGCTTTCTCTGCACAGTTCAGTACTGGAGCTGAGCTGAGATGTTCCAGGTTATATTCCACCAGGTCTGTCTGCTGATCTGGAGTTTCATTAAAAGGCTTCTCTGAAGAACAGTCGATCATTTTGATGTAAATGCAACTAACTGCTTTCTGGACATCAAATATTGTAGTTTTAAGAGAATTTGTTTGATACTTGTGTTTTTATACTGAATTATGCCTATAGAAAGATCTGCTATGCCAAAACCTGTAATTTTTACAAAATGCTTGTCTGAAAGGTTCTGAAGAGAGGAACTCCAAGGATTGAAATCCAAATATTTACTTGGCAAATGGATATGCCAACATCACTGCAAGGTCCTGTTGGTGGTGATCTAACTGTTCCCCTGGGCAGACTTTCAAAGAGCTCACTGATTCTGCAGCACACTGACAGTGGGCGCTTGCTGGCCTTGCGTTGTCTGCAGACTGGCAACTAGAACTAGAGGTTACAGCAGGTTTTCTAAGCTGAGGCGTCTCAAATCATCCACCCTGCCCATTAAGGCTACAAAATGGCTCTAGTCGCTTACAGCTCTCAATATGGTTTGATCCCAAAGTCAAAGAAAGGGCTTAAGCCTGGCACCAACACTACAGGATGACTTTCAAGCACATTCAGAAAACAGGATTTATTGAATATGAAAACATTACCCATGAATTAGCTGCAGGAAATTTCACTCAAATATACCTCTAAACAACTTTATTTCACTTATTTCCAATATCTTTAAAAAACATATAAAACCAAGTATAAATACATCACAACTTCCACCTCTGTACTGTTTGTGCTGTTTTTTACTTGCAATCAAGGTGACGAGTGGAAATCTTGGGTTGGATCCTCATTGTCTTAATTACCGTATTCTGAATAAAACCTCATGAGGATTGCCCCTTTTCCATGACATACCTGCTTAGTTGCAAGTATTTCTTAGATTTTGACTTTTGCTGTCTACCAGACTTTGGAGAGGCATATTAGAAATCGGGAGCACATGATCTTCTTAGGAAGTTTTGATACAAACTTTTCAGTTCAAGCTGCTTTTAAACATTCCCCTACCAGGTTTCTCCTGTGTCAGTACACTTCAGATTTTATTTGCTCTTCAAGAGTATCTTGAGGTCTCAAGAGTTTGCATTAACTATGGTATAAACATCTGTTGGCAGACAGACCCTGGCACAAAAACTTATTAAGCTAGCAAGAGAGAAAAAGATAGCTAAGAAGTTAAAAAAGAAGATGTACTGTTCAGAAAATATATAAACGTGGAAGAGAAGAACGAGGAGGTCAGACACCTGTCCAAAACCACCCAGGAAGTGTGACAGAATCAGAAATTAAATCCAGATCTTCCCCATTCAGATCCAGAAACATGTAAGCAGGCTGACTACCATAGCATATACCATAGAATATAAGATTTTATTGGGACAATCTCTGCCAACACTGAACATTGTGTATATCCCAGCTGACACTTTCTGGGAGGTGTGCTCACTTGAAAGTGAATTTTGCATCCTTTCTCCATATAGTCTAAAAGAAATCAATTAAGAACGATATATTTCAATCGCGAACTTGCTGCTGTTCACGAAACAGCTTATGCTGTCTTCTCATAGTTTATGATGTCAACAGGCCCCTTGATTGAAATACAGCCTTGAAATCCACCTCTTTCTTCCAGACTCCAGTATATATTATTCTTGTAGTTTTTAAAGACAGCTGTGTGAATTAATGAACTGGTCTGAGAATCGAGGTTGGCCAAGAGCACCATTTAAAAGTCATGTAGATGACCTCATAAAAACTGCAAAGAATGCTTACAGCTTGCTTGTAAAACAAATCTATTCCTTAATAACTCAAAATGCCCACATAATTCAGTACACATTTTAACCCAAGTGAGCGCTTCATAACAGAAGATGAAAATTTCCCATGAAAAAGACATTTAACTGGTGCAGGCAACTATAAACTTTAATTGATATTTCACAGTATGTACAAGTTTGCTCTCCAGGGAGTGTAGAATATCATTTTTGCACCTGCACTCTAACTGCAGTCTTACAGTATTTCAGCCATTAAACATTTTTCATTAAAGCACTTCATATAGAATTAGTATAATCTGATTTTAACAAAAGCATTCTATATATAGGTTTTTCACACTATATTAATGCAGAACTGTTAGAACTGGAGAAGTAGTTTCTATCCATGGCCATTAATAGGGGTGGTCTGTACTCAGAGCACCATATTTGTAAAACATATGTATGGTAATGTACTTGACTGTATCTGAGAAGAAAAGTATTTCTAATAAATTAGGGGTTTTCCATGTAAATTGCCTTTTTTTTTTTTTTTTAAATGCTAAATTTCCCTAAAGAAATTGGGGAATCCAGTGAAATAGCAGTTTATGGTATAGCACAATGGTATCACATTCTTTACAACTTCCATCCTTGGCAGTAATAAAATCTAACGGTAGAAAGGGTGTTTGCATATTGGGCAACAGAGGGAATATTTTTGGATGGCTATAACTTAGCAAATCTGCAGAAATATTTGTCTTATGGCTTGCATTTTATAGCTGTTATCTAGCTGGCAATCAGAGGTGAACAGCTGTGCAGTTTAAAGATGTATGATTTTAAAACAATGAACTGGAGGCTTTGCTAAATGGTTCAAATTAGATGTGGGTAGTAGCAAACATCACAGGACTTTTCACCTTGTGTTGGAGACAGAGATTGAAGTTGAAAGTGCTTTACAAACTCAGTGAAGGCAGCACCTCCTTAGTCATTTGTAAGAGACCCTCGAGAATATCTGCAGGTTTCCTTGAAAATATTTTCTGAGATTTTTTGAATCATTTATGTGCAGTGTTTCTCTCAGTTCTCGCAGCCCCTTAAAACATTTTCTGCTGCAGAAGAGCCAAACTTCACAGGCATTACTCACCACACAGTGGACAATGGTTTTATTGTTTGAGCAAAGGGCTTAGCTGAAAAATGGACAAAATAAGGTATGTAAAAACTTGTAGGTATATACATCTTGGTTTCACAAAAGCCAGCAAATTACATAGTTTCTATCACACACAACCTATGATTTGTACAGGATTGTAGGGAATGGTGCTCTGCCTATGCCTGTGATGAAAATACGAAACACAGTTTGTGTTTATTGGCGGCACAGGGAAATACAGTTGTTTTGTATAAAAATAATTCTTTCCTTACCCTAGAGGAGATGTATGAAGGTGTGATTGACTGACTTTGTGATAACCAGCTTCAGACCACACACAGGAGTCACTTTAGTCAAGGCTTTCTTTTTTCCCCCATAAGACTAAGATTATGATTCATAATGGTCCAGCAAACAATATGCAAACACTGCTGCATAAAAGTCTGTGAGGATGGTGTAGCACAATTTCCTACATAAATGTTTCTGCCATCATTTTCTTCAAAGAGCACCACCTTGCTCGTAATGGGGAGCTAGTCAGATCCATGCTTACAGTACTAATTACACACAGATAATTAAGGTATTCTTCCTTCCATTGTTCTGAAGGAGGTTTTAACTTTCACAACCACAGAGGCAGCGAGCAAGCTCTAATTTTGCTCTGGATTTAGCATCAGAAAAACTCCTTAAAATGTACAACTTTCAGGTGATCTCCCCAAACACTTTGAGACAAATATCTCTACCACACAGAAAAAAATACAGAAACAGCCCATGGGGTTGCATGATTGAGCATTAGTTGTAATCTTGTCAATATTTTGTCCCTCAGCTCGTCCTACATATGTGAATACTGAGCAGCCTCCTCCTTCCCCATGAGTCTCCTCCTTGTGCATGAGCCAAGGTTTTATGGTATTTTTACTTCAGGAACACTTATAGCAGGTCAATTTTCACACTGTATTTTTAGAAATGGCTGTCTTTTTTAGTTGAGCTTTTAACTGGAGTGTTAAAAACAGTGATTTTGCTAGAAACATTAGTGGTCTCTTCAACATGACAGATAGGTAGAGCTTAGGAGGCCACTCATCTGCCCTAACTTATCATTCACAGGGCAGGGCTACTCTTCAAAGAAGTCCCAGTACTGTACACCACCAGTATGATGCCACACTGATGTTGTTACTGTCTGGGAGCTGCTGGGTTATTCTGCTTGTATTTGGCAGACTAACAGAAATCACTTGTGTGATTTTTTTTTTCTTATCTTGGCCCATTTTTCCTTCGGCAGGACAAGGTGAGGTTGTATCTTCAAAGTTATTCTGAGACTCATCCAAACTTGATCTTAGGGTTTGTAAAAGTGACGTTCATGCAGGTAATGGCTGGTGGGGGAGGAGAACACAATCTTAGGCAAAAAAAGATTTTATGGAGCCTGCTGGGGCCCAAGGCAAAGCAGCTCATGGGCTGCAGCCAGAGCAAGGTGTAAGGCGTATCAACTTGCCTCCCTGAGACCCCCAACTCAATCTGGTTAAGCGGCTGAAGTGGTGACGTGATTGATTGCAGTTCAGAAGAGGGGATTGCTAGGAGACTAAGGCAGGTTGTTGAGTGATGCTTATCCCATAATATATCTGAAGATAATGTACCTCTCAGAGAAGGATGAGAGGAAAAGATGAACAGAACTGACCTGAAGCAAAAAGCACTTCTGAAGCTGGTTCAGGGAAAGTGTTTCTTTTAGAGGTTTTTTTAATGCAACAAACCTTACACAAAAGAATAGTTAAATTTCTTTTCTGCTGGAGGCCCTGATGCAGTGATTAAAGAAGATGGATGAAACTTGGGAAGTAGCACAGAAAGAGACCTTCCCTGCTCCCCTACAGTTGATGGTGAAAGTCTCACCCTTCAGTTGTGTGGTCAGACCCACTCACTGTGAAGTTTGCATGTGAGGGTTTAAGAGGGTTCTAGTACCTGGGAGCCCAGGCAAATAATTTCATAAGTATCATCTATAATGAGAGGAAATTACTTTCACTGCTCATGGAATTTATAAACTACAAAAAATACAAATGTTATCTAGGAGGCAAACCAAGTCAGGTGAATTTAACTAGCAGCACAGTCAGTGGGAGCCTTTGGGAGACATTAAATTTGGAGAGTTTGATTTTGTTTTGTTTTGTCTTTCCACCCCACAGCTACAGATGAAACTAGTTCCCTAGTACATTACAGAGAAAATTAAATGCACAAGAGAAATTCTGAAGCTCGCTGTTATTTATTAGCTCTTTGTCAGACAATATCTACTTCTGGGAATATCTTAATGAGTTTGTTTTGTGGACAAACTCAAATGCAGGGCAAAATAGCACAATAGCCATTACACCAAAATGGAATAGAGGATACTTGGCTGTATTGCATGACCTTCAGCAAATCCCTCTGCTGCCTCTGTTGCTACTCTGACCTCAGTCTCCTTTGCCGGGGTAGATGATGACAGATGGAAATGATAGATATCCAAGGCTGGGATGGTCTCTCATAGCAGGTAGAACACCCCTTGGTTCTGACTTCTGCTGGACATCTCAGCACTACTGCCATGTAAATGCTCATTATATGCCAGTAAAGCTTATGGAGACTGCTGCCAAAAGTCTTAATTCATGAAAGTTGAAGGATGATGGATAAACTGCCTTGACTTCAATGGAGTCAGGATTGTAAATCTAAAATGTTAATTTAAATTGGGTAAATATTCAAAAAGAAGCATAACTTCTTTTTAACATAGATTAAATCTTAGATCAAATCTTAGATCATGCTTCAAAACAGACATCAGTGTATGTAAGTTTGACTGGCTCTTGTTGCTGTCATTTATGTCGCAGACAACTGTATTATTCTTTGCATATTACTGTGAAGACAGAGATGAGCATGTTATTCTCTTACTGTGCTCACATACTGCCTTGGACTTCATTAGCTGATACTTAGCAATAATGTATCACTAAGGTAGGATGATCTGCCTAACAGTAGAAAGAAAACAAAAAGCTAAAGAGAAAGTAATGAGTTCATAACAAACCTTTTTATTTGGGACACCTTTTTAATTGTGTATCTTATGTATCTAGGACAACTTTATTATTGTGCTGGAAACTGAATTGGTTCTGTACTTATTCCCATATTTCAAATGTTAATTTTTCTTGATTATGTGTGAAATGAGTTTATCTATGGAATAATCAATCAGTTCTGTCCGTTTGTACAGTTCACATCTGTGATGGTAGCCACTTTTATAAATAAGACACAGTAAATTCCATAATCTGTGAAATAATTTTAGCCCAAATGAGCATTTTGTGCCCTTCTTTCATGGAGATTGTTTAAAACAAGGCACACATGTTTCAATAGTAACTGTACCCTTACTGAGGGAGGGAAGTTTTGCATACTCTCTTAAATCAATCCTTCTTGCATATTTGAATAGGGCTGGGTACAGCAAACTGAGCAGCTGATTTAAGTCCAGCTCTTTCTTTTCTCAGAATCAGGAACTTACATTTTGCCCTTTACCTGACTGCTTTGTTGGTTTGGGTTTTTTTTCCTGGCTTTAGCCACAAGTTCTTGTAACATTCCTTACAGAAATGCAGCTGCTATCTATTGAAATACAAGTCATTGTTCATTTATAATCCATCCCTACCGGTGAGATACATAATTGTATTTGCCATGTGTGAAAGCAATTACAATACTTTGTGTAGAAGAAATGCCTTCAAGTGTCTGCTTGACTGACTAAGCCTAGCCTGAGTTGTGTATTTGGGAGCAAAGTTGTCTTTTTTTCAAAGTAGCTGCTGATTCCTACTAATGGGCCAATACTGAGAATTTTAAGTACGCGTATAAACAACCAGGCTTTTGGCCCTCCTGGTTTTCCTGTTACACATGGTTTCATCCATAACAAGTTGTTGACTTTCGGCTACCTTCCAATGATTCCAGGGGAGATATATCAATTTATTTCAGCTACAAACCTGGACACTAATTACTCAGATTATATTTTCCCCTTAAAAAAGGAGTTGGGTTTTTTTTCTGTCCTTATATATAATTCTTAAAAGATGAGCTTACCATTCCTGATATGTTTTTGATGAAAGCTACTTGTCAAGCTCTGTTCTCATTTTCTCATGGAGTTTCTTAGTCTATGGATTTACTCATAGGCTTTCCTATAAGTAGGTACATAATTTTAAAATATCGGCAAAAAACCTCAAAAATATCTTTTCCTCCATTAACATTAATATTTGCTCAAGTCCTGTCTCAAATTCACAGAGACTGTTCACACTTGTCATATTCTGTGTAAGCAAGAGGGGTGTTTTGGCCCTCTACCCTTCTCTTGTTTTTTGGAAACAAATATTCCATAATAGCACTTCTAGGGATCTTTTCCTCAATGCTGTGTAAATCACTTCAATGTTTTTAATAGAATTTTGATCACATAATACCAGAGAACAGCTTTCCTGTGTTAAATATGAGTAGATCAAGGCTTTATATTTTAATACATCCTTTATGCTTATTCTGCTCCTCTGCTATAATGATTCAGGGCATTATTATATCATGTTGCCACCTAGCCAAGTATTCAAGAACAGCTTTCTGGGGTGGATGTTTTATATTATTCCATGAATCAACTTCAAAGAGGTTGCCACAGATGCTGCCAAACTCCCCTAGTGTGACTTGGATTTAGATTCTCCTGGGCTTTTAACCTGCAGAGTGTTGAGGAGCTCAGATATTCATTGGGAACTCACTGTCTATCAGAGGTTAGCAAAATGAGGTTTTTAGTTTATTCCTCTGACAGAGGGGTGTATTACATGTAGTACTGAGGGGCTTCAGGTTTCTGTCTAGTATCTCTTTAGTTTTATATTCAGATTAAACAGCGATGATAAAAAACCCTTTCCCTACTGCCTACAAAATACTGCAAGAAGAAAATAATACTTACAACATTGTGTTAAACATACTCTTGTATGTGAATAAGGATTAAAGGTATATCAGAAATTTATTGGGTATATTTTTAAGACCTACCCCTAATAAAATAGGATATTCTTATTTTCTAGCAATCTTTAAGACAAGCATGCACACTGCTATAGAGAACCTGAGTGTCAGTGTATTTATGTCCTACTCCTCACTAAAGAAACCTGCATTTTTTAACTCTGAGAGGCAAGAAATTCTCTGGTTCTTTTTTAAAAAGTGCATTCTGTAAAGCAAGCAAACTGCATATCCCCAGGTGTACCTCTTCGGGTAACTCAAGGAGGATCAGAATGAGGACAATGTTAGACGAAATCACAGAATCACGGTATCACAGAATGGATAAGATTGGATGGGAACACTGAAAGTCATCTAGTCCAACTCTCCTGCTTAAACAGGGTCCCCTAGAGCACATTGCTCAGGATTGTGTCCAGATGCCTTTTGCATAACTCCAGAGAAGGAGACTCCACAACCTCCCTGGGCTACCTGTTCCATTGCTCAGTAACCCTTACAGTAAACTTCTTCCTCATGTTCAGGTAAAACTTCCTGTGCTTCAGAAGATGAGTTTTCCATATTGAAAAAGATATTTTGTAAACTAAAATAACATTGAATCATCATTTCATAAGAAATATTCTTGTCTTTCAATATTTTCATGACAAATCATTAGTTGTGCACCTGCAAAGGCAGGCAGTTTTCAAAACTGGCTTCCAAGGTGGTGCAGTTTCCTTTTTTCTTTTTTTTCCAAATACTAACATCTGTCAAAGATCACAGTGTATTGTGGACCTCACTCTTCTGAGGCATGGCACTTTATTTTCCCTTGGGTAAGCAAAGCAAATAATGGATAAATACTGCAGGATCAAATGTCTTCAAACTATCAGAGTTGTGACTGCAGGCTTTAATCCACATCAGAAGTGTAAAAGAAAAGTGAACTAAAAATTGCAGCAAACTTTTTTTAATTGTTGTGGAGTTGGCAATGACAGGTTAATGCCACAGCCAATATAGCGTCTTAGAAGGACTTTTGAGAAGAAGCACTGAAACTGAATAGATTGGTTTAAAACACTCAGTGTTATTCAAATAAATTATTTAATGAGTCTTTGTGTCATAACTAAATTAGAAGTATTTATTTACCTACAGTTTTATCATGAGTAGAGTACTGCCTTAGCCTGACTATAACAATACACTGGGCTATGTGCAACAGCTTGCTGCTATGTTGCAGTTCCAGGCAAAGTCTGGCATACAAATGAACTTGTGGCACTGCTGACGTTTTAGTACACAGTCGTTGTCATATCTGTGGAGCAGATTCCTTAGAGAAACAAACAACCTCAGTTTATCCTTAAGTTTAGGGTCCTGGATTCTCTGGGGATAAATATTCTCAATCAAGTCTGTTTGCATAACAGTAAATAACTTAAACAGGCAGTACTTTCAATCCTAGTCAGTCAATTTCTATATAAAAAGGAGACTTAAAAAAAGGCAAACATAATGTTCAGAAATCTATTCTACTAATTCATTGCAAAGTCTTTGTTGTTTTTAGATGTTGGTACAGTAAAAGTGGGAAAATTATGAGAAGCATAGACCTACATGAGCCTACAGAACAGTTAATTCAGTAAGTCTGGAGGCTCCAGTGACTTCCTTCAAAAAGACAAATTAAAATGAAAAAAAAAAATACAAAAATTAAATATTTATTGTATAGTCTTGGTCGGAAAAATGCATCTTTTTCAAGTTTCAAAGAAAGTGGCTCATTTCTTTTCTTAAGAACAAAAAAATATTATTTTAAAGTGAATGCCTTTTTTCGAAAATTATTTTTGCCCTGGAATGACTTGCAGTGGTTCGCAAATTAAAAGTTCGGTCTTGGCCATAGGTAATTCTGAGTGAGAGATGTGTGTGGTGTCTCTGAGAAAATACTGTCAGAAGATTAAAAGGGGATTGACTGTCTCCCTCGGTGTGTGAAATCTCGGCCAGGTAGGTGCAGTTTCTTTCCTGATCTTGCCCACTTGTTCCACAGGGAGGCACTGTGTCATCCAGTGTGTCGGAAAGGGAGTGGTGGTGCTTGCCAAGAGCCTAGCTGGGATGCCCTCACTCTTTCCATCACACAGTGAGCATGAGGACTTGTGCAGTGAGAAGCTTGTGCTCTCATTTACAACCTCACATCCACATGGTCCAAGAATAAAAAACAAGCCCAAAAGAATAACACTCCCTGAGCATGTTCAAGGTCAAGTAGGATGGGACTTTGAGTAACCTGTTCTAGTGGAAGATGTCCTTAGGTGGTCCCTTCCAATTCAAACCATTCTATGATTCGATGATAACAGCTCTTCTGGATGCTGAGCCACCTCAACCAGCAGGACACACTGAATCACATCAGACCTTGATCCTTCTTGCACAGCGTCCAAATTTTCCGAATCATCCCTTTGCTCAGTTCTGGCTGGTGGGAGGTCCGAACCACCATTCAAAGCAAATGCCTGGCATGAGGCAGTTTTGCCGTTTGTCTTGAGCTGTGCCAAACAGCTTCCCACTGACCTGCCAAAGGTCATGGAAGCTGTAAGCTTGACATAAAGGGTTAATCTGGCTCATTAAAGGCATTTGGGTGCAAGAGGACCCTCTTGAGTGGTTATAAAATAACTCTCAAAAGGACTAAATGAGATGAACTGCTGAGTATTCTCTGAACTAACCTGAGAATTTATCAAGAATGGGTTACTGCATGAGGACAGCTGTGTAAACGTCCTTGGACAAGGCTGTTGACAGAGCACAAAGGAAATAAAATTAAATTTTGTTGTATGTTGCTCTTTATTACCTTGAAATTTTGATGACAAAATGGTAATAATTGTCTAAGTGTTTTTTATTATGCTTTGAGATGATTTTAGCCAAATCTGACTGTTTGGAAACTCTTGACTGCATTCTATAATCTACTTAAACTAAATGCAACAATTAACAACACAGAATACTTTTTTTAATCTTGGATGTTATTTTTAATCAGTCTTTCTGACTATCTAGTAAATATACTTCCTTAGAGGCTGATATTCATGGACTCTAATGGAGAATTTGAGAACAGAGAGTGCTCAAGCTTCACCCCAGTGGTCTGCCCAGCTCAGCTTTTCCCCAAAGTTTAAGCAGGGCTTTGCTGGTGTTTTGCTTTATGCTCATCCAGAAAACAAGGCTGAATGTGTATCTGCAAAGATGGTCTACTTATTTTGTGAGAAATAATATGACATGAGTGGAAAAGTGAGATATTCTTCCTATTATAATGACATGCGGGATGCTGATACTAAACTGTATAGAGTCTCTTCTCCGCCTGAAAAATACTTTAAAAAACAGTAACAGCACAATTACCATGGAACTTTCAGAGCTGCCCTGTTCTGATAGATCTTCAGTTTTCAGAAAGAAAAGGAAATTTTACCACTGACTTTAGTGAGAGCCTGAATATTTTTGAAAATGATCATTTTTCATGACCTCATTTGCTCCATCTAAAACTGTAAAAGACCTCAGCTGCATGGAGTTCTTTTCACTAAACAGTCTTCTCCTCCATGGCTATTAAAAGAATAAAGATGTTTTCTTTGGCCAAGAAATTCTGTTTTTACTTCTGTGGCTTCATATACTTTCAAGGTCAGTTTGGGCTGGCTTTTCTGAGCTCACAAGAAGTTCTTGAACAATTAGCAGAAGTCCATTTCAAGATATTGCTAGTAATTGGTAAGGACAAATTAAATATTTTTAAATGAAAAATCATTACTCGGCTAAAACCAGAAACATTTCCTTACTTAATTAAAAAAAAAAATCTATGTGCATAAAATAAAGCAAAAGGGTGAACAGTGCTTATATATGTTAACTTACAAACCTGAAAAATCAAAGAATTTCCAAATCATTAAAAAAATCTCTTCAGCAATTTGGTTTCATCTCATGTTTCTGTTATTTTAGAATTTTAGAGTCTGTGAAATATTACAGTAACAATAATTACAACGCAAATTAAATTTTGACCAGATTCTGATAAAAAGCAAGTAAACTTCTAAACTTCCTGTGTAATGGAGGAATTTTGGTTTGATTGTTCAGGTCTATTTCCCACTCCAACATTAAATTTTAAACTAATGCAGCTATAACTTCTCAAGATCAGTTCTTCACACTCAGTCCAATTTAAATGGATCTTAAAATTTTTTTGTGAAGCTCAAAAATAGCTAAGCCATTTAGGAGAAAAAAAAAATCATAGGAATGAACTCATCTGAGACCTTTGGTCCAAGCTCTCTCTAGATCTTTTGAAATCCCATATTTTGAAGAGATTTATATTCTAAGACTCTATAAAATATAACATCAGTTTTGCAAACTTGGTGGATTTGGTATGTATAAGACAAATGATGATTGTATTGAAAAATGTTGAGTTATGCCATCTGAGGGAAGCCTGCTTTCCCATTTCTTCCTTTGCCTAATACATCAATAGCAGGAACTCTAAGTTAAATATGAATATACATGATTACTGACAGAGATAAATTGTAATTTATACAAAATCTACAGACTGTTTCTCACCATTGCAATGTGGAGACCACTTGAAAGCGAAGTATCTGTGAACCTTTGGGTCTAACAAGCTAATATGCTCTAACAGCCTTCCTGGAAATATTGCCATCTAGACAAGGTGCTTCTGGCATTTGCATGCCAGCCAGGGAGATGATGACTGGAAGCAGTGAGCTCCCAGAAACATCTGCCCTTGCAGCAGTAGAAAACTGACCTTGTGGGAGGGATATACATTTGTGATGCTACCTGGCAGCTACTGCAACTCCGTCTCCCTGCCACCTGGAGAGGGTTAGCAGCCTTCCCAAGCTTACTTTCTGCCACCATGCCATACTCTTACTGGCTCCAACCAAACTGTACTTGCTTACCCATGCTGAGCAGCAATTTACTTCAAGTGGGGTACTATTTACCACCATGGACAATGGTTTTAGGAACCCTGTATCAATCCTGTGAAAATTATGACCCCATAGCATCAATGAATCAGCACTTCATGTCCTACAGCTTATTTTGAGACATACTTCTGGGAATGAAGAGTAAAACAGAGATGTCCAAGATAAGCCATTTATGGAAAACAGCAATTTTATTAATAACTCAAAATATTCCTTACATGTTAGGATAGATTCAATTACCTTAAAGGTCTTTTTCAGTCTAAACGTTCTATGATTCTACAAGTGCAAATAAGATTTTTGAAAACTGATTTAATCTACCCACACAGAGTTTACGTCCAATACTCCATTTAAATCAGATTTTCCCTGCCTGCACATGTGCTTTTAAATAGAGAAATCTTCATTCTTCAAAGCTCTTTGTTCCACTTCACAGAAATTGCTGCACAAATTAACTCCAGTAGAAAGCCACGCCCCCACCCTGCAACTTTCCCCCTTAAAGGGTATGATTCAGTTGATAGTTGCGGGATTAATTTAGCCAAGATGAACAGAATGATTTGCACAACAACTCATATCCTATAACACTTATATTTTGGTTAGATCTATAGCATGGGGGGGATTTCTCTTTATATGAATTCCCAATATCACTCTTCAAGTGAACTGCCCTCCAGTTTCTACCATCTAAGACCAGAGAGAATACACAATACAATGAGAGCACTAAAGAAGTAAGAATATTGCCCTTTTACTTTCTCTCATATTATTTGTTCACTCCTTTGGGTGTCATGAATTCCTGGAAAATAACAAAAAAAGTCTTCTTCCAGAAAGTACCTTATTAATCTTGCCAGTGCTGTACTTTCCTTGCAGCTGTCAAGCCCAGGTTAATTTCTGTTCGGGTTTGTATTCCCTTTCCTACAGCATTCTTGCACTGCTCCAAGCCATGCCTGTGCAGTGAGTGAATAAAACAGGTACAGGTTTTGCAGAGCTTCCCCAGAACACATGCAACTCAGAAATCAACTGCTGGCAAGAGCACAGCAGCATCGTTTCCTCTGCTCTTGGGTGATGCTTTATGGTAACTGCCAAATATTGTTTCCGTTACTATGGTGTAAGCATGGAGGTGGCTGATACATCTCAAGGTTACTCCATTTTTCGCATTATCTTCTCCTTCTGTTGCTCTGGGACACCTTCTTTCACTTGGACTCTGTATATTGAGAGTTATTTCTATTTTCTAGTAGTGTAACTGAGTTAAGATTGGTATTTTTCATGCTTGGTCTGACTAATTCCCCAGTCTAATTTTGTCTTGCTCCTGCTATTGTTGAGGAATCTTTTGGGCCCATATTGAGTCATCCACAGCTATTACTATGGGTTGCATGAGCACACTTTTAATTGGCCACCACTGCAAATCTTATCCGTCTGTCCAGTGAGCAGTATCTGGCCTTTACAGGAGGAACTGCACACTGACTTCTATGCTTGGTGCTGTCTTCATGATGCTGGAGCAGGAGCAGCTGGGATGGACTCCAAGGTGGGCAGACTTGAGGGATACAGCTCAGCCTCCTATTCCTGTGCAGCATCGTATATGCAGAAAAAGGGCTTTTACTACTTCACTAGTTCTGTTCCTTATACAGGATCAGTTATGTCCAGTTTCACAGTAGCTTCAGCACGGATGCTGCTGAGTCTTGCCACTCCAGATCAAGAGGCAGCCAAGTTCACAGAATCACAGAATCATACAATCAACTATGTATGGAACTAGGTTGGAAAAGACCTCTGAGATCATCGAGTCCTACCTTTGACCTAACACCACCCTGTCTACTAGACTATGGCATTAAATGCCACATCCAGTCTCTTCTTAAATACCTCCAGGAGCAGTGACTCAACAACTTCCCTGGGCAGCCTGTTCCAAGGCCCTATCACCCTTTCTTGTAAAGAACTTCTTTCTAATGTCTAACCTAAACTTCCCCTAGGGGTTTCACCTACTTTGTGTCCTTCAGAACTTCTCTGGAAAGACCACAGAATCGCACATAATCATGAAATTTTCTCAGTTCACACAGATCATGAAGTCCAACTCTTGAGTGAACGAACCTGTACTGGGATTGAACCCATGACCTGTTAGCACTATGCTCTAACCAAGTGAAAAAGGCATAACAGCTACTCAGCATCTTTCCACAGATTTCAGGGACCTCTAATCTCCCTGTGTTTGACTTTTTGTTGTCTGCAGGTACCGGTATCCATCTTGGGGATCACTTTACTTGGTCAATTAGTCCCAGTGATTGAAAGGGACTAGTGCTCATTCTGCTCAGCAGAGGATAAAGTCTCTGGCCATGCACAGCCGTGTAATTTCAGTACTTCTCAGTACTTTCCCTACATATTAAATTTTAATAACCTTGGTGTGGCAGGAGTTCAAGTCTACTAACTTTTGTTATGTTTCTGAATGTTAATGCCCATTTTCAGCTCTGCTGCACAGGAAAATTTCTGGCTAAAAATGCTAACAGTTTGCAGTTGTGATTTCTAATGCATCAAACACTATCAGTTTTTCTCAGCATTATTACTTTTAGTTTGCTCATTCATGCACATTTTGTTAAACCAATCTTTAACAAAACTTTTGTTGCAGTTTTTATGACAGTTACCAGAGATGAAATTTTGAAAATTCAAAATTCTCAATTCTAAAATGTACCCAGGGGTTTCATTTGCCTGCACATAAATGCTATAAATATTTTGTAAAAGCACAGAAATGTTTGGAATTGCACGTGTCATTTATTGTGAGGCAGCAAGTAGGTGAGAGAAAAGAGGGTCACATACAGGCATGAAATCTGTACCTGCTGCAACTATGCCTTTAAATAAAATATATGCTGAGTTCCATAAACCACTTGCAGTATCTTTGCATAATGAAGGGTGTATATTATGACTGAGGCCTGATAGGCAAAGTGACTGTATATTCAGCAACACCATGATGAAATTAACAATTGAATATGGAACAACACTTCTAGTATTGGTCCTCATGCACTTGCTTATTCCTAGTTAGATTAGGAGGTAAAGAAACACAGTAATACATTTGCCTTCATGAAAGAACAGGAAGTATGTGATTTAATTTAAATCCACAAAAGTGAAGGAACTCAGAATTTAAGTCAAATGGGGAGCTCTGGCTGTAAAGGTGGAATCCAGATTAAAATCTGAACTGCCCCACGTTGAAAGGATTTTGGCACTCAGGTGATTTTCATACTTATCCTGAATGGAAATTTTCTGCCCCATTAAAGTACACATCTCGATTTAAATCTACACTCAGACATGCAGCTCATGGTCATTTTTACTATTAAAACTAATATTCTGTGATCAATTTTCATTTATAAATGATTATGGGTATTTCTTACATTGTCTATACCAGATTCTTTGTTGGGGTTGGATCACGACAATATATCTACGGCATCTAGAATCCAACACAAAACTAGAGATACCTTGAGCATTTTTCTTCCTCTTCTAGGGATCCATGGCAATTTTTGGGTTTCATATTCCAACCATTATGATAGCTACTGTATCCCTGCAATATCTCTTATCAGGTAGGTCCAATACAGAAGACATGGCAGTGTAGAAGGCTGCCAAGCATCCCTACCAAGCCAAAACTCTGAATTATCTACTAGCAATAGTAGATATGTTTGACGGTTGCCTGTGACAGTAAAAGTATGTCTCTTTATTTCTCAAAACTGATTCATAATCTTAAATTTAATACTATTTTATGTTCTTCAAGTTAAAATTTTTAATGCTGCTCTCACTAAATATTACATCAGCATTCATTGGACTTTCATGTATTATAAATTAATTTTAGGGGGGAAAAAGACAACAGTGAAGCAAAGTTAGCTTATTCCTAAAGAGGCACAAACTGAAAGATGACTGTGTTTTAACCTAGATACTGATTCTTAATTGTTAAATAAGAAGGTCTGTTGTGAATTTTTTCATGTAATCCCAAAGGACTACAAGACTATAAATGTAAGTTATTGTCTACATTATACTTTAGTTCCGAAAATAATAGGTAAAAGTGTATCTTTTCCTAATAACGATTTTTCCACTGAGTTTTGTTCAAAGCGTCCTAGTACTCCATGGAATCTGTATGTAGAGATTTTAAACATGTTGAACATGGAAAGTAGCAGAGCCAATGAGAAGGTAAAATATGGGATCAGCCTGTGTTAGTGTTTGCCACGGTTCTCTCTTCTCATTTCCTGCCCATTTTAGCTCTTAAAGTAGATGGCTCATACATTATTAGACTGTCCAATTATTTGCATGTCGATTTGTGCAACTCCCAATGGTAAATTTCAGTTAACCATGAGCTCTTTTTCTCAAAGCTCTAAGCAGTCTAGAGCATGTTCATGCGCTGGTGGGAAGCGAAACACAAAGGAGAATCTGGAATTAACCTTGTAGCTGTAATGTGGATATAGACCAGAATTTTAACAACAGCATCCCTTTATGATACAATACATTGGTGGAAACTTCAAGAAATAATGTCTACTGGAGCTCCCAATATGGAATTCATCTGAGAGTCCCTTCTGAAATGACCATCCCCTGCTTTCAGTGGTTCCTCGGAGTATTTCTACTGTGAGTGAAAGCAGAAGCATGAATAATCCATAAATTTAATTTCTTATTTGATTGACATTCAGAAACCAGTAGAAGTATATCTCTAAGCTGAAAGGTAAAAAACTAATAACTTTTTTTTAATAATTCTGTGCTGTATATTTCAAATTGTATGCATAAATGAATGAATAAAGTAAAGTTCTCAGATTCAGGGTAGCATCAGATTCCCTGATGTACGACACTGGTTACAATAATAGTTCTCTGTTACCTGGCTAGTTAGTTAGCTAATTTCCTTAAATGCCAAACATTTATTTGTAGTTTCAGTCAAATAATACTACTCCAGACTCTTGCTCATGGGATAATAGATGGCAATTGATTGACTTCATCTCCAAATCATGTCAATGCTGTTTTTTGGTTTTTGTTTTTTTATAAAACCTGTCCACCACTGCGGGGGAAAACAAACAAAAAAAAAAAAAAATCATTATTATGTTTCTAACATGCCCTTTAGAAATCCATAACCTGTTGTAATGACCAGTTCCCACAAAACAAAACAAAATGCATAAACCCCCTCAAAATGTAACTGAGGCACCCAAGGACTGACGACTTGCTATTTGCTAATTATTCCATTTGCTAAGGTGGAGTTGGAGGGTGCTCTAATTTAATGGGGCAGAGCCAAAGGTTACATTAGCCCGGTGTCAGTAGACATGGCGTTCTCAGATAGAGTTGCTGGGAGCAGACAACCCTGAAAGGAGCACCTGGCTTGGACTCCCAGCAGTGCATTAGTTAGAAACAGGAGAGAGAAATAATTGCAGCACTAATGAGCCCCAGGTGAAAAGACTATTTAGCTAGACATGGGTCTTTCTTTTCTTTTCTAAAAATGCGAATGTTTTGATTGATGAGCCAAGTTGTTTGGAATTCCTAATTGTTCATTGCAATAAAACATAACTTTTGTGTTCCTTACCTTTAAAATGTAGGCTGCTCACTATTAAAAACACAAGTAATGATTGAACAGAAAACAAATTCCAGACACATACTGGAAGCCACTTGGTGAGATAAAGCTCCATATCGTATCCTGTGTTTGCTGAGTGTTTATGAGTCAGAGTAGTGCAATGGGATTCCCTGTGAGCTAAAAATGGCTTATTAGGCATTTGCAATACAAATTTTCATATAATTGCTTCTTCTGAGAGTTTGGATTCCTCTCTTCCTTTCAACCAAATCCCTTTTTACTGTGTCATTAAAAGGTGCTTTTGATAGCCACAAATGTATGTATTAAATTATTGATGTGGACAAGTTTACTCTATCAAATTGTCCGTCTAATAGACATGCTTATGTCTGGAGTGAGTTGCTAGCTAAAACCGCTGGCTGCTACCCTTTGACACCATTTTATGGTTTTATTGATGGTTAATTTTATATACAAGTATTTTAGGATTGTTAGAAATAAAGAAAGGTGGAAAATAAACATTACAGCAGTAGAGACTATAAGAATGGATTTTCACATCATCAAGTAAGAATATGGTCATACTGGTGTATCATAATTTTTCAGTGTCATGTAGCTTTTGGCTGCTGAGGGATTCATATTTGGTTAAATATGGGACAACTTTCAATTTAAATGGCTGTGGTGGAGAAGTGTGTAAATCTGTATTAATGTCTCAGCAGAGTCACAATAGGTCACTTCCACAGTACTGGAGCCATCCAGGTCAACCTTTGGAAGTGAGGTCACAGGATCTGTGACCATGGATTTGTTTTCCAATTTCCCCAGTTTGAATGATCAAGCCAAGGCTAAAAATGGGCACTTGCTTTCTGCCTTTGCAAGACCCTCGCTCTGGATCATTGAAATATTTTTCTGATATTGAAATCTGAAATATTTTCCACTGTCCAGTCTTGCTGACTTATCGCTGGCTAACTGTTTGCACCAGGCTAATCTATGTTAAGAAAAATCTCTTTGACACACAGTGAAAGGATTAGACAAGAAAAAAAGATTTCTCATTAACTTTGTTCTGAGCCAATTTATACTTATTTATTCTAATTCATGCAATAATTTCATGCCTGTATTTCAGCATATAGAGGGAGTTTATTTTGATGGTGCACAGTTAGCAGCACACCAATAACGCAGAAGTTATTCAATATGGGACTCATGTTGTCATTGCCCAGTTTCTTGGTGGCGTTATGGTAGGAAGATTTTCAAGGGCTGCCTGAAAGCTGGTAGATGTCAATAATTCTGTGATTCAGTTCTTGGCCAATGTATTGTCAAAGCAGTTGGGAGTAGCAATGAAATAATCATGGCAGAGTTCACATCTGGACAGTGTCTACTAATATGAGTAAAAGCCAGTGATAAAATAAACCAGTTGAGCCATGACTGGTGGTGCAAGTGAGGAAATGGAAACTAAACCCCCTAAAATCAGAAATTAAACCTTCATGGGACTGGGCAGATAGAAATTAAATACTAAAGAATGCTCCAATATGAGATTCAGGTCTTTTGCTAACACCAAATCTAATCAATGTGAATGAGCTCAGGGAAATTCACTTTGTATTCAGTGAGGATAATCCATTGTTATTCTTATAATAGGCTGTATTCTTTATGAATGGTATGAAAACAGGCTATACCATTTTTCGACAGAAATATTAGGCAATGCACCTGCTGATTAGCCATTCCAACTTTAATATGCTAGGGAGCTTAAATGGGCAAAATCAGAATTATAAATTGTCTCTATAACCCATAAAAACTTTCTGGTCTTCCCCACAGGAGAATACTGACCGTACCAAGCTGTACTAACTTATCTTGACTATGCTTGGCCTCAACCAAAAACTCAGCTGCTAGACAGCTGTGAAAGATCAAGCTCATTTTTTTATTCTTGACACTGAATTTGAAGGGTGAATCCAAAGGTCTAACAGATCCATGCCATTGCCAAGGGGTTTGGTTGTTTCTTTTTTTGCCAGTTGATATAAGTACACATTAGATCTTCAGAAATTTCTCATTAATATGATGTCAGTCTGCCAAAATATAATCTGCTTGGCAGCAGAACTGTCACACACTTGCTCCATTTTTGCACCAGATGGATGGATTCACAATAAATTCTCATCTTGGGTGCTGGACTGGAAATCTCACATAAAAATTAATTTTCTTAAGGTTTCTGTTTTATGAGGTACTTCATCCCAGTGAGTTTCTAGTTATCTTTCATCCAGAACAGAATTGCTTGTACACACAGCATATTTCTCCCCTCCCTATCCATGCAAAATGGCAGCTTGTTTTCCACTGCAAGCACCAAGCTGTCAGCCTGCATTTGGTTTGCTCTCTGGCCATTGCAGAACAATTTGCTTTTCCCAAGAATGCTTGTCTTTACTTACATCCAGGCTTGTTCCCAACTTTTATTGTTTAAATCTTCAACTTTGACTCCATTGCAGATGATGATTTTGACTTTCTCGTAACAACTTCAGATGAAACTCCCAAAAATGAGTCATCTGAACCAGATTTGCCCTTCCTAATTTACTGGCTGCTGTACAGAACTGATTGGCGAAATCTGACTGGTTCATATGTTAATTAGAGGCAAAGTACAAACTTAAGGATTTCTGGAAACAGGAATTTTATTTTACATCAAAGATCATTCACACAGATAACCAAAATCTTAAGTTCTTCTAGCACCAATTAAAAATTCATACTGATAAGTGTATCCTGTTAAAAGTACAGTACATTGAATTCGCTTTGGTACTCCAGGGAACCAGCAGCAGACTACATGCACACTGCTGTGTCAGGGAATACAGCACTTAAGCAATGAGATAGGAGATAATAGAAGACTTATATAATTTAAAATAAAAATGATCCTATTAAAAGCATGAGGAGATCTCAGCACCCCTGGAAATGAGGATATGTATTTACACAGTGCAATGATATGGTCTTGGTTGCTATGTTATACATCTTAATTAGATTACCTGTTGCGAGAAGAATATTGAAAACGTTCTGAAGGATGACAAAGTGGCTAGCAGCAGGGTAAGCGAGTTCAGGCACTGATTTACATCATCGCCATCCATCAGGTGGATTTGGAGACTTTTAATCTTTAGCTGCATGTGTTTTTATCACTGCATCTTTCCCAAAGTAAGATGCTGTATTTGTCACTGGGCTAATGAGCACTGTGGATGTGTATCACTAACACCACCCTCTTCCTCATCAAGCTCTTCAGCGTTGCACTGTGGAGACATATCTCACACAACTAAAGGATACTATTTTCCTTAAAAATCATGAAGGAAAAGTAGGCCTAGGCAAAACATCTGAGGTTTTATAAGTGTGGAATTTCTATATGGGGGAAATGAGCTTTGGCTGTGCACACAGACTAAGTTCATTTATGTCTGAAAGCATATTTTCCTCATCATGAAGTTAATTAGGCCTCAAGCTTTTGTTTAATGCCTATATGAACGTTTCAAATATAAACATTTTCAATAAAAATCTTTCCTTTAAAATAAAAAATGTAACTGATACTTCAGAAAACAGTTGCATAAACTTGCACAAAAATAAAGATCATAAAATCAGAAAGGAAGTAGAAAAATATAATTTTGAGACATCATTTCTCAAATTAAAAACCTGACCTTGCTTATACTTATTTTAACTAAACAGTTAAAAGCACTGTGATACAGCCTTATTTGCAAAGGAAAAACAAATAATTGTGAGGACTTCATTGATGGGTATTTAATAGTCTTTGTCTCAGAGACATGTAGACAGAAAACCTTCGATATCTGCCATGCACACAAGTATCATTATTTCTCTCCCTAACAAGAGTTCACTTAATCAGGAGCAAGCTGAACAATCTTTTTTCAAGTTACTGTAAATAGAGGGGTCAGGGAGAAGGGCATAATTTTCCCTAAGCACCTCCCTCCCTTCTTATCCTTGCCCCAGGCTGTTGGGAGGTTTACAGGAGTTCTGGTTCTCCTCACACTCGACACGAGGAGTCGGATGTTCCCATTGCACATCCTATTATTACTCAGACTTGATTTTGCTGCAGCCGCACAGTTAAAACGAGGGAGATAAGATGGAAAATAATTGAGAGTATGACAGCTGCAGCCTCTGCCAGAGTACTCAAATTTCTGGTAACTAAGTCCCAGGGAAGACATATTTCAGTCACTTGAAGAAAACTGCTACAAATGTGATCTCCCCAATTTGTCCATTTTAAAGTCAATTTTTAACCCTTAGGTTAAAAAAGTTCTTTGAAATTAATGTCTCGGTCTGCTGAAGGGGACGGGAAAGGTGGACTAGTCTGTGAGAAAACAGCACATGGGTCTGGAAGTTAACCATAGGAAGGGCATCTTTTCCAGGCTTTAGGCAGAGTCCCAACCCAAACAGAGCAACCATCAGAGCATGGGGAAGGAGAACGTTTTCTTCCAATGCTGACAAGTGCAATTGTTTTACTTAAAGATGAGTTTATTCTTCTGCCACAAATTGGATATTGTTAATCTAGCTGCAACAGATCGTGTCTGAAGGAATTTTGGCTGAAATTTGCCTTTCCTGGGAGAAGGTGAGAGGAACTGGCAAAGGAGGGAGGAAGGCTTGTATTTTCAAGCTTTAACTTTGATTTAACAATGCAGGATGAACTCCGCTCCTTCAGGTTTGGCCTTCATGAACAAGTCGCAATAAACTCCTCCTGCTCTACTTTTACTCTCATTCTTTTAGCACTAGTAAGAGAATTAATAGTTCTAAACGCCAAAGTGAATGTTTGGCTCCTGTAAACACTTTTTAAAGGACATGATATTAGTCATGCTGTGTTGCACTCCAGTGATTTCACAGTAAATAGTCTTGGAAGTTAGTCTGAGAAACATTTGCTCATTGTATAAGTCAGGAATTTGAACCCTTTACCAACATGTCTTTTGCTTCCACACAGTTATTCTGTCATAAGGGAAAATTTAGAGATGTATTAGGAAAGATTGTTCTGCTAGTCAGCTCAAAATGTAAAAATCTCTTTTTGAAAGGGATTTTGTACAGATGCTCTGCTCTAAAAGCTTGTTCTACTCAGATAATTCCCTTCCCAGTAAGAATAGTAAAATATATCCTGGAAGGCTGAACTTTTACAAATAGACATGAAAATTAAATTAATGTGGAAATCCTGATGTCTGCTTATTTATTTTAACCAGATTGATAAAAGAAATTATCAAACACTGTGACAGAGAATTTAATCTTACTATGAGAAAACATCGCAGTATATTTAGAAGCTGTTTAGTATTTATTTCCAACAGGTATGAATTAATCTTATGAAAATATACTGACCATGCTTATACCTTATGTCTCAGAAAGAAGATGATTAACCTATCTGAACTCCTTTGTGCCATTGGTCATCATTCAAAGTAGCAATTTAATTCTGGCTTTATTGTTTAAATATTTTTTATTACTTTAAGGGGAAAAAATAAGCTTGGTTTGGTTCAAAAAATTACCCTGAAATTTTATCTGGTTCTAATTTCAATTGTTAAATGTTGCAAAGTAAATATATTTTTATCACTATGTTTGGCAGTGCAAAGAATTCCCAGATAAAGCTGGAAGGAATCAGAGTAAAGGGATCAGTTTGCAATGTAGCAGCTTAGCCTTAAGAGTATTTATATAGACTGGATGTTTAATATTATGTTTTATGGTTAGTCAGTTGTATGTGCACTGCAGTGAAAACTTTTTTTGATAGGTGATAGTAGTCTATGCATACGGTGACTCAACAAATTCAAATGATTATGTTCTTATTGGGTTTTTTGTTAAGAGCATGGAAAGTGCTGAACACTTTGGGTTCCAACAAATGCAGTGAGATTCTAACAAACCTGTAATATCCCTGGCCTGGGTCTTGGTAGAACATTTTTTAAATAAATGCACGCTGCTAAAAGTCAAATGCCTAATAAAATAAAAACTACTCAGCCACATAAAGAATGCCCTTTTCTTAAGTGAAATACTGAGACAAAGCTCACAATTTCTTGGCCTTAGTTTGTCAATCCCATGCCAACTACCTATTCAGCAGCTGTCCTAGCTCTCTAGGATATATGTGGGATACTAGCATGGAACAGCTGGATAGTTCAGAAATCTTAGCTACTATTTTCCAGTTTTTCACTTTAAAGTTCATTGATCAACACAATAGGAATATAAAAGCATACAGAGCAACAGTTTACCTTGATGGTCAGCCACAGACTGCAGAATCTTCCGGAGAACACTGAGGCAGTGCTAAAAATCAGCCTACTTTGGCAGCAAATCAGTACACTTTTTGTGAAATTAATAAAGACATCTTAAACTTTGTTCAGGACTTCTTCCCTTTCCCCCACTCTGAAATAATGTCACTTCATTCTTAGCACCTAGCAGACAGCACTGGTTTACTTATGCAGGTCGTTTAAATGATCAGTGGACAAAATATCCCACATACTACCTAGAATGACCACAAAACAAATCTAAGCCTTGTAATAGACAAGGAGCTTAAGTAATGTAGGTGTGTGACCTCTGCAGCTTTTTTGAGAGAAGACCTGCTATGTTCACTGAGCTTTCGTCTGACTTTGTCCACGTTTTCTGCTTGAGGGCAACAAGTTACAGCAGTGAGGCTTCACTAGTGATGTTGAAACATCAGATGAAAGCACAGAATTTCTGTATCTGATGGTGGGGTTTTATTAAATTTAAAATTCACATAGTCTTGTTCTGCTGGTGCCAGTCTTTCCATGGTATGAGTTTACAATGCAACGCACTAGGGAAAAAAATAGCTAAGAACAAAACTTCTCAATTTACCTTAATAAAAATTTTGTCATTTGGAAATGACCAGTGCCCTTTTGAACCTGTCACTCACCAAATCCAAGAACCACAGGTTTGCATGGAACTCTCCTCTGGGAAAAGGAGAAGAAGAAAAGGCAAGTATCTGCAGAAGAAAGAAAAGAAAAACCAAAGAAACATCGTTTTGCCTACAGTTCTTTAAAGTGTTTAGACTGGAAGACTGACCTGCAGGTGTGCTGTGCTGCCTTCTGTGGTATTGGTTCCCCTGTCTTTCAGACTGGAGGATTGCTGGAGTGCTCCATAGATCTTACACAGCAAAAAAAACACCCCACCTTGAGGCTCCTTCCAGTGCATGAGCCAGGCCATGGCTTTTGTGAAACCAGATTTACCTGAGACTGGAAGGGCTGCCTCATTCTCCACGCTTGGGGTATATACTTGAATGTCTTCATGCCCATCAGTATCCCAGTTATCTGCAGGCAAAGGATGTGGAGCTCCAATTAGCTGACGAGAAGAGAATGGCAGCTTCAAGCACGGAGCTGTGTAAGCTTGGAGCTTCAAGAGAAGAAAGCACCATTATCTAGAGTAGGTCACCATACATTTGCAAATGTCTGTGTTTGCATTTTTAAAATCTCATTAAGCTTATGTTGTGGGGAAGGAAGTACAATTCCTCCGCAGAAATTTCTTAACAGAGACCAAAAGCAGCGTTGCCCCATCTCCTGTCCAGGAACCATTAGTCACCCATGCAGTGTTAATATGGGACAGGAAAGATGATTGCAAATATGTTCTTTTACAGATAACAGGCTCACAACTAACAAGCTAACAAGCAAGCAAAAGAAACAGAGATAAATAAATGGAACATATGAATAATCTTATTTAGCCAGATTTTTAGGAACTTTATTTTAAAGAGCTAAACAATTTTTTGTTTAGTTCTAGAAAAGTGTACATTAATTTAATTAAATAAATGGTGAGCAGTCCAGAAGGGAGATTCAAAGCCTGATTCTATTCAAAACCTGAGGAAGTGAATTGGGTCTGCATGTGCAATAGAGGCCTAATTTAGGTATATCTGCATATGTAGATGATCTTAATGGAGTTCTTAAGCACTGATGTAGTGTCAAGCTATAAAAGGCATAGACTGTTTGTGTTTATATGTTTTAATATTTAAGTCCATGTGCATTTGATGCTGGAGATTGAGGAGCAGGATATGGATAAGTTCCCTTCTTCCAGAAACAAAAAGCAATGTATGTGGTATTATAAAAATAGAACAAGGAACTATCATGGCTGAGAAACAGCCTAAAAATTGAAGTTAAATTAAATATTAACTGAGTTCTGTCCTTTTATTCATTCGTCTCAAATTATACTCTCAGCCCTGTGTAAGACTGAGACGACTTGATCTTTGTCCTAAGGACCTTGCCATGTAACTAAATGGACCAAAGGAAGCATAAAGAAATATCTATCAGATCAGAATTAATTCTAGCAGGTTTTTAACTCCCTTGACTTCCTTTTTTTTTTTTTTTCCAGGACAATGGTCTAGTGTTTTGGGGCTAGAAACAACTTTCTGAAGAGGAACTTCAAGGAGGTTGATAGAGCCCCTTCTTGACTATCATGTCAAGAAAAGGAAAGAAACTAGAAGCGAAAAACTTCTATTATGTTTGGGCAGTAGCCCAGGAATATGTGGAGGAGGACTCTAATCCCAGAATACACTTCAGGCACAGCCCCTAAATCTCAGTAAATTGTATCTGGGTTCTTATTTTTCTCAGTTGTAAAATAGGCTTAATTTTAAGGCATGACAAAAGCTCGTTCATCATCTGCCAAAAAGCACTTAGTTATTGCATGGCAATAAGAGGGTATGTGCAGAGTTATTGGGACAGATGATTTTATTAGTGTGCATTTTTGGCATTTTGTACAGACATAAAGCTTCAGCAGAAGCTGGTGCAAGCAATTTTTCCAATCTAATCAAAAGAATGGCTATGGTTCATTCCCAGGGGATCACGCATATGTAAAGGATACCACCATTCCCCAGACTCTTCTTCTCAGTACAGTTCTTCATTTTAACTTCAATTTAACACCTACTGTAACAACACTCTTCTTAGAGACAAGCCTTGAGGAGACCATGTGCATGAGATGATGATTTCCCATATATATATGTCAGAGAAATTCTGATTCATATATTGCTTTCTATTTACACTTATTAGGCAGAAAGAAATCCTTTGAATTGGTGAATTCATTTTGACAAATTTCATCACAATGAAAGTCTTTAATGTGATACTTTACATGCAAATCTTTTTCAGACCATCTCCTTGTGTGGCACATAGGGCTAAAAATATCACAACAATCCCTTCCAGCCTCAAGACTGATGAATCTCAGCTAGCTCTCCTAAAACCCATGAGTTGTTTTATGATTTTATTAGTGTTTTAGTTATCTCTCAGAAATGCACAAAACTTGTTTGCTCCCTGAACAAATCCACTTACATTGGCTTGTCAAAAGCAAAATCTTAGGTGACAGCATAAACCCTTATTTTGGGGCTTTTGATATAATGCTCCTTTTTTTTCTGTTAACTTGGCATTCTATTTATTCAGAGGCTGTGAATAAATAGACACAAATCTTTCCGAAAATTATCACCTACTAATATTTCAATCAAAACTTTACTGTAATACATTCTGGGAATTATGCCATCTAACAAAGCCTTTACTTAATTAATCATTTCATTACTCTACCACGTAATTGCCACTTAAGACTTTAAAACAGTTGTTGAAAATGGTAAGTTTATTGTATGTATGCATATACATGGCTCTTAGCTATCACTGTCAGGAGCTCGACTCAGTCAGCTGTGGTGAACCTGACTATTATGGATGTCACCAACGAGCCAGTCCAGGTCTTCAGGCTTTATTTGTCTTCATCTGTGGCCGTTAGGTAAGAGGAGAAAATTAATTCTGATCCCTAAAGATTCAGCTACTTCAGGCCTAAATTTTTGTGGTCTCACCCTCTGCAAGCAATTTTTTCTTGTCCATCTGAGTAATCTTGTCTGAACATAAGCGAGTCCCACAGATTTACTTGAATGAACTTTCCAAAGCAGCCATCAGATAAAAGGTATGAACAGCGACCATTTTTACTTTCAAATGGAAGTGTGGTCCACTCCAGGAGGTTTCACGTTGAACACTGGACTGTGGATGCCCTCTTTAGGAGTCCAATCTTACTACAGCTGTTTATTGAGATGGACGATAAAGGCAGGAGGATTATTCTTTCCCAAAGGACGTGTCTACAGATCAGATGCCTTCATGTAAGCTGGTGTCCCAGACTCCCATTGTATTCAACAGGGAGAAACCAGTCAAAAGTACTGATTGTTCCACTACAGTCAGCATTGGTGTGGTCTCAGTATGAGTACTGTCCGCAGCTTTGCATGTGGCAACATTCGAGGGATATAAAAATATTAGAAGGCTTCCGAAGGACAGAGAAAGGGAGAAAGAAGTAGAGGGCATGACTTATGAGGAATATCTGAGGACACTAGGTTTGTTCAGCTTAGAGGAGATTAAGGGGTGACCTCATTGTTGTCTACAACTTCCTCATGAAGGAAAGTGGAGAGAGAGGTGCTTATCTCTACTCTCTTGTGGCTGGTCATGGGACTCCAGGGAATGTCTTAAAGCTGCTCCAGGGGAAGTCCAGATGGATGTTCTTCACTGAGATGGTGTTCAAGCACCAGAAGAGGCTCCCCAGAGAGCTTGTTAGTGTTTGGACAGCACTCATATCTGAGCTTTAATTTTTAGGTTGCCTTCTATGGAGTCAGGAGTTAGACTGAAATATTTTTATGAGTCCCTTCCAAGTCAGGATATTCCATGATTTTATAATTCTATGGCTGTCGCTTTCACTGTACAGACAACTTCAGCCTAAAGTAGACTATTAAAACCGGTCATGCTTGTACCAAGGGGTTGCCCGTTTCTCTGCACCATATAGCACAAGGGAGGTACCATACATATCTGCCTTGCAGAGTCTTCAATTAAAATGAAAGATTCATAGATACTTATAGGAAGTGCAAGAGTTTTGATTCCTACATTCACTTCTCAGACTTTTTTCTTTTTTCTTTTTTTTTGAAAGTCCTCTTTTACCTGCTACTCATCTTAACAATGGTTAGAAAATATAGCATGTGTGTGCATGGCTACTTGACAGGATTTCCTGGTTTTGTAAAACATTCTTCAGCAGAATTCCAAAGACAGGCTTCGTGAACAACTCAAAATTGGTTCACATTGGGGACTCACAGGTTAATCTGAATGATGACATATGTTGTATTTAATTTATTATCTTTTTTCTTGAGTTATCAAGAATAAAGCCTATCTAGTTCAAAGGAGGGAAATCAAGACTCAAGAACTTAGAAAAGTGTACTTGGAACAAGAGAATACTTAACAACTACCTGATAGATTATGTTTAATATTTAGGCATCATTAGTGATTTTGCACTGTATCAATTTTTCTAGTCAATATTTTTAAGTCTTCGACAAAAACTCTTTCATCACTTGTAGCAGCTTGAAAAGATGACCTTTTCCAGGCTTATCTGGTCTTCTTGTTTTCCTTAAGAGAGTTTTAGACTTAATTACTCTAAAGACCATTTTGGAAAATGAGGATTGTTAAAGGGCAAATATGAAAGCCCGTGGAAACCTGTGGAAAATGTTTTTGCTCTTGCAATCGTCCAGGTGCAGTATACTTCTATCAGAAGGGGTGGTTATGTCTCTGCATCACTCCTGTATTCTGCAGTCATGGCGCAGACTTGGAACAGGATGATATAATTTCCTTCTTATACCTTTTACCTCTTTTACTGTTTGATTGTAATGAAAGTAAGTTCCCACTTTCAAAGTGTGTAATTCACTTTTAAAAGAGTACTTGAGCTGTAATTTGTTATGCTACATGCTGGCCAGGGAAGAGACATGCTTTGCTTTGTATGAAGTGTAGGCCTGTGCAAAAGCAAACTAGGTATTTTTCTCTTCATACTTCCTGATTCTCTATATCAAAAAAAACCCCAAAAAACCAAAAAAACAACAACCCTGTATTTTTTTCTGAAATAGAGTACATACGTGAAGGGGAAATCCTTGTTCAAATGCTGAGAGGTTTATGCTAGAAACACTAGTTTAAAAAAAAAAAAAAATCGATGTTACATGCAAACTTGCTCCCACTAGAACTGATATAAAAACCAGAAATTTTGTGTATATATGGTTTTAATTATGATTCTTTAGCATCTGATCAACATAGTGACTGTGATAATTATTTTACTGCCTATGGAGATTTGAAATGGACACAACACAACAAGAGTTTATGCACTGTTGGATCTTTTCCCTCTTACATTTTAAAGACTGGTTCAACATTTAATTGAGAAAATACTATGATTTTTAAAGCTGTTGCATGATTAAAAAAAAAAATTAAGAAGGAGCCAGTCAAATTAGATGCTCAGATATCAGCTCCTCCTGACTTCAGAGGTGGTTCATCATGTTCGCCACTTGCGGGGACAAGGCTCCTCCTGCATATTTCCAGTTACTTTTTCTACAAAGCTCTCAAGCATTTTCTTACTCCTTTGCTGAATCTGTGTCCTACTCTGTCCTTATCTCACCATATTCCCAGGCTTGGGAGCATTTAATTCATACATTGAATTTAATATTTTTACCTTCAAAACCAGATCTTTGTGGATACTTTTGTACCTCTGCAAATTCAGTTTGGAACAGGACAATTATTTCCAGGAGAATTTTTCCTTGAAATATTTCTTTCTAATAACTAGTGGCCTGAAGAATATCTAAGACAGCAATATCATGAAGCCTTCTCTCTGATAATTTCTTTGTTACTCGATGCCTCTAACTCTTGCTGAAGGAATCTTTCTTCTGAGTTTTTCTCTCACTCTTCTCCTTTTTGTCTGTCATTCTCTGCTCTGTAACTTCTTTCTTGGGTCTTGGCCAGCTTGGCCTATGATCTTGTTTCTCTTTCATCTTCATCCCCTATTGAATCCGACTCTGTGAATTCAAATCCACCGACAGCTATTAAATATACAGCAATGCAAATCAAAACTCATGAGGAAAGCCCAGCTAATTATGTGCTGACTCCCTTGCTGGTACCAAGACTCAGTGTCTCTCATCAATCATCCCCAGGACTCTACTATCAGAGTCTGTTTGGGTCTTGACTCTCCTCCATGCCCTCTTTGCACACTCTGCCTTTAACCTCTTAGTAATTTGCTGAAATCTTCCATTTGAACATTGGAAGATTCATGGATCCACTATTATCTTGAGCCAAGATGCAGAAGTTCAGCTTGATTTACCTTCAACCTTCCTTGGCCCGTTTTAAATTTACTGATGCACTCTGCATTCCCTGTAGTTTCTGACTTCACTGTTAAATCTTCCAGTCATTTGGAGACTCTCTCTTGTATTCAAACTGTGAGCTTTCTTCTACATTTCAGGACGTTTGGTAAGCTTGCTGTTTTACCTCATTTCTTCTGGTTTTGGCTAAAATGCTGTTTCATTCTGTTTCTTTTCCTGTCTCTTGCCATCAGTCTAGGCTCCATCAGACTGAAGTTTGTTTCTCTTGCATAACAAACAGTCAGACCCACCTAGAGCCACAGATGTGAACCAGAAGGGTTCAGTCTATATTAGGTCAAGTCAAAGGGAGCTCTTGGCAAATTTCCCCAAAGGCAGCAATATCCTAAAACTCTGGGACAGGCTGCTAGGAGCCTGTCAGTTCTTACGTGGGCAGATGTGCTGTCCTGGGTGATCCAAGAAAGCTGTCCCAGGGCTAGTGACACTGACATTTCAGTGCCTATGGATCCAGCATGGTCACACATCACTATGTGCAGGTGCTCTGCTCCAGACCTGCTGCAGGAACACTGGAGATTCCTGTAGCAACATGGAGGTTTTCTGATCTGCTCACCAAAGTGTAACACAGAGGGCCCTGCATTCAGTTTCCCACAACCCCAAGTTTTGCCTCTTCCCTTTGCAGCACTAGAAATAAAATGGACAGTTTCAGCAATGGCATGGTGAGGAATGAATGACCAACGACTGAAATACCATTTTCAGTGACTTAAGAACAGCTTAGCCTAAGAAGTTTTAGTTCCCTGGGAAGCTGGAAAGTTGTTTTTTTGTTTCATAATCAAAATACTATTACATGAAACTTGTACACAACTGATAATTCACTTTTTGAGTGACTTTTAATTGTCAGTCCATGTGTCAGTTGCTGCATTACTACTGTGCATATTAGTGTAGAGTTATTACGTTTTAATTCCAACAGGTACTGATGAATATTTTTTTATCTTTTCTACAATCTTTTTTTACCTTCTTACAATGGAACAGGCAGATACTGCGGCACTGATGGGCATTTATGGATGGCTGATGGATTCTGCTTGATATGATTATACAGTTGCTAATAAACAGCTTGTGTGCGTATTGAGACCAGTGTACAGCTTTGGGCAAATTCTTTGTCAGACCAAGGGATAAGAATTAGGTCATTAAATCTTGAAGGATGACAATAAAAGCAAGCAAAATTATGGAAGAAAATATCCCTTCTGCTGAATTTTCTCTTATTATTTATTAGAGATGGAAGGAGTTTGTATAAGTGCAGTTGCTATCTTTGAGCTTGCTGCTGCCAAAAACAACCTCAAAGAAGATCAGATCTGGGCAGGGATCGGTTTCGGGGTAACCTACACAGCAATGGGTGAGCAATTCTGTGGCAGAGACTTCAGTTTAGCTGCATCGAAGTTTAGCAGATCAACAGAAAAACAAACTGTAAGCTATTTACTATCTATCCCTGTGTATGCTCATCCTGGACAATCCTAGAAGATTTCCCCTTCACCTGTTTAATGGAAAAATGAGGAACTTGAGACAGGAAAATTAGGTTCAGAATCTATTATTTTTTGCTTAAATCTGTATAAATTGAATGTGTCTGCATCTGTCGAGGTTCGATTGTAATGTATTAACAAGACATCCTCAAACGGTAGAATGAGTATGTAAAAATCTAAAACTGGATACAAGAACCACTGAAACTGTATTTGGTAAAAAACTTGCCTTTCTTTTGACATTCCTTCTTCTTATTTTCTGCTTTAAGATGGAAATAAGAACCACCCATTGCTGAAAAAAATCTTGACAGTTACAGTCTTTTAAATGTGTATTTTCTTAATACCTAAGTGCATTTCCTGGGACTGAAAGTTCTTATTTCCCAGTCACTGCATTCTACCTCTGTATTGTATGAGGCCAAGTTACGCAATGAGCTGATTTACACTAATCTTAATCAGTAAAGCACAAATAAAACTATTCTTGAGGTTGAGTGCTGGTATCACTAAACAAAAAGCACAGAGCAAAAGAAAGTGTTGCAATAAGACAAAGGAAAAAGACAAGAATGCAACATGCAAGGATTATTCAAAAGTACAACTAGGAGAAAAATAAAATAACCCATGGTTTCTCACTCTTTCTTCCTATCCCTTCATCTCCTTTTAAAAACTGAGATTTGTCTTTCCTCCCACCTGGTAGAAAACCAGTTCTTTCATCTTTTTCCTTGTGAAAATATTGAAGAACCAGGGAGAGAGATAAAGGAAAACAACATGACTCAAAAAATTTACGTCTTTTGTCATAAGAACAGAAGGAAACAACAGCATAATTGTGTGTATCTAAAATAGGCATTAAACCTTCGTCAGCTACTATACTTCTGGAGCTCTGCAGAAAGTTCTTGGGGCTGAATGTTGAGGTTCTTGGGGAACTGAAACCCCAGAGCCATTTCAGTTGATAAAAGCCTGCAAACTCCAGCCTTATATGGCTTGGTGTGTTGTTTGAAGATTCCCTGCTGGGATTTCTTCTTTGTTCTGATTTCACATATATACATCACCCCAAAAAAATAGAAAAAGAGAATATCGTTGGTTTTGGCATCTCTGGAAAGTTTTATTAGGGGTGCATGGCTTGCAAAAACCTGCCAAAAGCCACAGGGAAGCTTACTGAAGAAAATAACTCATTTTAGGTAATTAGCACAGGCCCATGGAAGCCTACAGAGAGGCTCCTACTGACCACAGCCACAAAAAAACCTTTGGATAAGAATGGAAATTAATTAATCCATGTTTGTCCTGGTTCATTTCTCGTGCCCAGGCATAGCTTCCCATTGGTTTACAAGTCAGCCCTGGAAATTTCCCGTCCCACCATTGTTTTGGAAAGTTTTTGATTTTTTGAGGAGTGTTTAAGAACTTTGTGCCCTTGACAAAGTCCTTTACAAATGACAGAGGCATGTCACAGAGTTGTGCCTCTTCAAAAGTGACTTGTACATGAAGTGAATCAGGATCATACATACAATCACATATCTAATCTCCATGATCTGTTCTTATAGCAATGTACTAGATGACTACTATGAACATCGCCTTGGCACTTTTTAAATAAAGCTTAAAGATCTGAGACCAAAATATCTACCAAACAGTTTCTACTCTTCTAATATTTATCAGCTTTGCTGCAGAATTATTTTTCATTTTAACATGAACGCAGGAGCTGCCTCTTCAGATAGAAATAAAATTTAAAAAAAGGCCCTACATCAAGGTTATCAAAACAGTCCTTCTCGGGTTCTTTATACCGTTCCACCTAGGAATTCAGTTGTTTAATGGTTTAAAACCATTATCTTTCTAATATGTTTTAAACAGTCATCCTAGAAGGAAAAATCTATCTATAAAAATTCTTGTAGAATATTGATAACTATTAATAAAACAATGAATGAAAGCATTAAGCTTATATGTCATAGTAAAGACAAACTGGGAATATACATTTCTGTCAGCAGTTATTGAAGTATTCAGTATGCACCAAAAGAAATCCACTACACTGTTACAGAGACTAAATAACATTTCAAAGTGGTTTTAATTAGATTTTGTACTTAACCTCTTCTGTGACCAGTTCTTTGTAAATCCCTTTTATTTCCTGCTACCATGCTGTGATACTGCTTTCTTATGAATGAGAGACTAAGTAAACCAGCTGTGCTGAATATGTGAGAAGTTAGGGAGCAGCTTACTATAAATTATGGATTTGTTAAAGGAAAGTGGTCTATACCTGTTCCAGTGTTTGACTCAAGTACTTAAAACCTTCCCTTTTACCAGGCTTTGCAACTTCACTGACTTTCAGCCTGTAAAAAACACACTGTGCTTGTATCTGAAGTTTACTCTTTATCTGTTTCATTGAGAAATTCCTAAATAGCTCTCCAGAAATGCAGACACTAGTACAGACACAGAGCATTTGTGTAAGAGTTCAGCTTATCTTCTTGCTTAGCGCCATGGTGCTGTTTTCATGTGAAACCCAGATGCGCAAAATTTCCTATTTTCTTCGCTACTCTCATTTCCCTTAAAATCAAGCCCAGCATTCAACCCCCACAAGCCACAGTTTTCCCTGTGCTCTATCAGTCTGGGCAATCAGGAATCCACAATCTTGGTCACACTGAGGTACAGTACAGTTCATAAAATATGTATGTATTATCAACTATAAAATTTTCAGCTATGATATTACTCCTGTTAACTCCCTTAATTTTTGCTTCTTCTAGACAAACCTACTGATTCCTACAAATATGAGGGCTTTCATTTCTTATTTATTTCTTTATTGGAAGAATTTCATGAATTTAGTCATTCAAACTGGATGCCAGCTCCAAACTCTAATTTTGAAATTCGATAGAAACTCAGAATCAAGTTTTTTAAAAAATTGCCTTAGTCCATGCTCACTCCATCAGCTTTCATTGGTGACGGGAACAATGGGATTCACAATGCACCCAAAGGCTAGCAGAGAAGAATTACCAAAATGGAAGATGCCTCGCAGCAAACACTCCACCAGAAGTTCCCTCTTAAAGACCTTTAGCTTCATTCGTCTGCATCATCAGGAGAGAGCTACTTCACTTCCAAGTGTAGTGATTTTTGGATTCCTAAATCAAAATTAAAGTTCCACCTAAATACTTGAAAGAAGCCAAAGACATCAATAACAGACAATGTTTAATGGAGTCACAACATCATTATTTACCAAACAGGCTGCAATATTCCAAATTATACTGAGTATAATACTGAATTTAGAGTGCCTAGTACCAACCCAAACCTGCAGTGAAAGCTGTCTGGAGAATTGTATTGGGGAAAACAGCAGTCACTTTGGAGCAGAAACTTGCCAATAGAGGCTGTAGGTATGCCATGGTTGCAGTTCATGTCTGGGCTTTCTGCAGTGCACTAATGACCCCAGACTGTACACCAGTGGTGGCTCTAATCACTCAGGAGTAGTGTTGATTTACTTTCCTCTCCTGGTAATGTTACCTCTGTATTGTTTAGATTTTAACTCTGATTCAATTTAGCTGACTCTGCCTAAGAAAGAGTTTGTTCTACTACTGTAGGCCCACTCAGTCAAGCAAATAAATTCTTTACTGTGATGGTTGGTGAGGCACTGGAACAGGCTTGCCCAGAGAAGTTATGGATGCTTCATCCTGGGAAGCATTCAAGGCCAGGCTGGATGAGGCTTTGTGCAACTTGGTCTAGTGAAAGATTCCCCTGCTCCCCGAGCATAGTGTTGTAACTAGATGATCTTTAAGGTCCCTTTCAACACAAATTATTCTGTGATTGCATGATGATGATGGAGATACAGAGGCAAATGACACCAGCAAAATGAATCCACTCCAAACCAAGTCTTCTCTAAACCTCTGCCAGGACCATGGCAAAGTCAGACAACATAAGAGACAAAACAGATCATTACAATGAAATAAATAAATAAATAAATAAAAGTGTCATGAGTATACTTAGCTTGAAATATCTGAAATTATTTTTATTCTGTTCAACATATCAAAACAAAACCTCAACATTTGCTTCTGTCATTCATGACTTTGGAAAAGAAGTAACCTGCACATACTTTTGAAAATATGCTCATGGATATATCTTTGTTATGACTGAAATGAGTGTAACGTCAAAATGATTGAACAAGTATCTTCAGTCGATCCAAAGATATATATTAGGACACAGTGTGGCTGAACCATTCAGTTTTGTTCAGCTTGGTTGTAAAAAGCCCCTACGCTACGTCTATTTCAGAAAATTAAACATTCTAGTGAATTAATAGCTTTAGAAAATCTTACCAAGAACTCAAACTCATCAGAGGATGTGGTTAAAGGGTTACAGGAATGGTTCTGGTTCTGGACCAAAGACAACTCTCTGGCATCACTTGGGGAAATGTTTAGATCACGGGCACTTTGTGGCAGGCAGCTTCATAAGATTGGCCTATTTTGAATGATGAGAGAGTCTGATAGCACAGGCACAGGCTAGTCTGTGCTAGTTGGCTTCATGGGCAGAGCGTTTTTGTGGGCAGGCTTCACTCCCTGTGATAAGAAAAGTCTTAGAATTTGTCGATCTTGTTATCTGAGTTATGCACATGCTGGTGATCTGACAGGTGTCTGTTGTCTCCAAAAGGTCCATGCCAAGTGACAGCCCAGATCTCTCCTCTTATGCTCCCTCCACCAGTGACAGCAGGAGTGCCAAATGCAGACAGGTGCATTTCCCTACAGAAAATCCAAGCTGCTCCTGGCCTCCTCATTTTATGCCCAGGAGTGGATTTCAGCTTCTGACAGTTCAGAAGCCCATTTTTCCCCTGCACAAGCCCATAACTGAAAAGCCTTATGTGCTTTTTTTTCCATGTCTTATTTACTCAAAAGTTGTTTTCTCCTACTGCTTGACAAAGGTTTCAAGGTGACTGGGTGCCTCAGCTGCCCTCTACCTGCAGCTGGAAGATCTCCAGAAGTTCTTCCTTCTCGCAGTTATTCAGCTGTTCCTGCCTTAGCTCCTGTAGGTCCCGTTTCAAGTCAGTCTTTTCCCAGCTACTGTTTCCTGGGCTCCCTGTGGCTGCAGCAGCTGTTCACTTCTCTTGGTCTCCCTTTTCTGGGAGAGGTTTGTCCTCCTCACCAGCTGCCCTCTCCCGCCCCCTTAGCCATTCAAGTCCCGGCTCCACTCCCTTATCTCTTCCTGATTCCTCCTGCAACCACTTTTCAAGCCCTGCCGCCTTCCCTCCAGAGCCAACTAAGAGGGTGCTGGCTCTGCCTTTGCAGTTCTCTCCCCACCTTTGGAGCACCGGCATCTCCCCTCCTGTGCAAAGAAGGATCCCAGTCATAATCCTATGTCCAACATCACACACTTGTCCGGAGCATTTTGTTTCAACAGAAAGTCAAACTGAGAAAAAGTGAGAAAACTGACAAAATATGTGAGAAATGTTGAAATACAATTTATCTCTTTTGCATAAAAATTTAAGTTTAAAATGCAGATTTGCTGGTCTAAAACCTTTCAGGTAAGATGTAAACCCTAATCTTATAAGCAATAACAGTTTTTGGCTGGCAGTGTTCTGCATGCCATCTGATGGCTGAAGTCTGTGATTATCCTAATTTTTATAATTTTTAATGATTATAGTATAATTAGCACAGACTCTGTGAAATTGTTATGTTGTAATATCTCCGGTGAACTCAGTCAAAAAAATCCAGTGAATGTAGTTTTTGATTGCAGCTACACAAGTAAAGGCATAGAAAATATCTCATGAAGTTGTTTTAGAAAAACAAAAATGTGTTATTTAAGGAGACATTTATTGCATACAGTGGACAGAGTTACGGTTTTATCTGAAATTGTGCTTTTTAACATAGATGCTTAATTCTATTTTACTTTAACTTATTTCTTTACTTTTAAGAGTTTGTTTCAAACTTTGCCCCATTTTAGATAATTTTTTGCTGTATAGAATTGTAACTTCAATAAATGTGTCATCTTAATGATCAATTAATCTTTCTGCAAAGGCATTGCATCACATTTCATAATACTGTCTTCCAATGTGAGAAAAGACGAACTTTGCATATAGATCTGAAATAAATACTAATTTGTTAAATCATGTTTGCAAAACTCTGGACAAGAAAAAAAAAAAAAGAAGTCTTTTAGTCTTAATAGAATGTTAGCAATAAGGAACATTTACATTCCCTTTGTAGGTAAATTTTTAGAAGACATACAACTTCCTGCTAAGGGTCACTTATAATTGAGGGATTCCTGAAATAAAACAGTTAGATGCAATAACATTTGTTCAAAGTTGAGAAAGAAATGGCAACTTGCCACATTCTTAAGATCATGTAATTGAGTGAAATCTGGAATTTAATACCTCAGCAGATGACAAGTTCAAGGATGACCCTGTTTTACAAAAGCCCAGTTGGAAAGCATAAAGCCATCTGATTCTGAGTTTTCATGTGAAACATTTTAGAGCAGCAGGATTAATGAATGTATGAGAATGTGTCCTTGGATTAGAATGCATTCCTTTAGAATGAGAATAAGAAATATGAGAAATATTAAAAAGAAAACAAATGCAGCATTGTTAATTTCTTGCTATGTGACTGAAACACTTGTAACTAAGTGTCTATAATATGACTTCAGTAGTGGCTCATTTTCTCACAATGCACCTGCATGTCTTGGAAACAGTTGTAAACAGTACATGATTCTGCTAAGAGACAGAGCCCATAAACTGCCATTAAACTCTGCTTAGTCTTCTGTAAGTGCTGGTAGATTCCTCTTCTGGAACTAACAAGATAATAAATATAAGTCTTCTCACATTTCTAGTTTAGGCCACAGCGTTTTCTGTCTAAGAACAGACCTTTGTAAGGAGATGAAAAATATCATTTAAAGTCATATAGGGTAGTCATGAGACCCCATATTTGATGAACAAAATAAACTGGAATTTCAGTTTAAATGAACACTAGCATCACAGCTGCCACATAGATTTTTATTTCCACCTTACATTCCTTAGTTTAGTTATTATAAGAATGCCTGATAAGAACAAGGATTGGTGAAAAATATTTTAGATCACTGTTCTATTTATTGGAAAAAAAAAAAAAAAAAAAAAAATCGCAAACCCAAGACAAAGTTTTCTGAATCGTGAACTAAAGTTCACAGTTTGCTTCAAAGTGTCCCAGCTGTTCTATTAGATAATTCTTTGGCTAAAGATCACTCTGTTAATAAGAATGAAAATGTTCACACTCGGTAATGACAAAGCATAACTACTGAAGAAAGTGAATTATTGCAAACATTTGAGATGCCCATGAAGTTAACTTTTTCCCATTACTCTATCTGTATCCTGAGCCAGAAAACAAACCATAACATGCTGTTGGGTTCAGTATTTCAGCAACTTATGTAGAAAAGAAAGCAGTGTCCAAAGTAGCAGCAAAAAACTTCTGCTGATTCTAGAAAATAGTTTTTCTTTAAAGAGTTGAGGGCTGGACACTTCATTTCTTTAAAATTGGTAGGATGTATTTACTGCATCTTGTAATTGCGATAAGTCTGTGCCTTCTGGAGTTTTTCCACTAAAGCAAAGTTCACTTTGCTAAAATACTCTATCAAATGGGAAACATCCCAGCTCTCAAAATTCATTTCTTTGGAAAGACTTTAAAAACACCTACATAGTGGAAAGAACAGGAGGAGTTATGGCATCATTGGCGGTCCATGACAAAAACACAGGTGGGTGTGTTGATAAACATGTTCAAGCTGCAGCTGCTGCTGGTTCTGATGGGAAAAATGCTCTTCTGGGATTAGAAATATACTGTAATCATGCCAGCCAAAACATGCATGACAGTTGAAAAGGGAAAGAGGGCAGCTACATAAACGGCAGTGGTAACCAAAATGATTTCTTTTAAATCTACTAATGAAGCACCTTTTTTAAGCTTTTGTCCCTTTTTCCTGATGCCAGTGCATTCATAAGAACGTGAAGAACAATTATGTTATAATGCAAAGTGCTTTTTAGTAACTTGCTGGAAAATTATTTTACCCCTGGTGGGATTTAATTCATAAAGTAACCTGAACTCCTGCAGAGCAGAAAACGTGTACCCCTTTTTCTATTAGACTGCTCAGGGACTAAGGGATACTCATCCTGAGAAAGGACACCAGGGTCTATTCTGAGGCATTTAGAGATGAAACATGCACTCCTTATTCTTTTACCACTGAAGACATTTCATACCACATATGATATGCATGTCTGACATAGAGTAATACTATAGCTACATTTTTCAAGCAGACAGAGTAGCTGATGTGTCCTTTTCCTGGGCAGATGTTTTCCAGATATGCTATTGTCACTCATTAAGATAGTAAGTAAGACTCGTATGAGTTATGGTATGGTAAATACTATATATGCCAGCTCATCCGTAAAATACTATGGATTTCTCAGATAATTCTCCCTCTGCCTGGCTTTAATCATTTCAATATGACTAGTTTCCCTATGAACTCAGGACAACTTTTATATATACCAGTGTCATTATAAGTACTACGTGAGAAACAAATTGACTGCAATTTTTACAGATTTTTTGAATAAATGTATTTATTCTATGCTGTACGTGATCATAACCCTTCACATATGTGAGAGAAAATGGAGAAAGGTGCAATATTTTCAGGCCTTAGTTGCATTGTCATCAGTGCTGGAGTGGTGTAATTACATTCAATTACATTGTACAGTCTAACACAGTGTGCTTTCCTTTGATGTCCTTACCACAATAATGACTGCAGACCCACCTTACTGTTTTGGGGTTTTTTTTTGTTATTTGATTTAATTTTGGGAATGTTAACTCTGTTTCTGGATAGATTCTCCCATCTACTAGTCTGGTGCAAATAAATTTTCTAGTCCACAGAAATATAAAATTGCTGTTCATTATGGTGGTTCTGTCATACCAGCTGAGGCAAAACTCAAATTTCCAAACCACATTGTTGCATTTACAACCTCTGTGCTGCATCTAGAATGCCAAGAGAGGGAAGTAGTTAGCACCCCTGGGCCAAAGGGAGCCTTGGAAAGCTGGATCACATATAGTCTTCAGCACAGTTTTGTAGTTTAAACTCTGAGACTGCACAACAGGACAATGTGTTGATGTTACTGGAATGAATTTAACCTCTCTTTTGGTTTTTTTCCAGAGGGAGGCGAAAGGATTCAGTCCGTGTCAAGGTTGGATCTAGCGCAGAACATTAAAGCTGCAAGTGCATAACAACTCTAGGATGAAGGAACACGGGGTTACATCCTGGACCCCGGGCTGGATGTATTCACTTTCATCAGATCTGGGGACTTAGCACTTGGGCCAATTTCAAGGAGTGACTCAAGCCATTCTGCTCCAGTGCTGTCCCTTCTGCAGGACAGCAGTGATGACTATGACTCAGAAGCTAAATTGCCAGCATTCCCCTGGAAAGTTGGGAGGGGCAGCTAAAGAATAACTCCTTGCCTCCTTCTTCCCTCCCCTTCTTCCTGTAGAAGATAACCAGTGTCTCAGGAGACTGCCTGACTTGGCTTCCTTGTCTTGATATTTTTCTCTTGTCAGGGCTCATGAGTCTTTTTGTGAGATGGCTGTTGTCCTGTTGAAGCAAAGGGTGATCCTCTGTCAGGCAGGTTTTGCAGTTCTTTCTGGGTTAGGTCACGTTCAGACAGAGCTTAGTGCACAAAATATGGGGTGCTATCCACCTCTCCTGAGAGTTAGGTGTGTCCAGTGTAGTCTGCTCTACAGTCACTCACTATACCCGTGCAGTCACCACCAGTTCTTTGCAGAGTCAATGAAGAGGAGCATGGCTGTTAAAGTGCCAGTCAGATTGCCTATTTCAGTTGTTTATTTTAGGAAGAAATAAGTAATTTAAATGCAATGCAAGGTTTATCCTGCCCCAGAAAAAGGTGAGAACAACAAAACCTGTCTTATAATTGAGTGTTCCTCCCTTAAATTACTTCTGTTCTTCAGAAGTCTTGAATTTGTTCCTTCTTCCAATGGTTTTCACTCTTCCTTTCACTTCCTGAGCTTCTGCCTGCAACTGGTACTATCAACCCTCCTAAAAGATTTCCTTGACCCCTCCTGCTTTACAGAAATTGCTTCCAATTGCTCATGTATTCACTATTTGTCTCTCCTTCTTTCCCCATATCCCAGACCTCTGCTTCTCCATCAGGTCTTACAACTGCATTTGAACACACTTTTAAATGGGCCTGGTACTCCTGCAGTGTCAACAGTTAAAGAAAATAAAATCACCTCATCTCCATAGGTGAGATAGTGCTCTTTATAGTGACATGAAGTGCCCCAGAGACTTCGAATGGTTTGGGAATTTCTCCTCCGTTAAAGACTGGGTTGCTTGATTCAGGTCTGAGGCACACTTCATTGTCCTTTTTCAAGGTAAAAATGAATATTCTAGACATGGTCATGGACTGTTTGCACATTAGCTAAAACACCTCTGCTAATCAGTATAAAACATGTCTTGCTTTCACAGTTTTGTCTTGCCCTTGCTTGATATCTGTTCTTTGACAAAGAGAAAGAATTGTCAAAATAGCCAAGAACCATTTACTAAAGCATCGCTAATAAATATATTTATGTTCACTTGCTAGCTGTGTATTTGAGCTAATTAGGCAACTTAGGCTTCATTTTGTACTTAGTGTGTTGCTCACTCCATCAGAGGCAACAGTTCCTGCCCCAGAGGTTCACCCTCTCTAAATCCTGGCAGGGACTGAAATATATTCATGCCCTTTTGTGGTTTTTTGGGGGAGTTTTGATGATTTTTTTTCAATCAGAAGAAATTATTAGCCCTTGCTCTCCTCAGTCAAAGCTTTTGTCCAGTTTTTACCTTGCTGCGCATTAGTAAAATGTGAAATTTTGTACATAATCAACCTAATATTACACTCTTCTCTAGAAATATGCTTTCATACACTATAACAGAAAAAATATTGAGCTAGAGCCACTTCCTCCAGTTACTGGGTTGAACCCAGGAGAGTACTCATATGCTCTGCCCATATGCAAGACTTCAAGAAGCATCAGAGGAAAAAGGCTGAAAAACAGCTGGTTGGAGTTGCTGCTATAATATTTGTGTCCTCCTGGACAACCAGAAAACATGCTTTTTGCATCACTTGATGACCTGATGTTCTTTAAGGGGATCACTAGATCTACTTGTGAGAAGGAGTTTAGTTTGTCAGCAAACCGCACAAGATCTTTGTGAGAACCACAGTTGTGGTTCACAGGAACTCACATACTTTCTCTCAGCCACGGGCATATGAATCCTTACACAAAATGTGTGATACAGGTAAAGCTTCGAAATTTGCAGCACAAATGATCTGGAAGTTTCTATTTAGAAAATCATTTTCCAATGCAACAGCTCACAATGAGGTGCCTCAGCCAGCTGGAATTCATGGAGTCCTTGTAGGACACTTTTTAACATGGTCGTATGTACTGTATTGTGGGTGAATTTTGCTATTAAGCTGTTCCACATCCTGAGATCTCACTCCATTAATGAATTTATGGAATTTCTTCTCCAACTTTACCACACAGAAGCTCCAGTAAAAAAGGTTTCTGTACAACACCTAATGTTCAAACTGATCGCAGCTCTTTTAATATGCAAGTGTATGTAACTAATTTTCTAAGGTCACTGTACATAATAAACAAAAATAACTTTGTTTGCATGTGCATGTATTTGCATGTGTATATATTTCCACATGAAAATTAACCAAGGAGCAAAAGAGAAACTTGAGGAAGAGGAGTTGCTTTTATGAAGAATCAAATCCATGCACTCACTCTAATTCACATTTTCAAGTCTGAAAATAAAGTCTGAACTTGATTGTCATGGCAGTCTTACTTCCTCACCCTTGTTGCCGTAACACACATCTGGCAGACAGGTGTATGTTCTCAGTATCTGGGTTTTCCCAACATGTCTCAGATCAGCCTCTCAGGATGTTTAGTCACTGTCAATATAGTCAGGCTTCATATCATCCTCAACAAAAAATGTCAAGCTTGTTATCTGGTATTTATTTTTCACATCAGCTTTAAAGAATGTTCAATACATTGAACTTAGATAATGCCTCTGCTTCCTGCTTCATCAATAACACATCCTGAGAGTAAACACTAGATGGTGGAAAAGTCAAGTGCAGATTAAGAAGTGTTGCAGACGCTCAAGAACATTTTTTCTATGTTATTTGTTTATTTGGCAAATTAAATTATGACAATGATAATGGATTTTGACTACAAAATTACTGCTTTGCTCTCATGGTTTCTCCCACAAACTCTCACTGATGCTTCTATGTAGTCAGCAGTGTTAGATGTGCTATAGAGTGAATATTTATTGCTGATTTTCATAATCAGAACATAACCTCTAGTTTGTATACAATCCTAGAAGACACAAGTGGCTCTAGGACAAATAGCTCATTCTACAGAAAAGATTCCGCCAAGTTTTCTTCTGGCAGAAGAAATTACTAGAATTTCCGTAGGATAAATGTGGTAGGGTGAAAAAGTAGGTCCATCACTATAAATATAGAAAGTAAATGCATTGCAGAATAAAATTAAATGTAGGACTTACTATTCACTTTTTTATCTTATTCTAGCTTTTTCTAAAGAGACTGCTCAAATACAGAAGTGTTTTCATCCATGTAATCATTGGATTTCCGCTTTTCATATGATTTATGCATGTGATGACATCAAAAAGGGCATGTATATTAACTTGCCATCAGGAAGAGGTATCAGAGAACAAAACATTTTAATTAAGTGGGTTTCTGTGGAAATCCAGCACTGGAAATCCAGTGAAAATCATGTGTGGTTTGAGGTTTAATTTAATCTCTTTAGTAATGTTCAGTGCTTCCAGCTGTTTACAGTACACAGCTCAGATGACTGAAGAGCTAAATATAACTAAAGTGTTGCTGAAGTGAAAACTTCTTTTACTAGTGAAATCTGGAAGGTAATGGTACTAAAGTGACAGGTCTTTGTACCACACAGAACTAGTGATAAAACTTGCATCATACCTATTGATATAATGCCTATAGTAATTTAGTTATTAGTAAACAGGCATTTCCCACAGAAGAGTTAACAAACTGCATTAACCTTGAAAGATTTATATATGGTTTATTAATGTTTTATCATTATTTTGTTCAAGATACAAATATAGGTGCTACATTTGGAACAAGTCTGAGATAAAGTTGCCTATAAACTTTTCTCCATTTAAGAAAGATGTATTTCATTTCATCAAAACAGTGTAAGCTACTCTTTTCTTCTGTTAATTTATCACTCCCCAAGCTGTTAGTAGTAGGTTTTAATCAATTGGTCCAGGGGTATAACTCAGCAGATTCCTCCAGCTGACAGATCCTAGATTTATCTTAAAACTGCTTTTCATTGTTCCATAAATTATTGAGATTCCAGACTATTCCCACTACCATGCACCTACCATGTCATATGTTCTCCAGCATTTATGGACTCTCTTTTTTAATCTTTTCCTTAATTTAGGTCTCATGAGATGCAATTAATAAGTTTTCCTTAATAGTAATGGAAACAACCTTGGCGATCTTCCAAGTTTTTCCCTGTTATGCTAACATAATATCTACTTTTGTGTCCTTTGACACTTCTCCATAAGGGCAGCCTTGTTTGCTAATTTCATTAGAATCCTTTGCATGGAGAAGAGATCAGGCCCTTTGAGGTGACCTTTGTTGTCATCTGAGTTTCTATCCTTCTTGCATAACACTAGGTATTACAAATTGGAAATATAGTCCAAACTGGTGCATTAATAAGTCCCATGAGTGCTTTGATGCACCATTACAAAATAATTGGCGAGCAACTGAATGTTCTTTTTTTATCTTAGTTCCTAATTTGATAAATTTACAAAAAAAAAAAAAAATCTCGACTACTGTTCATGTATGTTAGCAAGGCAGTAAAAGACCTACCAGTTCCATCTGATAAATTTCATTAGAGGAACTGAAACACCTGCTACAGCTGCCAGATTTTACCACTATAAGAAATGAAATAAGGGAGAAAACTCTGATGTTTGCTTACAGCAGCACTGCTGCTCTGTACCAACCTTGGTCCAACACTCCAGTGTAGGGCAGTCAGCAGCAGCCACTATGCTAGAAACTGCTCTGCTCTCATCTTACTGGCTCAGTTTTAAGAAAAGGAAGCAGGGAACATGTGTTTAAAGTACTGAAATCACATTATAAAAGGCAAGACTAAAGCATTAGCAGACTATAATGATCAGTGCTTCATAACAGCCCGCGCCATCTCTCAGTGGTACTTTCTAAGACACTGTTGAGCAAATAATACTGACATTGTTGAACAAATCAAAACCCATATTTGAAGTTTAAGTAGATATATGAGGGTGATCCCTTGGCTGAGAAAACAATTGTGTCTGATTAAGAAATAGGTACTGCACAGACAGAAAAATCTAGCAGTTGTCACAGAGGTTAGAGGAATCATTGCTAATAATTTTGAACTTTACTGATGACTAAGCTGGGAGAAACAGTGTTTTGGTGCCATGTGACATTGACCACGTATTCCAAAGGCTAAAATAGAGAGTTGTTATCCTGAGTTGCAACTAACTTGGCAAAAACATTCCTTCAAGGAGGGAAAAGCCTTCTGATCACACCTACACTATCAAATGAAATACTTTGTACCAACAACAAAGCTCTGTCTCCTGTAATTGATTAATAGACATTCAATTATACATCATTTATCTCCAAGCCAAGATGCCTTATGAAACCAATAAAGGACAATTCCAAGCCAAAGATCTTCAGAACTATATACCTCTATTAGAAACTAAATGAATTTATATAGGAATCCTCAAGAAACAGAGGCAATAACAGAGACAGTAAAGTGTCCTATCAGGGAGGATGCTTTTTCCCATAACATTCAATGAAACTTTATCACACTTGACTACAGCATCAGCTGTCAATCAGCTCAGCCACAGATCCTAAGTGAATCTCCTTCATCTCCATGATTAGTTTATTGTGATAATGAATATAGTGTCATTTGTCTACCACTTTTCCTATCAGAGGTCCACAAGCGCTTAGGAATGCTCTATCAAGAGATTTCCTTTACATTACCTGTGAAAAACACAAAATCCTAGGTAGGTCCTGAGGATGAAATGCTGAAAAACTTCACAGTTATATGTGGAAGACAACACTTTAGATGGCACATTTCCACACTACTATTCAACAACCCAATATGCTTGTCTTCCGCAGAAATAACAGTTCCTGCAAAGGAGTTTGGCATTATATTGAGTAACAGCTCTTAACATTAAAGCCACCATTATGGGTAATGTAAATCAATGAATGAGAACAGACTGTGTATGTGCTAGACTGGTTGAAATCAAGTACAATGGAAGCAAGAAGGCAGGCGTGAAAACACAAGGATGACATAAATTCCATAAATTTCTTCTATATTTTTATTAAGGTACTCTCTAAAAAGCCTGTGATGTTTGCATAACTGAGAATTGGAAATTCACTAGCCACTTTTTTTAGTTCAGGAATGAAAATTAATGGTGTTGTCAAATATCCACCTGTTGGCATAGAGTCCATCTGGCTAGCTTGGAGAGATTTAAATTATCTCCAGATGAGAAAGAGGGAAAGTAAAAGATGAAATGCAGAAATGCAACCCTTCTAAAAGTATGGACCTATCTGAATATAGAGACACACAATGCCACAGACTCTTGAAACATACAGGTAACACTGAAGAACTGATCAAGGTTGCAGAAAAGATTTTTAAGCATTTGTCCAAAATGTAAATAAAATTTGTCTTCTGGTGGCAGAGAAAACAATATAAGCATTAAAAAGCAATGATACCAGGCCATAAAAACTATGTCTGCACCACTCTGAGGGAGGAGACACAAGAGAAGATGGAAGGTGGGTGTGCTCCTAGAACTGCCCTATGTTTATACAGCTACAAGATGTACAGCCTGCACGTTGTCTGAATGCAGGCAATGAGGAAGGTTATGCAAGCAGTCAGGTCTGGACACAGAAGATACTTAAGTTGCTTTCAGCTACATTTGAGACTATGCTTTCTGAATTTGCTGTCTGAACAGATAATGTGGTCTTTACAGAAGTTTCAGGATGCTGTTCAATATGAAGCAGTTTCACTGAACTGAATTAAGCCGAGATGGCTGACTATAGTTTAAAGAGATATCTTACAATTTATGTGAATGGATTATGAAAAATCACAGCTTGTTACCAGAACTGCTTTGGAAATGTAATGCAAGTCCAACAAGACATGTATTCTTACTGACAACTCACCACAAAGACTTTATGGATGATATTTCTATGACCCCAAAACTTGTCCGGTTTGAATTTGAATGTGAGACACCTCTTGAGAAAACAAACTGGAATACTTGAGTTCCTTGTTCTTTCAGCAACTGGGACAACGCAATCCAGCATAGTGTGGTGAAGCCAGAAAAAAAGACAAAGGTTTATTTAACTGAGAAAATAAAAACAGTACAGACTTTTTAAACTTTGGCTTGACATTTTAATGCAGCACTCTGCACTATTTTATTTTGACTAAGAGATGACACTGTGTGTTGAAAGGGGTTTAATGCGTCATAATAAATCTTTGTTGATGACAAAACATTTTGAAGAATAAGATTACTATTGGGATCCAAACCAGTTTATGAAACCACACTGACAAACAGAGGTGCATATGTCAAAGATTCATCTTAGGAACAGTAGTCTAGAAAACTTTCTTCTCAGCCAAGTTCAGTGCTTCCAGGTATATTGCAAAGAAAAGGAAACTCGTCTGCAGAAGGAAAGTTGCATCAAGGTCAGAGACATTACTCACCCTGAGGATCCATTGGAGACCTGAAGTTACTGCTTTGGTTTCCTCAGGAGCTGTTTTTGGTGTCCACACTGGCTGGACCTGACATAGGAAATTGATTTTTGGCAAGACACTTGTTTTAACCGCAGCTATTCGTGCAAGCCAAGCCAAATGTAAATTTTTCCAATCCAACATTGGAATTCTTTAATTTTGAAATAACAGGAGGAAAATTCATCTTATGAAACTGACAGAAGTGAGGAAAAATATTTACTCTCAAATCCCTCATTTGTTTAGACCACACGAAACAAATGTATTCTACAGATGTTTAATCATGGCTTTCTGTATTTCATATTTCAGATTTACCACAATCAATTTCATAAAATTATAACTGGTTGAATTTTTTACTTTCATCCAGAACATTTTAATGGATGGATCACTGTTAGTAGCCCATAAATCATGCTAATTTTGTGCCTTCAGTAAGAGTGTTGACCACCAAGAGAAAAGAGGTAAAGTGAGTGGAGATAGAGGGCAACACTGTTCTGGTCCTTTCTGGTCACTGAAATTCTTAGGAGAGTATTCCACTAATTTTTATCCCAGGAGGTAGCAGAAATGTGCTTATATAAGTCATCCCACAGGTGTGGTCCCTCTTTCAAGGAGACTGCATGGTTTAATATTGATGCTTTTACCCCTGAATGTTAGTAATAAATCTTTGTTTGGTTCCCCATTCCCTGAACCCATAAATTATGAACTATGCACATATAAATATATGCCCATACTTGTCTAATGTTATCATTCAGTTATTTGGTTGATTGATTTGATTGGCCGTGAATTTTACGGGCTCTAAGATGCCCAGGCAGCTTTGTGAGGGTAAGCTTATGAAAAGTGCATGCAGTAGTTCAACAGAAATTAACTGCAGAAGAAGGCAGTGTCAGACACTGTTCTGTCCCTAAGTACCTCTCTTCTGTCTCTAACAATATATTTTTTAATTTCTAGTAGTACCTCAGTACCAAAGGTTATTTGATTCTGTTATCATTTACAGAGGCAATCAATTCTTGTAAAGTATTCTTATAAAAAATTCTCAATAAATAAAAAAGGGTGACATTAAAAGCACTTTGCACCACTGACAGTAGCATTTTGGAGCCGTGATCTCTAAAATCTGATTTGTCAGTCTGAACAAGATTATAGACTGTTTTTTAGGACTCTATGAAAGAAGACTATTAAAAGTAAGTTCAGACGTAGGATGTGTTCAGTGATGGCATTCGTCTCTTGATTTGCAATGGAAAACTTCTCCTTTTCTAGAAAGGTTTTGGGAGCTCTGTAGAGGTCTGCAGATTTACCACTGACACACAGAAGGCTTTCTCTAAGAATTAATTGATAATTTTGAAGCTTTAAAATTTTCCTTTGGGTCAACAAAAACTCTCTTGTAAACTTCTGCAGTGAAGATCTGACTGAGTAAAGCAAACTCCAAGAAGAGCTCCTGCTTTGTGGTTGTTTTAGTAATTTGTTTGTTTGTCAGGTTTTCTTCCTTTGTTCCATATAGTCATCTTCCAGATTTGGGTACTAGCAATTTTACACTAGGTCACAGAATTATCTCTGCTTCCAGCTAGAACATCCTATAAAAGGGAGCAATGAAAAATAATGTTTTTTATTACACAGCATGCTCTATTCCAGTTTTTCTGATCATGATGGAATTATAGAGGCACAACAGACATATCCCAAAGGTTTCTGTTACAAAGCCTAAGCCCTCACTGATCTTTGCCTCTGGTGAAAGGCAGAGTTCTCCTAAAAAGAATGAAATTTCTAATCATATTTCCTTCCTCTTCAGGCATGATCTCTGTTTCTCCTGAAACTTCCCAAGCAATGATATCTTATTAATCTAAAGAACCTGGAAAAAGAAATGGATATCAGTGCAGTATTTCTGTATGCTGCCTTATGAATGCCTCCCACATTTAGACATTTCATGTAACAAGTGTGACAGGTGACATTTTGACCTATAAACTGTGACTTTTGCCACTCACTCCTGACTACCTGATTTGTAATATCAAAAGTTGAGATAGCTGAGAGCAGTTGAGATTAACTGCATCCTAAACAAGATTCATGCCAATTTATCTATGTCTCAAATGCTACACATAGCTATGTACAAAGACACTAGTTATATATCTTGAATAAGTGATAATTTTGAGGTAAAGCATGGCAGAACATGCCCCCTTCAATCATTCTATCACCCTAAAACCAAAGTGTTTTACATAAAATCGTGTAAAGGATTAGCCTTGTGTACCTTGGACGTGACGTTATTCTGCTCACTTCTGTTGGATTTGCTCCAGACAGATGGAAACTATAACTTTTCTTCTAATGTAGCATAAAACAAAAGAGTAAGTTATTTACATATTATTGAAGTAAAACATCCATTTGGACAGTTTTGTATCCCTTCACTGGAAGTCATCCATCATTACCACATGTGACTATTTTTAATTGCAGGGATGCTTAAGAATAGGTTGACATCATCTATCTTCACCTGCATTTTAGTTTGGTACCAGATGAATGTTGGCTTGCTAAATCTTTCAGGTGTTTTTGATAAACAATCTGTTGTTTCACTAAAGGCATTGTAAGGTGTGTTTGAACCTGCCTTCTAATGTTTCCACTTATGCCAAGGATGTAGACATTGATCCACATTATTGTACAATAGATACATTTGTTACAAACTAATAAATAATCCATCCAGGTTCTCCCCTTTTTGTTGTTATATCAATTTAATAATATTATGAGATTTCCAAATGCTAATAACAACCTTTTGAGACTACATATATCTATGTAGCATTTGCTTTATTAGTCCAGTTTCTATTTAAGCTGAATGCTCCACAGGATACCACTGTGTAGCTTTTATTTGTGAAGTCATATGAGAAACCACACCTGCATCCTTCCTACTGCCTCCTGGCATGCTCTTTTAGATAAGCAAGTTGAGCGCTTAATTTTTATTCCCACAATAAGAAGAATAACAACCTTGAATATAATGCTTATTTCTTCAAAGGTCTGTTAGTTGGTCTGTTTGTTCCTTTCTGCTCATCTGGAGTGCAAGAGCCTGATTTTTTTATTTTTTTTTTTACTAGATAGTGATGCCACTGGGGTTTTTTTAAAGCATCTTTTTAACTCACAGAAATGCTCAGTGTTTGAAGGACTGATTATATGCATCTGTTTCTGGGGGTTTTTTAATCCACATTTTACTACAAGTCTGGAAATCTGATGAACTCACTGAACCTGGTGATCATTCCCCCAAGTCCAGCAATAAAATATCTGCGGTATTCATGCCCCACCAGTTCCCCACCAATCTGGAGTCACTCATCTTTCATCTTACTCTTTCATTTTTGCCAATAACAGCTGAATAGTGCAACCCTTATTTTGTATTGGGCCTGTATGTCAAGTGCTCACAAAAGCAGAATGCACAGCAGTAAGATCAGGATAGCTCCAGATGAGGCACAAAGATACAATTTTAGGCAGTTCTCTCTGTTTCCAGAGCCTTTTTATAGGCTGAGAGATACAACTTGTACATTAATGTAAGTGCATCTCAAAAAGTCAGAAGCATTTCGTTTTAACTTTTGTATGTAACCTTGTGTAATAGTCTTTGACTTTTTTTCGTTGAGCAACCATTTCTCCAAGAACAATGAACACCAGGCTTCTAGGAAAATATGTTTGACAAAGAAGACTTCCGAAAAATGGCTGTATCAAGAAATATGACTTTCCCTGCTTCAAGGTTAGATAATTTCCGTGTTTTAAATGTTTTCTTATTCTGCATAATTTTGGTTTCATGGTAACACTCATTGATTCACCTTTCCTTATTCTGCCAAGACTACGAAGATTAATGTATTTATTATGGGTCCAACTATCTTCACAATTGCCCTCAGGGATCTAAAACCAAAACATAAAAAGAGCAGACTTGCCAGAGGCCGGCTTCTCAAAGCTGGCAGATTGGATTTCATATCCTAATTTTAAGAAACAGAGAGCAAATGCCTGCTAAGCATCTCATTCCTCTCTTCTGTTTAAAGTTTGTTTGAATGTACAATTACCGGGGTAGATGCTGGGGTATAGGTAATTTTTTTCACAGTGGCTGGTATGGGGCTATGCTTTGGGTTTGTGCTGGACACAACGTTGATAACACAGAGATGTTTCGTATCTTGTTGAGCAGTTCTTACACAGTGTCAGACAAGGCCTTTTCTGCTTCTCACACCACCCCACCAGTGAGTAGGCTGGGGGTGCACAAGGAGTTGGGAGGGACACAGCTGGGAGAGCTGACCCCAGCTGAACAAAGGGTTATTCTATACCATAGGGCATCATGTTCAGCACATAAAAATGGGGCAAGAAGGATGTGTGCCTTCCCAAGTCACTGCTACATGTGATGGAGCTCTGCTTTCCTGGGGATGGCTGAACACCTGCCTGCCCACTGAAAGTGGTGAATTAATTCCTAGTTTGCTTTCCTTGCACACACAGCTTGTCCTTTACCTATTAAACTTTTTTTTCACTTCTACCCTTCCAGTTCTTTCTCCCATCCCAATGCCAAGGGAGTGAGCCAGCAGCTGGATGGGGCTTAGTTGCTGGCTAGGGTTAAACCACCACAATTTTTAGGAGCATTTTTACGCCAACATTAAGGCAAGAAACTTACACTGATGTCTATATAAATTAAAGCTTCTTCACTGATTTATCTCCGGATGGAATTAAAGCTGCTAATGAAGTTGTTAGACTTTATTGCAGACAGGGACGGGGGTGTGAAACCTCACATCCCTGAGACTCCTAAATCTTGGACTGGGGCAAAGGCAAGTAATTTGCTGTCTCATTGTTGATAATAGGTTGAACCCGGAAATTAATCAGAAGATTAGAATTTGGATTAGATAGTGTTAGGATTGTCCTTTGAGAGGCACGTGTTCAGGAGTTTCAGAGACTTTAAGGAAAATAAAAAGATAAACATAACTTATAATTGTTCTAATGTGTGAGTCACTTCTTACAAGGCTCTTCTAATCTAATTTTAAGGCAAGTGTTTTACTTGAAATCAGGGAAAATGAACTTACAAATGAGTAGAGCATTATGACCTCGAATAGAAACATCAGTGAGTTCAATTTCTGGTGACTGTTTCTTTGCTTTGTTTGAATAGATGTATGCATTCAGTCTACATGCACATAGATCTGAAAGAATTACCACTTTCCAGGAAAACCGTGACAGTTTGCTGGAAGTATTCTTTCCAGTTGGGTTGGTTGCATTAAGTTTCACTCGTCAACAACTTTATCACTATCCTTTCCCTAGTTACCTTTCTCCACATGCAGCAGAGCACTGGCAGTGTCTAAAGCAATGTTCTCCATTTGACCCTGTAACACAGGATATGATCCTGACTCATGAAACCAAAACCTCTTTCTCTTTTTGCTGTCCATTACCTTAAGGCTTCATGGGATCCTGACCTCTCATGGTCAATGTGGTGTCAAACTAGCTGCCTCATGGTGAGGCAGAGTCATCACAGCCTAAGAAAGAGGTAAAGGAAAATTGAAAGTAAAAACAATGAAGGTAAGACTACTCTGAATGTCATTTTCTGTAACTAACGGTTTTCAGCAGGGTGCACTTGCACATTTTAAGCCACTTAACGTGAACAAATCAACAATTAAGTCTTAAAGCATTCTATACAGTCTCCTACTGCAAGTATACATGAGATTGGATGACAAGGTTAGAAAAACATTGTATTGGCTCCTGATAATCTTTCCTCAGAAATGATCTGCTAGTGGGATAGTAAAAATGTAATAATGAGAATTTAGGGAATTTTGCAGAAGCTATTACGAAGATTCTATTCCATCTTGAATTGAAAAATGCTACTTTTGAAAAAGTCCTGGATGCTTTATAAAATAACCTGTGCCTTTTTTCACCGTAATAATAACGGTTACATTAATTATTAAATTTATTATGAGGAACTCACTTACCGATAGAACATGTATCACAGTCTGTGCTTGTTTCCAAAGACACATGTTATTTAATACCTGATAACCATCTAAGTAATGCTAAGTACACCTGTAAATGTCCTTAAATCCAGGTTTCACATAGAAAAACATCCTTGAGAGAGGACCATGAAAGTCTCACTCTCAGAGGGACTGTAGAATCCATTACTGCATATTTTTAGTTACATTAAGAGGTCCTTAGTCAAGCTTTTTGTTTTCCCAGATTTACACCAAATGTAATTCTACTTATTTTGGCACAAATGTTTCCTATTCTAGCTCAGGGTCCCCAGGAAAAGACCTAGACATTGTGAATCAGATTTTCAACTTGCATCACTGCGTCAGCTCAGTAAAATTGATGGGTTTGTAATTTTTTTATGCTAGTCGATGAACTTCCTCAGTAGTGTTGCCATTTTTCTTTACACAGGCATCCATTCAAAATATGCCTCCAAGTTTGCAAAATTAGTTAATTGTTCTGTTTAATTTTAAGCAGCAATTCTGGCATGATGTGTACAGGTTTCCTTTAATCACATGGGTTCATCCTTGTCACAAGCCCTGGTATTGACAGAATAGCCATTTTGTTTGATATAAGATGTAGATAATTTTAAGTGCATTTTATTTTCCATTTGCTGACTTGGAAAGACCTACTATAAAAGGAAGAAAGAAAAGTATGTTTTGTATGCTGGCTTGCTCTTAATAATGAGCCATTAACATAATTCAAACAACTAAAGTTAGGAAAGGTGAAGGAAAAAGTCTGACTTCAACTGTGCCTGTTATGAACAACAAACCATCAAAGGAAAAAACAAAATTTAAACATCTGTAAGAGTTAGAAAGAGATTTCCAGTTCCCAGTGTCATTGGTTTAAGAGTTGATGTTATGTTAATAGAGTTATTCTGCAGCGTTAAATCATGTAGGGCATGTTCCAATATCTGAGATCCAAATGGCTTTTTCTAAAAACAAAATTTGCTCCTGAATATAGAAATAAAAGACACCAACCCTTCTTAAAGGTTCACTCTTTGAGTTGTAAATATGACAGTTATGTCTATGAAAACTTACTCACTGCTTCTCTAAACATCCATTCTATTTTTTAGGTCTTATTTCTTTCCCTAAACAGTAAATAAATAAATAAATAAGGCTGTGTACATGAATATGCCCATGATCACAAAATAAAATTAAAAAAAAAAAAAAAAGAAGAAAAACAGAACACAAAATAATTTGCAAAAGAATTCCTCAACAACCATCAAGAAGTATCTGCAAAAGGAGTATTGTAAGATCATGACAGGAAGTAGCCTGGGAGACTGGAACATTTTGGTGACTTAAACTTTAAAGCACTACTACCATAATGAAGTGTTTTCAGATGTAGGAGTATTTTTTAGAAATACTGTGAAAAGAACAACCGGTTTAATGTTACACAGGATATGGAAACAAGCATTCAGAAAGTGGGAAAATCAGTGTTACAACATTACAGCTGAGTTCTTAACATAACACCTTAAGCTCTTCCCTTCTAAATACAAATCTACCAATGTATGTCAAGATTGAATGCGAGAAGAACCATGTCTATTACACCTAAATGTCAGTATCAGAGCTGTGGCATGTCACACATCTCAGAATTAACACAGTGATGAGAGATGTGGTCACTTGTAATTTTATCAATTTAAAATCTAACTGCTTTATAGGTCCACCAATTCAAATACATGGAAAAGTGAATATTATACCCAGATACACAATATTCCATGAAAGGGGAACAGAGCACAGGCAAGGCAATGCTGTCTCTTACAAGAGAAAAAGCATCCATCCCAACGTGGCCTGCACTTGGAGCCGGAGCACTGCTGAGGTAACATGTGGCAGCTGTCCTGCGTGGCATTCAGGAGGCTGTCTAGGTGTCTCCCACGGAAAATTTGTTCACTAGAAAAAATAATGGATAATTTCACCAAACTGAACATGAGGCTGCTGTGGCTGCAGTCTACGTGCATTCTGTGCCCTTTGTAGCCTTTCCTCAATACAGTTAATGATTCGATGCCAGAGTGCAGGAGTTTTCATTGACTCTGAATAACTCTGGGCAGTGATTTTTCTCCTGATGCCCACGGAGACGTCTCACCGGCTCTGTGCCCCGGCTTGGGAGCCCCCCTGCCTTCTCTAGCAGTTCCTAGGGAAGCCGCACTCAGTCTGCTCTGCTGCAACCCAGCCCAGCGAGTGTGCCGGAGCGTTCACGTATAATGAAGTGCTGTAGTGGTGTTATCTCTCCCCATCTCTTCCGTCTTGCTCTGGTGGGCTTCCCTCCCAGAGTGAAACACAAGGAGGAGACTAACACAGTGTTTCCTCTTGCCTGATGTTTGCTTGTTATTCCAGCTAATTTGCTCCAAGAGAAGAAATAAACTGTGCTTTAAACAGCACCATTAATTCTGGTTCTTTTAGACCAACATCACATCTCCTGGCACCATTTAAAAAAAAATAGAACTAGTGAAAAAGTACTTCTTTCTCTTTTTTTTTCTTTCTTTCTTTCTTTCTTTTTTTTTTTAATTAAAGGAAAAAGCCGTCTCCTCCAGAACCCCCCAACCCTGGCTGACTGACAAAGTGAGCAGAATCCGTGTTCTCACACCAGCGGGTATCTATTACATGAGAACTTTCTTCTGGCGCCAGGAGGTATTTAAAGAGTTTGCCCGGCTATTCCACAGGGGAAACCCTGCTGAAAGTTGGGGATACCTGAGCAAAACTCGCTGCTGGCCAAACGCCGCGCAAAGCAGCAGTCACACTTGATAATGTCTCGTTTTCGTTATTGCACTAGAAAAGTCGGGGAGAAGGAGTAAATAACAGGGAGCGGTTGCTTTCCGCGGGGAAGGTGTGCTCGTTTTGCGCTGAGGGGTGGGATCCCCTTCGCGGACATTAGCGGCTCCAAGCACAAACCTGTGGGTCTTGGGATTTTTTGTTTTGTTTGGCTTTTTTTGTTTGTTTGTGTTTGTTTGTGGGGTTTGTTGTTTGGTTTTGGGGGGTTGGGGTTTTTTTGTTTTGGGCTTTTTTGGTTTTGTGGTTTTGTTTTGTTTCTTGTGGATTTGGTTTTGTTGGGGGTTTGATTGTTTGTCTCTTTTTAATTTTAAAAGCATGCTCAGGGTTGTGGAGCAAAAAGCACCAGGTAACCGAGGCAGGAAAACCAGCCCCGCAGCCGCCGGCGCAGGGCACCAGCTCCGCTCCTGTGGCCCAGCAGCCCTCCGGCAGGGTTTTCCTCCTCGAGTCGGCGATTTCCTCCGCCGGGCCGGCGATGGCCCAGGCACAGGCTCCCTCGACGGCGGGAGAGAGCGCTGCCCTCCCCGCACCAGGAGGTCATCCCGCAGGGGCGGCCCCGGCCCGCAGGATGATGCCCGGGGAGCGGAGGAGTCAGACAGACAGGGGGGTTTTAATCGCCATTTGTAGTCCCTTCACCAAGTGAATCACTGAGTATATCCCTTGATTGCAAGGTTTGCGCTCGCTAGGCAAAATAAACTCTAGTAAATTTTTTTTTTTTCCTTCCAGGGGTACATTTTTCTCCTGTTTGCTTTATTTGACATGGCTTGACCCACTGAGTAGTTTTTAATTTTCTTTTATGGCGGAAAGACACTTTTTAGAGAACACCCCCCCACCCCCGCTTCCCGCCCCCGAGGCACACACATTTCATTTCCAGCAACTGCTCGGGATAGCGGTTCCTTCCTTGCCCCGCGATGACTTCAGGATCCCCCCAGCACCAGGGGAGCTGGGCCGGCTCACACGAAGCGTCCCCAGAGAGGCGGCTGACAGGATATCGGACATGGGCATCACGGTGCTGTCACCTTTGGACAGTAAGAAAGGGAATCCTTCAGCGGCTTCCTGGCCCGTATCAGACCTCTGGCTAACAACAGGGCACCCTAACAGCAAACAGAGTTCCTGGTTAAAATAGGCCTTTTCAACGGGGGCAAAATTGGTGGCGGAATGAGGGACACCGCACACTTCTCCTTTCAGTCGGTGCCTTTACCCGGGGACCTGAGCCATGTATAGGCATCTTTGCTCTACGTGGCATTTAGCAAAGGTAAATTCATCCACCTGCTTTTTCCTATTGGACTAGCAGTGTCGAGCAGCCATCCCTTCATGGCAGAAGCCTTGCATGTCCTTCACTCAGTCTGGATGCGCGCTGCGGTCGCTTGTGGAACGTTGAAGACTGAGGCGTTTGCCAGATGCTGTTCTCCTCTCCTCCAGACACCCGCCTTTCTCCCCGCAGAGGGAAAATGAATAAAAATGCCCTTGTTACATTTACATATTTCTAAAAAAGTGTAAGCGCGCTTCAGGTAGGGGCGAAGTCTCTCGATTACATTGCAGAGTTCGAAGAAAGGGCAATTGCCAACGGAAAGCCTTATTTAAAGCACTTTATGGAGCACACATCATCTTCCTCCTCCACCCTGCTTTGTAGCTGCCAACGTCCCAGAGGATAAAGGCGAAAGACACGGGGCTTTTAGCAGTTCCCCTTCCCATCCTCGGAGATAACCTGCATTTTACACACCTAGCCTCCACTCAGTTTTTTCTCTTTTGCTTTTTTGCTATAATTTATTCTGGAATTTTAAGAAGAAAATGAAAGGCTTATAGCCCCTCTGCCTCATCTCAGGCACCCGCAGGGGCGTCAGGACCGCGCTTTTGCCGCGGGGGCGGCTGTTCCCGGGCGACTGTCCGAGGATGCTCTTCACCCACGTCAGTATTCATCTGCGGCACGAAACAGCCTCACCTACTGCAAAACTTAAAGGAAAAAAATCTGGTTTTCGTGGAGTCCTCTCTGCTTGGGTGGGTTGGTTGCATTTATTTACCAAAATGCCTTGTGGAGAAGTGTGAGAAAAATAACCCGCTCCGTCCCAGTGCACCTCCCCAACTCAGGGTTCTCCCCTCAGGGGAGAAATGCTGTAAAGGCCAGATTTTTGTGTACTCAGGGCCAACAACGGTGCCAGAGGCAAAGCTCTCGGGGGAAGAGCCTCTTTGCAGCTTCTTCCCAACAGGAGCTGTTTTAGCTGCGGCTCCAAACCCTTGACAGGCACACGCTGGGCTTTGCAAAGCCAGGCTGCCACGGCGTGGCACCCAGAATGCAGGGATGGACGGTGACACAGGGGAGGATGCTGGCCTTGGAGACCAGGAACAGATTGTGGATTTACCTTTTAACGGAGAAGGGCGGAACGGACTGCACCTGACAACGGCAAAGCGTAAAATGCTGCCATGGTGTACCAGGGACTTTTCCCCTACTCAGCACACAGAAAGCATGAAGGATCAAAGTCTTGACAAATGGAAGCATGATGTAATGCCCTGGCCCCATCAAAGACTTTATCCAGAATATGATATCTTCGTCAGGGTCGCAGAAATTAGCGGTTGGATGGATGGGAGAGGAGTCAAATTTGCTCGGTTTCTTTGGGAGTAAATCCGAAGTAATCCCTGGCGTTCATTCCAGATTGACTCCGTCGCATTTCCCATTTCCTTTACTAACCAAGAAGTGGGCAAAGACGATCTGACAATTTGGCTGTTCCACACGCCCCCAGTCCTCTCATTAAATGAGCCGAAGTATCCATTATGTGTCGCCTTTAATCCGCCGAGGCAGAGGTAGGCAGGAAAGGTGAGATTTGCCATCGTGGCTTTTAACACAGGGTACCATTTTCTTCTTTGTTTAAAGAAATTCAGCACTTTCTCTCATTAATCTTTAGCAGGGAAAGCGTTCAGCCCGCACCTGTATAAACAACCCAGATGAGGGGGAAAAAGTAAACCTATATGTCTTCCCCTGCAGTATCTTTATATATATATATATATATATATACATATATTTATACGGATAATGTAGGCTAACTGAGGAGGCAGAGCAACCCCCAAGTCCGGTGAACTGCCCTTTCACCGTGCAGCGTGTGGGACCCAGCCTGAGCATCGTAGTGTCAAACCAAGTTCAAGAGATCCAGTTGCAAGATCAGCTGCCTGTTTAGGTGGTTCAAGAAATGTCAAGTTTCACTTGGAAAGGCTGCCGTTAAACCCGGCTCTGATGTGGTTCTAGCCCCAGCGGGTGAAGCCGGGGTTTGCACAGCGTTAAGTGGCCTCAGTGAACCCGCAGGGCTGGAGAAGAGGGAAGCAAAGTGCTGGGCGTAAAGGCGGCTGGTGGTGCCAGAAAAGTTGCGTGGCAGCAGCGGGGAAGGTTCCGCTCGGCCGGAAATGAAATGGAAGGGATAAAACGTGAGCAAAAATTGCCGGACAAGATCTTTCCACCTGTTGTAGTCATTAGGTTCTTTCCCGAGAACGGCATTTTTATTCTGGTTAGCTCTGTCCAGGCTGTGAAGGCCAGTGAGGAACCAAACGCTAGTTCTTCATCTGGGAAAGAAGGGATGTTTTGAGGGGGTGTGAGGGATACAAGCTGATTGGAGTGGTTCTTTGGTTTTTGGGTTTTTTTTTAATTTATACCCCTGTTTAATTTGCATATCAGCATTTCCATTGGGTACGAGGTCCCCCACTTGTCCATGGACTCTATAAAAGTTGTGCTGCAGAATTTGTATTAAAAGCCTGTCAGGAGATCGAAAAGCTGTCTCGTTTAAGGTCCCCTGTGACACAGAGGAGTGTCACATGGCTTAATTAACGGGGTTTTAATTAATTGCTCTGAGAGCGGAGAAGCCTTCGGACACGGTATACTCACTCGCTACTGTCTGTAGCTTCAACCCAAATTACTGACTCTACCAAACACAGTAGGCACGTTCCCTGCGACTTTTTGCATTGCTATCCACACATGGCGCACCCATTTCCCGGTGCCGCGTGTCCTGCTGTCTCTGCCCGCTCCGGCGGGGGCACCGGGCTCGCACAGCTGCTTCCCGAGCTGGGCAGGCAGCGGGCTGGGGGCCCGTTCTGCCGCACCTCTCGGCTGCGGGGAGCGGGGCTGCGCACGGGTTTGTACGGTGGGAAAATCCCCCGCCCGCAAAGAGAGCCAGTGTAGGCGGGCTGGGAGCAGTCCCGGGTGGTTCTTAACCTTAGAGACAGGGAGCAGCGCCCCGCTCCCCGCGAAAACACCGGCGGGACCAGCCTGGGAGGTTTTACACGTCCCTCGGGCCGAGGAGCGGGGTCTGTCCCGAAGGAAAAGAGTTTATTCACTCGACGGCGTTACTCCCAAAAGCACATACACACCTGGAGACACCCCCCGCGCGTGTGCCCCCACCTATGGGTCTGTGCCCGCGTACCGCTGCACCAGCCCCGCCGCGGACCGCGGGACAGCGCGGAGAGGCACCGCCCCCGGCTTCGCCGCCTCCGACCCCCGCCCCGCGCCCTTCTCCTCCCCTCTGCTCCCCTCTCTTCCCCTCTGCTCCCCTCTCCTCCCCTCCGTGCCCCTCTCCTCCCCTCGGTCCGGCAGATGGTTCGCTCCGCGGACACCCGATATATAGCGCTGTCAAGGGGCGCATCCCCCCTCCGCGCCCCCCCGTGCCCCCGCCCCGCTCTGGGCCGACTCTCCTCGGCCGTCCGCCCCCGCCTGCCCGCGGCGCTGCCCGCCTCCCCCCAGCCCGCCCGGGGCCATGTCCACGGGCTCCGCCAGCGAGGCGGAGGAGCTGCCCGAGATGGACCTGCGGGCGCTGCAACTGGACTACCCGCAGCCGCCGGCCAAGCGCCAGCCTCGCGGAGAGCTCTACCCCTCGGGGGACAACTCCTCGGCGGCGGAGGAGGAAGAGGAGGAGGAAGAAGAGGAGGAGGAGGAGGATGGCGAGGGCAGCTGTGCGGCGGGGCCGGCGGGCAGCGGCTGCAAGAGGAAGCGGGCGCGGGGCGGCGGCCCCGGGGGTAAGAAGGCGGTGTCGGGGCCGCGGGGGCCGCAGCCCGAGGGGAAGCAGTCCCAGCGCAACGCGGCCAACGCGCGGGAGCGGGCGCGGATGCGGGTGCTGAGCAAGGCGTTCTCCCGGCTGAAGACGAGCCTGCCCTGGGTGCCGCCCGACACCAAGCTCTCCAAGCTGGACACGCTGCGCCTGGCGTCCAGCTACATAGCCCACCTCCGGCAGCTGCTGCAGGAGGACCGCTACGAGAACGGCTACGTCCACCCCGTCAACCTGGTACGGCCGGCGCGGGGCTGGGGGCGCGGGGGGCGCGCAGGGCGGGATGCGCGGCGAGAGGGATGTGCGGCGAGGGGCACCCGCGGGGGAACCCCCGGGGCCGCCGGGGATTGCCCCGCAGGACTGACCCCGCGGGCCCCGCGGGCAGCGCTCAGCCCATGCCCGCCCTGGAAGATGCGGCGGGGCGGCCCCGGCTGCTCCGTAAATCGCCAGTCACCCTCACCCCGGGGGCGACCCTAGCGCCGGCCTTGGCCTTCGGTGGTGGCGGGTGTGTCAGTCCTGTCCTGGGGAGTCGGAGTAGGGGACCCTAAAGAATTACATTCCTCGGGCGTTAGGTAAGCTTAGTGTCCGAAAAAGGAGGAACTCGGTCTGCGGGTTGGCCCGGAGCACAAGCAAGCCGTCATGAGTTCATCGGTCCAAAACTAAACGCCCGATGCTTGGTCACAGGGGTAAAAACGTTTCTTATATATGGTAGACTAATTGTTTTTGAATATTTTACATGCTTTTTATTTATTAAATTATGCAAACGATTGCAAAGCAAGAGAAACATTGCATTTTGGATGAGAACAATTTGTTGCTGGCCATTGCAGACCTTCTGTGGAGCATTTAATTATAATGAAAACGTAATGAAAATATTTGTTAGAGGAACTCAGCTCGCTCTGTGCTTCCCCTAGGGATTAAAACGTAATGACGTGTTTGCAAGTGAACCAGAGTTAGACATCTATCAGTAATAAAGCTCCAGTTTCATACGAGGCTAAACGTTCTCCTAATATGAAATACCTTTTCTTTTTGCTTACAGACTTGGCCATTTGTGGTTTCAGGAAGACCTGACTCTGACACCAAAGAAGTTTCTACTGCCAGCAGATTATGTGGAACTACCGCATAGTCAGAGTAAATTGGAGATTTTTTATTGTTGTTGATCTTTTTTATGGGATGGATATTTTTAAGAGCTGTGGTTTATCAGCTCAGGACTAGAAGATGGGGACAATCCCCCATCTCTAACAGTGTTAAATCTGTGTTCCTCATCATTCTTTTCCCTTAGTGTTCTGAGGGACGATTATTTAAAGCAGTAAAGAAGGGAGGTGGTTGAAATTAGAGTTTTTATGAACTGACTGCAGCAGCTGAAGTCTGAGACTTGGCTTCATCATTCTTACCACTGCCTGAGGACCTGCTGTTCTGAGGCTTTTAAACTAATGAAAGAGAAGTATAACGATATAGAATTAACAGCATGGACCAAAATACAACTCTACAAACTAACCCCAAACAGTGTTATTTGTATTGTAAAGGAAAACAGTATTTTAAAGTAGCTTTGAAAATCAGATAGATTTATAATATATTTTGATGGCCTTTGTATTCATGGTTCTGGTTTACTTGCAACTATGCAATAAGTATAGTCTTTTTTTTTTTTTTTCAGTCCCTTCAACCAAACTATTCTTAAAAGTGTGTAAGTGGTCACATTCTGGATTCAGGCTACCATCCATTGGAATTAAATTAATTCCTTTGGTTATATCTTGAAGTGCCACATATAAGAATGTGGGACTGTCCCTAGAAATGTGGCAGAGTTTCCTTCCGTACCTTAATCTGGAAGGGAATTCTGCTTACTGTATGGCAAGAGCGCATGTGTTGTAAAGAATGAGTTTGTATGATGCTGCAAAATAACAGGATTTCACAATGTTTTAAATATTTTTCCTGTACTGTTATGCTCATCTTTGAAAAGTTTACTCTCAAGTGAATTTTAGTGTCTTTTCTTCATGGATTCAAATGCTGTAATAAAAGAGGATGCCATCAAATAAATTGCAAATGTAAATAACTCTATTTTTTTATGAATGACATTAAAAGCTTGGTTACAATGACTTACTGGTACTGTGATAGTGTGTGGCTGCATCCATATGCAAGCGTCTTTGTAATGTGTGTTCTTGAAACCTGCTTTTGTAAACACAGTTATCTTTCCCACCTCTTGAGAGCAGATACATTTCCAGCAACAGAGTCAGATAAGAACACTTTCACCCCAAACAATTCACATGAGGCGCAGTACTATGTCAATAAGCAGGGAAAGCCACATTTTAACAACTTGCAGAATGCACTGTAACAATCTCTTCTGTGAAGCAGAAAAATAAATAAAGGTAGACTGAGAAATCAATATCACAGTGTAATAGCTTGTTTTGCTGTTCTTTGCCATTTCACATTTCCATCTGTAGTTGTATGCTTTTAGTTGTGTAGCTTTTCTTTGTATTTTTGTAGTGAAAAAATCAGATGAGTTTTCCCATTTGGAGCAATATCTTCCTGTTTTAAGATTAAAACTTCTGAGATAAGATTTTATTTTTCTCAAAATACTTCACCAGCAGCTAACTCAAGGTAAGGAAGACTGAATTGCTTTTGAGGAGAAAATGCCACCTCTTCCTCACATAAACTTTGAGAAGAAAGAAACCTTTGCTTAACAAGAAACAGTTTAACCTAGTTTGTTGTCAAGTCATTCTACATCATGGATTTCTGGTTTGACATATTGCATAGAAACCCAAGGCTGACTATTGGTAATGTTTGCCAACAGGTGAACGGCAGAGAATGGTTTTTTGTCTTGTGAAATGTAGAATAATCCAGAGCCACTGCAAAATAAGATGAAGGGACAGTACAAGATCTGCTTAAATGGTTGCTTTTATTGATTTTGGAGCAAGCTGTACAGAGACCAGAATACAATTTATCTTTCATTTTTTCCAGAGAAAGTCCGTGAAGGAAGGGGGCTATCCTAATTTGCAGTTATGTAACGGAGGTGGGACTCCAATTGACCTTCTCTAGGAACCTTAACAAAAAGAAATGAACATAAACAGCAAATCAAAAAGGAAGGACCTTTAGGAAGGCGTAAGTTATAAGAAAACTCAGCCAATGTTTATCTAAACCCTAGCGAAAAGATTATTCAGCAGTTTAACTAAGGTACCACTTGAGATAATCTCCGTTGTGATACTTAGCTGGTTTTGGCCTTGATCCCAGCTGTAATTGGTTAATGACACTAGGAGATCAGAAAAACAAGGAATGCTGGAGAACTTTAAACAGTATAGAGAGGTCTGTGGAAAGTAATGGAAAAAATGTTCAAATATGAAGTGGCTATATTAAGTAAATACTGTAGGTCAAAACTGGGGGTGAGGAGTGTGACACAAAGAAAAACATAGGACTACCTCCATCCATGCACCATACTACGTAATCTCAAATACTTTTTTCTTTGTGGCTACATAATACATAAAAATACTTTCTTCATAGAGTAATGAATGCACTTACTGCATTTGTTATGGTAACAGACACACGGTGCCCCAAGACAGTCAGTGGTTTTAGAGTACAAGTAAACAATGGCCACAGGTGACATTTCAGGTCAAAACCTGGAGAGAAAATGACAGCTTTTAGATACTGAAAGTTGTACAAGACTCAATTCTTTCCTTTAAATACCACTATACAGAGATGGTGGGATGTTTGGATTTCTCCAACAAGGATCTTGTATTTCAAATCATTAATTTTAATCCTTGGGTTTACAAATATTCTTTTTTAAATTAATCATCTTCTCTCTCAGCAAGAGGCATTATGTGATTAGGAAAAAGTTTGGGCAACTGAACAGGCTCCTTGTGGGTTTGTCCTGAGATGAAGGTTGCGGTCTTTCCAGGGGAGTGCCAGGTAGGTTATGTATTCTGGCACTCCTCACCTCTAAAGACATACCAATAAAACAAGTATGCAGTTTTTTTAAACCTTTGAAACTCACAAACGGATGACATTCAGGTCTGTGCTTTCCATGAATGAGGTGGCCAAAGCATTCTAAAATGCTGGTTTTGAACATTAATAAGATTCCATAGAAAGATAATGTGTTCTGGTCCTTTTTTTTATTTCCTTTTTTTTTTTTTTTTTTTAAGTTTTTGCCAACCTCACAGAGCAAATTGATTTCATTTGTAAAGTCCGAGGGTTTTCTTTGACTGTATAATTATAGAACTGTGTGGAGGGGAGGCTTAAAATGGAAAACTATCTGACTTTTCTACAATTCACAAGCATGGAAGGTAAGAAATACATACACTTATATTAGATTTGGCAAGTTTACAGTTGATGATTTTTTTGTTACATTAATGTCATCTTTACTCCTTGGCACAAGGTAAAACATGAAGCCAAATTGACCACGTAAAGTTATGCAGATCTTGCTAAAGCTGTTTTACAAATAAAATGCCAAATCATCTGCAACTGATACTAAGCCAAGACCTGCTTCATGTGAAATCCTAGTGGCAGAATACCTGCATTGACTTTCCTGGCAGACAGTCCATACAGAAAGGGGAACACTTGTTTCCCAAAAATATTTTTATGACTTTAGACTTATACAGATCCTGTGTGGAACTTTGTTTTGTCTCTTTTTGGTGTGGGAATCTAATAAAGGGGACCATTAGCCTTCCCCATGAAACCATTCCTTTCCAATGCATGTGTTTGCTTACACAAGGAAAATACATCTCTGATATTGAAAATGTTAACAGTCCTGAACTGAGCAAAAGAAAAATAGTTTGCAAATAAAAAATACTTAAACCTTATCTTTCCCATTTAGTGTCTTTGTACATACACTGTTTAGAGAATTCTCAGATACACTAAGGATTCTGATTAAAAATATTGAGTTTATTAGCCAAGTCAAGGTGACTATGTAAGAAGTACAGTTGCCATAGGCGTCTCCCAGGAGAAAGTGGGAATTGAAGAACTAAATTTTAAGGTCTTAATAGGTTTCTGAAATTTAGTCCGTCTCTCTTTGTACACAGATATTTTCTGTAGTGCATAGAGAACAGATGATGAGCTGCCTTCCAAACCCTGAATACCTAAATCCGTATTTTAAATATATTCTGACAAGAGTGCGGGGGTGGGGGGAGTCCCTTGTTGCATTATTCAGAGACCTGTGCTATTGCAGTGCAGGCTGGTTATGATTCTGGTACTAACAAGGAATGGGTCTCAGTCTCTTCCTGAGCATTGAACATTTGTAAATACAAATTAGTAAAAACAGTAACTAAAAATGCCTTACTTGGAATGCAGAACATGGGAATCTTACTAGAGTTAAAATTCCTACAAAAGTTAAGACAGCCTAAAAGATTAATTTAGTTATCTATCCAACAAGACAAGCAAAACTGAGAACTTGTGACTGACGTAAAGCTGAAGAATCACTCCTGTAATGCTGGAGTGCTGACAGACTCAGAGTCTGTGTCTCCGACTAGAAATACATGGTGACACTCAGAAGAACTATAATTAACCTTGATGTGACTGGAATTTAGCAAGCAAAGGAAATAACCTAATATTTTCATGGTGGCAAAATTGTTAAAAAGAATTCACATTTCCAAGGTTAAAAATAATTCAGAATGTGACAAGAAAAGCTCTCTATGACAACAAAGCAGGCAGAGATGTGAGTCAGAATATATACACAAGCACAACCTCAACGCAAGCAAACAGGCTGCTCAGCATGTGGGGCAAAAAGTCACGAGAATAGTGAAGGATTGCATCACTTTGTAAGGGTTTATGTGAGCACAGCATATATGAAAGGCATGGACTACAGCAGCTTTAGCTTATACAAATTTTCACAGAAACAAGAAGAATAAGATAAATGGACGGTGATCAGAAAACAAATTAATCACTTTTTAATTTTAATTTCAAGTTGCTGTGATGGCAGAAGCAACATCATTAGTGCTGTAAATCCCATAGTCAGTAAAAGATAAGAAGTAGACGTAGGCATGACTGTTCACAGAGAATTGAGATTGGAACAGCACAAGCAATTATTGTATTCTTTGAATATAAGCAGTATGAAGTTTAAATCAGTTCATGTCCTTAGTGTCACCAAGCGGGCATGCCATCTAGAGGAAAAGGGGACCAAACTGAATCAGAAGTCTTTTGCAACAAGAAGCCAAAAGATTCCAACCGTCCTGGGATTCATTTCTTCAGGGAAGTCCCTCTTGCCCTTCTTGAAATGAAGTGCAGTAGGTCAGTGTTCTGGGAAGCCTCCGGAAAGCAGATGAACTGCCAGAAGAGATGCAGTCTGTGGTCACTCTGGGGAAAACCAAAACAAATGCAAAGTCACTCATTTCTTCTGTAGAAGTGTCTTGTTCCACCCTCAGAATAAACATACATGCCTGAAATGTTTCCCACTATCTAAAAGGGAGATCTTGAAAGGATGGTTTCCTTTAAATGTCACAAATCTAAAGGGAACCATCTTTTCAAGATCTCCCTTTTACCTGCATTCTGGCACACCTATGGTCTGGACTTGCCTGTTGCCCTTTTGGGGAGATATTGAATACATGTGTCAATATCATCTGCTGCAGGGAGCAATCTGTGGTTCCTCCTCCAAGCAGCAGAAAGTGCCTTATACCACGTGCTCTAATCTTGTTTACTTCAGATTGCTGGTATCCAGGAAAACACTTTTCATCCTCCTCCTCTGCATCCCAGTGTGATATCAATAACCTTCAAAGGGGGAAAAAGAGAGAGACATATTGTTATTTACTAGAAAGGTGATTTGAAGTCCTGAAGAAACATCATATATGCCTGGGTGTGACATTTTCATTCTACATGTGGATATACTTGAGACCTGAAAGGTCTGTTAGGATAATTTTGTAGAACTGTGAAGGTTACAAAACTGTGTATGCAGTTAGACCTCTAGGGTGCTCCAATCCCAGAATCACAATTAAGTTTCAACACAGGGAAAACACATATCGCATCCACTTGGGCTGTGCCCAGTTCTTACTGTGTTCCATAGGAGACAGAACAAAACTTGTGGTATTTGGGGAAGGAGTAGACTGAGTAGACAGCATTTTGATATGGGAAAAACAGGCAAAGAAAACAAGGAGAAAATCAAATAGTTTCCTGTAGGACTCCTGGAATAAAGCTAAACTGCCAAATTGGTGAATTTCTGTGCATAGGAGTAACTGGAGACAGAACCTAACAGACCAAAATGTAGAGGTAGACCATAATAAGGAACCACCTTTGACAGTAAATCTGTCTCCATCCATTAAAAATGAAAGTGTCAGTTGGAGGTACATGGAGATAAATGTATAAAACTTAGCTGTCTGCAAAGATATTTGGATTACAAGGTTGACATTTAACAGCATGACAGTGATGTTATGAAGGATGAACTGAAAACTCTCAAAAGATGGGCATGAGGTGTCTTATACTGGCAAAGGTGTAACTGTGTCACACATATGCTTTGAAGATTATTTCTCGTTTGTAACCACAGAACCTGATACCAATCTGTTTGTAATAGTAACCTCTTTTGATGTATTTGCTCATCCTATGATACAGCCCACTACCTTTACCTCAGGAAACAAGAATTTCAGATTACTTTTCTATTCTGTAATTCTCCCTGAACTTGTGATGCAAATTATGTCATAAACAGCTTTGTTCACCAGGCTTTACAAATAAGAAAAAAAAAAAAAAAAAGCTCTTTCTATGCTAGATATGGTCCTGATGTGGATGGAACAGCTGCGCTTTTTGCCCTCTCTCAGTCTAAGTAAAACCACATTATTTTATCATTTTTCTCCATGAACTGTACATATTGTATCATATGAGGACAGCCTTAATTTGTAAGAGAGAAGTAGTTGCCAAAAACATAACATGACTGGCATTGCCAAAATTCTCATAATTTTCACCACTTCAAGTTTTGGGACAGATGCCAAGGACTTGACTGACACCTGACAGCCTCCAGTCCCATGTTCCCTGTGCAAAGGGACTTCTGAGCTGAAACACAGTATCCACACACTCACTTCAAGATTTGTACCTTCGCCTACACTAACCCTGCCCTGTAAGATGTCACAAGTTTTAAAAAATGGTGTCAAGAAGCATTCCTCAGCATTACAGCTTCAGTGTCTATGCTATTACATTGTTGGAGAGGTTTCTGTCTGGTTTGTGGTTTTGTTATGGGCTACGTGTCATTCTTCCAAGCAATGTCAAAACATAGTTTTTGAGTCAGCAACAGATATACACTTTGCATAAAGTCATCTTATTCTGGAGATTGAGAGTGCACAGTCATAAGCAGAATGGACACATCCTTGCCCAGGACAGTTGGGCTCAAAGTAAGCAGAATAGCTCTTCATGCTATTTAGTAGTTTTGACATAACCACTGTGTTTCAATCAAAGTGCCTAGTTCACAGAACCCCCTGTTTTCATATTTGGTTTGGATTATTCTGTAAACTCTTCTAGGCACTGCCTATACTTCCCTTCATTTTTATGTATCTAGCACAAAGAAGTCTTACATCTGATCAGGATGTTACCTAACATTAGACCAAAAAGAATGAAAATACTGACATTACACTGTAGATCCTACTGCTGAAGCTGAATAGAATCATAAAATACTTAAGGCTGTAAAAGACCTTTAAGGTCATTGAGTCCAACTGTTAACCCAGCACTGCCACATTCCACACTAAGCCATGTCCCAAAATGCCACATCTATACATTTTTTTGGAACACTTTTGGGAATGATGATTCTACCACTTTCCTGAGCAAAACAGGTAAGTGATTTAAGGTTTTATATACACCACTTTTGTAATACATGCCTCAGTGTGCAAGACAGTGGCAAGTCTAGCACTGGACTGAAAGACAGAAGATCATTTTTTTCTGAGCACAGTTTAACACTAAAATGTCATTGTAGATGAGGTATCAAAGCAACATAACAACTCCCATTTCCTTTTCCAGGCTTTCAGTGTATGTCTCAAGTAATAAATATAGAATAAAAACTATTTTTTCACTTCTCAGATATGCCTTTACACCACCATTATTGCAAGCCAAAAAAGTTCTTTTTTTTCTTCAACATTTAAAACAGCATGAAAAATAACAAGTTACAGAGTTTTCCTGAAAGCAGTCTCTTCAGATACCTACAGACCTAAAAAGACAAAATTCTCAAACTTCAGCAATCCCACAAAAGATGTTCTGGTGTGCCTCTGACCCTGAATGAGGATGGGGAGACCACTCCAGGTGGCCTCCAGCATCTCTGACTGGCACACAGATTTCCTCTTTGTCATCAAGATATGTGCCTGGCTCTCTTCAGAGGTGACTCCTGGAGAAGAGCTGGCAGCTGGCTGGGAGAGATGAGCAAGAAGAAGAAATTCAGGTGAAAGAAAAACTCATTTGTAAAGGTGCTCCAGTTCAAAGGGGTGTGATGGTTTGGGGCTTGTAGTGGCAGAGAAAAGATTTGGAAGGATCTTGGGATGGGATGAACGTACTCACCTCTTCAAAAGTGTTTAAATACGCCTACAGAAAGGACTAGGGGGAGGTTACCTGGTTATGCTGGCCTAGAATCACAGAATCGTTAAGGTTGAAAAAGGCCTTTAACATCAAGTCCAGCTGCCGACCTGTGAGCTTGTTCATTCACCCCTAAGTGTTACTTTATCTAACAAAGAAGTATCAGCATAAGACACCGGGAGCCCTCCGCATGGAGCGGGCACCTCCTTTCTTGGCATTTGGCAGCACCCGTCCCAGTTCAAAGTTCTCCGGGAGTCTCCCCCGTAGCTCCCCGGCTCTCAAGGCGCGACAGAGCCGCCTTCCCAGGCCCTTGCTGCCCCCTTGCTCCTCCTGCGAGAACTCCAGCGGCACCGGGAAGGCAGCGCAGCGCAGCGCCATCCCTGCCTGTCCCGGGACGGGCTGGGAAGGGCGAGTGTAGGCGGGACAGCCGCTCCCGCCGCCGGCCCGCGGGGCGCGGGCGCCACCCGGTGGCCGCTGCGGGGGAATGCCCGTCAGGATGGAGCCGCCTCGGGCATCGGCGTTGGGAATGGCGCTGGGAGCGGCCCCTCGCTGCCGGCCGCGGCTCCTTCTGGCAGCTGCTCCTTTGGAGCAATCCCGCCGAGGCTCCACAGCTCCAGCGGGCCCGCGAACTGCCTGAGTTCGGGACGCTGATGGGCCCCCAGCATCCCGATTCCCCGTCAGGGCGGTGAGCAAGAAACACAGGGGCAGGAAGGAAGCGTAAAGGTGGCGGTCACATCGCGCCGTGTAACCCAAAGCAAAATAAAAGTATTGAAAGGAGGCGGGAGGGGAAGGACTCTCCTACAGGCCGCAGGGCGGGCCTTGCTTGAGCAGGTCTTGTGTGTCCCCTGAGGGCTGGGGACATCCGCCTGCGGTGCAGGACCCTGGGGAGGCAGTGCTGGGCTGACCCTGGGCCCCGCCACCTGCCCGTGCCGTGTTTTTCCAGCACAGGCTACCCCGAGGCATTCTCGGTCTACTCACGTTGAGCGCTTTGTTCGGTAAGTAATGACAGAGCTTGTAGTCCCGAATGAAAGGGTCAGTGTGGAAACAGCCACATCTTGCGGTCAGAATGACAGGCAGGGAGTGTTGTTATTCCTGGGCTGAGTAATACTGATCTTTTAGTTTCTCTGTGCTCTTGTTGCCTGTTGCTGTTCAGGTATGTCTTGGGCTCCAAAGGCCATTCAGACCTTCTAGGAGGAAAAAAAATTAAGCAAAACCAGGGGCAATATCTTGTTACTCTGACTTTCTTTAGATAATTAGAAAGTAACATGTATTTATATAGAAGCAAGAGTAGTACATCATCAGGACATCTGTACCGATATTTTCATAGACTGAGTGGTCCTTTTAGTTCTCCTCTCTCTCCTTTTTTAAGCTTAGATAAGAGAGCAAGAGTTTTTTTGTGGCTCCGGTACAAGAGGCCTACTTCAATCAGCGCCTTTGCATAACTTTCTGAACTTTTTAGTGAAAGAAACACAGTGTTATGCTTTCATTCTTAAATACTAGTTTTATGCCCAAAGTACTGAGGGAGAAAAAGTGAGGCTGATCTGATTTCAGACATTGGCGATGTCCAGTAAGGAATTATTTCTCACAATCAGCTTTGAAAGGTCAACTGTGGTGACATGGCAATAGTAATGCAGAGAACATGCATGTGGTGGGAGGGACAGGAGTCCAATGCAGTCTTGCACTGTCCAGCACAGCTGTTTTCAGCTGTGTGCCTAGGCAATAGGGGCAAAGCCTCATCCATTTCCAAAGGCCTGAAGCTGGCAACTTTCCAGAAATGGGCAGTGTAGCCAATACACAAGACACCTCATATTTCTTCCCTGTATTGCCTTAAACACAATGAAAGGAATGAAAGAAATAAAACTTGTTCCATTGCTTCTTATCTGGTGTGACAGCTTCTCATTTTTGTACAGGAATTAAAGAAATAAAACTTCTTCCTATTACAACTTATTCTGCCTCACGCCTGCTCATACTAGCTAGAGGTTTCAGTCTTACGTCTCCAAATACAGTTCAAGGGACGCAGTCTGAATGTAGAGGAGGAGACATACCACTTCTTAAGACAGAAGATCTGTGTCAGACAAAGAAAAAACACAGAAATGTTTTCTTCCTGCTCTATCCAGAGACTGATTCAACAGAGATGTGATGACTGCAGTTAGTAAAATCTACTAATATCAATACCAACCTGTAGGAAGAGTGGAAATGGCACTATAAGGATACCTAGATTTACTGTGTCTCTGTGTTCTTTCTTAATAACCATTCCAGAAATTTGTACCTTGTACCTTTACCTTTTTAGTTCAGGCTGATAAGCTGAAATCTATATTGACTGAAAAACGTAGTCATGAAGTATTGACTTGGATGAAAATTTTGACATCAGTGGGATGGGACTCATTTTAATAATTTAGCACATTCAAATTTTATCTCTTCTCTTCTAGTTTATTAAATGATTCAGCATGAAAAATTTACTGGTGTGAAGAAATAGTAGTTTTAGTGCATCAGAAGCAAGACACTTCTACCTACTTAACCTGTATTTCCCTAAAATTTTAACAACCAAGCATCTTTAAGGAGGACCTGCATCATCACTCGTCTTGCCCTGATGCTGTGTTGCTTGAAAGAAATCTCTACCCTGTATACAATGTGTCTTTGATGGTGGAGAGCTATGTTCTGGACAAAAGAAACCCTATAAGCCTCTACAGTTTGAATTGTGCTATAATATTTCTTTCACAGTGGGAACACGGACAAAATACAGATGAGATGTAATGACTGGCTCTCTGGTTTGTTTTGGTTTTCCTCCTGACACTAGTTCCCCAACCATAAGGTGGAACAGTTCCTTTCATCTTGCTTTAGAGGATAGCTTTCTTCTTGTTGAAAAGTCTTCCAAAGATGGGAAATTTGTTCAGGCAGAATTGCAGGTTTTGTCTATAGACAAGAGATTTGAACTAAAGATCTTAACAGTCTCAGATTGCAATAGACCTTACAGAGCTGGTAGTGGGACCCTTTAGGCACTTCCTGTAGCCTATGAAAGACTCAGAAATGAAAAGCTGGGTTGCTCTATCTGAATCAGGATGGCCAAAGCCCTCTTCTCTCATCTGCATTCTCTGATCTTTTTTGCCTTGGTCCACTGATAACTTGAGGTATCTGAGAAAATGTGGAATTGTTTTCTTTCCAATTTTCTTAGGTGGTCTTTTGGTGATACAAAAAGGAGACCAATCTTCACCTTGAGGAGGGATTGAGTATGTTGCGTCCAAATCAATGTATCACTGCAGAGTCCCATATCTCTGACACACAGTTTCTCCCAGTTCCAGTCTCTCTTCATCTCTGTTCTGTGTTACCATATACAATGGACCTCAGGTTAAAAGCACATTTTATCCCAGAGTAAATTCATATAATTCAGGATGATGTCAGCTAAACACAGCAGTGATTGTTTACATATGTTAGTATTTAAGTTTGCTTGAAGCAATCATTCTGCCACTGTAATAAATCCTGCTGGTGGATTTTTTGAATCTTTATTATTTTCATTTTTAATCCAAGAAATCAAAAAAAGGCCAAGAAAGTTTTCAGGTATGATATTCAACATAGAAACTGTGGAATCTCAGCTGAATTCTTCAAGAGTAGAACATCCTAGAACTGTGACTGCTGAAAGTGCCTTGGACTCTGTAGATTTTCAGTATATAAACCTGTACTTGTGCATAACTAAAGTGATGAAACAAATACAAGAAATTGTTATTACAGAATATTTCAGAAGTCTCTTGTGCTTTTGATCATGTATTTCCCAGTCAAGTTAGTAGAGAATTAAAAAAAAAAAAAAAACCCAAAAAACCCCAAACAAACAAAAAACCCCACAAAACAACAACAGCAACACCAAAAACCCAAAAAACAAACATTTGTCACTGAAATTTTTATGCTTTAAAAAAAAAAAGTTCCTTGAAACAGCAAATTTTAAATTTACACTGTGGTCTGTCATTTTCCAGTAAAGTGACACCTGACAATATATTGCCTTTTAAAGCTATAGGGAATATGCACACCATCTAATTTTACATATACAATTTTGATAGCAGCTAAGATAATTTGCAGAGAAACCAAAGCCCTTCAGACCCGCTTTTCATGACTTACCATAGTTTCCTTCCTAATCTAAACATATATTTTGGTTGCCTTTTTTTCAGTAATATGGCATTCCTTTTCCCTTGATGTCTCATTTCTTAATGTAGAAAAGGCTGCCCCCTTTGCTTCTTTGGGACTTGCAATATTTTTGCTCAATAGTGCTGCTGTTGTTGGCTGTCAAAAAATAGTCTTAAAAAAGCAGTAGGATTGGCTTCAGTTACATACATACAAAGCATGACTTTTTGAAAGGACAGTTTTCAACAAGCAATGACCACCTCATACCTTCAGATTTAATAAGTCTAAGTCACTGGCAGTAATGTAAATTAATTTGCTGACACTGTGTATGTGCTGCACCTTTGCTGTTTATGCCTGACATACATAACCTGCTTGCACCTTTTTATGCCTTGCAGGTCAGAAACACTGATACTGCCAAGCTGCAACACGTCCAAAATGTGGTAGCATGAAGGGAGCTCATGGTGAAGAACATCATGTGGCTGCTGTCCAAGAGGTGAATGTCAAAGAGCCATAGTGAAGGTGTGAGATCCAACTTTTCCCTGGCTTGCTGGGACAATGGGAGGAAGGGATGCAGTAAGAAGCTTGTCCTTAGAGTCAAAGGGTGACGCTCAGTGAAACTGCCTATCAGCAACTCTGACTGGCTGATGTGCCAGGCACATGGACCTTCACGAGCACATGTAGACAAGTGTGTTCAACTCAAACCATACTAGGACCATAATGTACTTTTATGATCTTTTCAAGCTTAACAGTTACTTTTTTTCACGTTCATTTTTACCTAGAGCAATCCTTTAGGTCCAGCAGTTCACTATGTCAAAGAGCTCTTAATGTGAAGGCATTTTTCTGAGGAGATTGAATTTGTGATGACAAAAAATACCTTTCAAAAGGGTGCATTTAGGCAGTGTGGGAAAGAATTGTACAGCCAGCATGTGAGCATGTGAAATTTAACTGGAGGTTGAAGTAATTAGCCCAAGGCAATCTTTGTAAGGGGCTAGTTCTCAACACTCCAATGTTCATATTTTGTCATTTCATGAAAACAAAGGTTAGAAAACTATGTTTTTTGGTGAGTTAGACTAAATCATGCAACTCACTCAATCCACACTTCGTGTCTTGATGTAATGTTGTTCTGCCTGAATTCATGCCAGTAACAGTTTTACACCACTGCACACCACAATTTATTTCTGACCCTTATTGAAAAGCACTTCTTTTAGAGTTTTAAAATACTGGCTAATACCAAGTTTCATTACCATATCATTCAGGAGGAAAAAAAAAGGCAGAAAGAATATAATAAAAAATCTCCACATAAATTTTAATAGCTTTTCCTAATCAAAGCAACACATTTACAAAATAAGTTCTTAAAATGCTGGGGTTAGAAATTAATGGTGTCAGCATATATCAGCAGAACATACTGAATCCCACTGTACAATGTTCTGGTTTAATACACTGCACTAAATTGCCAGTCTAAACCAGCCGTTTTCATCCTTCCTTTTTATCTGGCCCATGGGCTTGGTAGAACATAGTAACAGAAGATGTATACTCTATTTTTTCAAATAAGGCAGATGTTCAAACATCTTACCCCCCTATTTGACATATATGAAGGAATATTTTAGAAATATATTACACAAATTTAAAAAAAAGTGATCAATGTTGATAAAGTGTTCAGCTACCCAGAGATGTCATCTCAGGGAATTTGGCCTTTCAAATGTTCAAAGACATAAAAAATCCTTTGTTTTCACATTCCAGGTCTTAATCCATAGTCAGACGACTAGATTTATTTCTCTACGGCTTCCATCCTCTTATGAAGCAACTTTAAGAACAAAAGACTATCCAAGTTACAGAAATTTAGAGGCTAAGGGTTTGGGGGTTTTTTCCTTTTTTTTTTTTTTTTTTGCTTGTAGTACTATTCTGATATCCGAGCCATCCATTTATTTGATGAATTATAGTTATGACAATTTAGGATTCTCAGAACACCTGCTATTGTACATCAAANCTTTAAACACACTTCAAGGATACATTCTTTCAGACCTAGCTAGGGAGATAACGGTTCCTCCCAAGGGATTTTGGGAAGAAGACACAGTGTCTTAGTAAAAAAAAAAACAAGACTCCATCTTAAACAATAGAAACAGCTTTCGCTTTTAAGGTATTTAGGTTAGCTTTTTTCCCTTCTTCACCAGCCCATTTCTCACAGGATTTTTTCCATTTCTGATATTGTTTGTTCACTGCCACAAAAATCCACCTCCAGGAAGGAGGATGCAGTTTTATTCATACTATCTTTACTAGAAATCGAAGTGACCCTGAATTTTAATAGTATCTTTGGAGAGCAGAATGCACTGGATTCTTTTAGACCATGGAGAAATTAAGGTAGAAAATACTTGCTGTTATAGCTGGAGAGAAGAGCTGTTGCAGCCAAATACCTGTGTCTTTTGTATCAGTTTAGGCTGTTTCTAAGATTAAGCCATTGTTTTTTCTGTACATTTTCACATTTCACTGTATGTCAGCTTGCAATTTCTAGTCTCTGCTAGCTTAAGAAACTTCTGAATATTTTTCCTTACCTCTGTAATCATCTTCTTTCCCTTTAGAAATAGTTTAATTTCAGGGAGGAGTATAGTCTCGAAGGGAAAACAATTTTCACTCTCCAAACTTAGGGGTAAACACTATCTATCCAGTCTGTAGTTAGACTGGGTGTGAGTTTTCTTGCCTTTAGACAGTTTACATGGACAAAAGGCACATTATAGCATCTCTCATCTGACTGCATAAATCATAAGCTCCTGCCTACTTCCATGAGATTAGTTTGACTAAAGCCTGTCTTCCAGAGAGGAATTGGTCTCCATCTGAGTATAGCAAGGCATGACAAATCCACCACCACCTTCTTCAAGTGCTGCAAGCAGCTATTAAAAATATGTGCATTATGCCAAATCATCCATCCCTGGCTTTTGGGTTTGCCTTTTTTCAATAGACTTTGATTTACTTTTTTTACTTGCAAAGCTTCTCCTTCACCTACCACTACATGCTCTCCAGAAACTTTATAGGAGGGCAAAATGGGTTGAAAGGAGGGAAAAAGAGGTTGAAAGTGTGCTTTTATTTTTTACTGCTCCCTGGGTGTATGGAAGAAGTACATTAGTCCTGCTCTTATCCTTTCCCAGCTATTTTACTGATCCTCAGCCCACTTACCGTTAGGCACTGATCCCCAGAGCCCCCTGTGGTCTGCCAGGAATAATAAACACAAATTTGATTTTGATCTATCTTCCACCTCTTTCTTCTGCTCTCTTCAGTAGATGTAAATCCAGGCTTTCTCATATAATTCAGGAGAAGTTGCACCAGTTACCTGTTGCCGTTATGGCCATCAAATCTTTGTTCTGATCAGGTCTTAGGGAAATAATTAATGCCTGTTTGGGCAGGGATTAAGACATTCATTTGCACCTCTAAGTTGCAAATAAAAACAAGTAATCTGTGTCCCTGTAACTTCTTCCTAGACAGCCATCTAGCAAATGCCTTTCCATACTACTATTTTTTTTCTTTTAGCAGAAAAGAGCCAGAAGTGCTATGTCAAATTTTTTAACTGCATATACATAGGAAAATAGGGGTTTTTTGCTTCTAAGTATATGAACTTGTATCAACATGTTGTGGTGTCTAAATATGTTTTATTTTGGCAATATGTCAAACAAATTTCCTTCCTTCCTTCCTTCCTTCCTTCCTTCCTTCCTTCCTTCCTTCC
>VWZG01008056.1:0-16372 GCA_013396735.1 Grallaria varia | reverse complement strand
CCTTCCTCCCTTCCTCCCTTCCCCTTCTCCTTGCCTTTCTGAATAACCTTTCTGTAATCACAGAATATGCCAAGTTGAAAGGGACCCACAAGGGTCAAGTTCAACTGTTGGCCCTGCACAGGACCATCCCCAGGAGTCACACCATGTGCCTGCCAGTATCATCCAAATGTCTCTTGAACTCTGGCAGGCTTGGTGCTGTGACCACTGCCCTGGGGAGCCTCTTCCAGCACCCAACCTCCCTCTGGGCGAAGAACCTGTTTCTAATACCCAATGTAAAACTCCTTTGACACAACTTCAGGCCATTCCCTTGCGTCCTGTCACTGATCACCACAGAGAAGAGATCAGTGCTTGTCCCTCCTCTGCCCCTCAAAAAGAAGTTTTAACTGCAGTGAGGTCTCCCTTCAGTCTTCACTTCTCCAGGCTGAACAGACCGAGACCTCAGCCACTCCTCACAGGGCTTCCCCTCAATGCCCTTGACCACCTTCATTGCCCTCCTTGGGATGCTCTCCAATAGCTCAATATCTTTCCTATGCTGAGCTCTTCTGTGGAAGAAAACTTGCGTTCTGCAGGTTGATATGTTGAGACTCTTAGATCACTTTTTGTATTTTCTGACTTTGCTATAAATGCTCTAGAAGTCAACACCAGTTTGAAGTGGATTTCTGCCTCTGTCAGTTTCTGTTTGGTGCTCTTTGAAACAGAAAAAAATATTTCTATAATGTTACTACAAGAGTGGTATGTATATAAGTGATAGTAATTCATGAGGGGATTGCTAGTGTTCTAGCAAATCAGGGCCTTTCATTCCATCCTGGCTGTTAGAAACAAAAGCCTCTCAATATCTATGGCCACACTGAAGACTACTTAATATGAATATTGTTGAAGCTTGGGGGGAAATAAAACTGTTCCTGGATTTTTGCATATGAAGAATGATAGACTTTCAAATAATAAAAATGGACTTACTCCAAATACCCAGCTGTGAGCTATAGAGAAATTAAGAAAAAGAAAGGACTACAGAAAATCCTTCTTCCATATAGGCTCTATCTATACCATGTAGATAGATCTCTTGATGAAGGGCTGCGTTTTATCAAATGGAGTTAGACTATCTCACTCTTCAGGAAACTTTCAGTTTCTGCCATTTTTTTCTAAGGGTCATTTTGCTGTGTAGTAAATTGCCCTGAGTCTTGTGCATTGATCTCAGTTAACTTGCCTAATTCCTAAGCAGATCTGTTAGCAAACCCAAAATATGGTCTTGAAACTGTGAGAGAACACACAGCATAATGGTATGCCAAATTGTTAGTACAGTGTTAATACCTGTCTTCATAAGGTGTCTGTGGTCCTGTGAGTAGAGTATAGGGGTAAGCAGGACAGTGATGGAGTGATTTTGCTCCTGGTGAATTAGAATCGACTCAAAGAATAAGAAGGTATGGAAGCCATTTCTAAAACATACAACACAAAGAAAGGGAGCAGACAAAGCTCCTCTGTTTTAATGATTAGTGTTGCAAAATTAAACTATCAGAACAAAAATCCATACTGGTAATCAAAATTATATACGTGAAAGGCAAAATTCAGGAGTAGCATTTGAAATGCTATAAAACTTAATGATGGTAGGATCTGCAGGATTTGTTCCCATCTACCACTAATCCATTTCATTGCAAAGAATTGAAAAGCCTACTTTAAGGTGGTAGACACAGATTGACTTATTCAAACTTCTTGCTTTCACTTAAATTACATACCATCATGTAAGCATGAGACTTTTCTCTGTTTTCCCCTCTAACCACAGCCTGTGTGTAAAACCAGGTAGCAGAAATTTTAGCCCACATCTCTATTAAATTGGGTAATGACTATTCACCGTGCAGTTTTTGGCAAGTACAGACAGGGCAACTGTTCAAGAAAAACAAGAAATTTCCTGCTGTATATGAACTGCTCATAAACACTTGAGCCCTGGCACTTTTTACTCAAACCCTGCAGGTCTCAGATGCCTAGTATTAATAGACACTGCTAATTACAAGCAGTGTGGTTAAAGCAAATGCTTAGCCATACAGAGCATTAATTGACACTGTTGTTGGGGAGAATGAAGGGCTGTGTGTGTGGGGAACTGTTTTCCCAGTGAGAAGGCTCAAGTCACTGCAGTTTTTGCTGGGTTTATTCATATTTTCCCAAAGCAGGTCTAGATTTAGACTACATTCTCTGCCTTAGAAGACCAAGGAGGTAACTGGGATTCCTTTCTGGGTCCCATGGTTCAAGGTGGGAGGTAGTCCACTAAAGACCTATTACCATCAAGTTTCCACAGCCATGTGGCCAGGCCTTTTGGGGTGTGAAGTCAAGGTTTAGTTCACTGACTATGCTGTAGCTCTGCTATTCTACATGCTTGTGTGTCTCATGTATTATACCTTCTTGCCTCTGTGCCTCACTCAGCTGTGCTGGTCATCACAGCCAAAAAACTCCACCAAACAGGACCTCCCATTGTTGTCTGAGTTATTCAGAGGATTTGTGCTAGTGGATTCTTTTATATATCTCATATTTCTGGTCTTCATTCAGAAGCACAAAGCCTATCTTTGAAGTAGGAGATTTGTTGGCTTGCTCTGGCTGCTTCTTACCTAAGAAGCAGCCATTTTAATTTTTGTCAATACTTAAAATCCCCTTCAGTGCATCTACGAGATTTTAGGATGAAATTAATGATAGGAGCACCTTGGGTCAATAGCCAGGAGACTGCTGAAAATGAGGTAACTGAGAAGAAGGTATTAGACATAGTGGTCATAATGCATCATATACTTACACAGAGGAAAAGTAATTAGATGTGATCCCTAAGAATTTGCCCTTTCCAACATAAAGCTAGTTGAAAGCTAGAGAAATTATCTCTAGTAAAAGCAAATTCTTAGTATACCCTCTTTGTCGAATATCTCCAAGTGGGTGGGAAGAATTTTACCCTCATGGCAAAATTTAAAGAATAGAGATTATAGGTCTAGGAAATCACCATAGAAATTAACATTTCATCTGACCTAAGAAAGAAAAAAGTGAATTTTGCTTCATTTTTTTTCAGGAAGAATTCAAAAGGTTAATGACCCAAATAGACATATTTATTATTGTGGGTTGTTTTTCTTTCCCCCAGATTTCTATTGTACAGCAAGTAAAAACAAAGTGTTGCAGAAGAAAGGGGGAAATCCCGCAATTTATGGAGTGTTACTTTGCACAGAGAAGGGCGTAGGATTTAGCAGGTTTCTAACAGGAGTTATGGCTGACTGTGGGGTTGTATGGAGGGACTGAAGCAAGACTGAGGGAAGTACAGCTGAGCCAGTTAAAGTTTACATCTTCCAGTCTCCCTGTAAAGTGGAAACACAAAGGACTCTGTGGGGTATATTCTAAACCTCTCTATTTAAGGTAGGTAGGCTTTGCAGATAAACTGTGCAGTCTGCAAGGAGAGAACTGTGTGTTGTCTGGTGAACCTGCAGAGACAAAATACCTGAAATGAAATATTTTTCTGAAAATGTCATAAATATATTAAATACTAACAATATCCACTTTACGTAGTAACGCTATAGTCTCATTTGATTAGTCCTGTTTTGAGAATGGACATTTTATACCTCTCCTCCTTTTGTACAGAGCAAAGCAGCTGCTGTCTTTTTAACTCTAAAACACAATATTCAGGTGTAGATTTCACTCTGTGCAAGAGAGGGCAGCCTAGTCCTGGTAATAGTGCCTCCGGAGCTCTGGACATCTGGAAAATCTGTTACCTTGTTATGCTTGACTGTAAAAATTACTGCGTAAATTGGAAATTAATCTTTGTTCTTCATTTTATGGGGGACTGGAGACTACTCTGAGACATCTGATGTTTGAGGGAAACTTACAAAATAAAATCCTTTGTTTTATTCATGGGAAATATCTGCTAATGTGATACAAATATGTGGGTTTCTTCAGTGATAAATTACTTTACAACTTGTAGTGTGAAAGCCGAGCTGAATCAGAGCCCTGTGTCTGGACTGATCTCATCAATTTTGGTTCCTCTGCAGGGATTTGGCTTTTGATCACACACTTCTTAATAGATCCAAATATCTAGACACTATAGCCACTTGTGTTTAAATCCTTGCTGCTTGGGTTTATTTCATGCGTCACTTTTTGGTCTTAAAAGCTGAGAGGTGCAGCACAGGTCAAACTGAAGGTCTACATTGTCTGGTAATCTGTTTCTGAGAGTGGTTATAGCAAATGCTTAGGGAAGGAATATAACAGAGTGAACACAGAGGGATCGTTGTCTGACATGCCTTCCACCTTCCAGCAATCACTGGTCTAAAACAACAACTTCTTGAGCCAGAGTTAGTATCCTGAGAGCCACTCTTTCCTTCCTCTGAGGACATTCCATGTACTCAATATACCTGAAACTGGGAAGACAATTTAAATATTTTCCTTATTTCATTTTACGGACTGTTTTGCCGTCTGAGACAGACTTCCTCCATTCCTGAAGTTTGCTTTCTTTTGGCATTTTTTCCTTTCTCCCTTTTTCCTTTCTTTTTGATTTTCCTTATTTAGCCTTTTTTGTTACATTTTTCAGAAGTTAAGCCAGCACAGTCTCAGAATCATGCCGTGCTATCTGCTGAGGCTGAGATCTTGTCCAAGTTTCATTTCCATCAAGTATGCTTCCTATACTTTTGTATAAAATGTTTTTGTCTGTTGGGGTTTTTTTACAATTCACTGCTATTTCCCCTCAATTCTATCCATTTATTTTTTATTTCAATACATTTCATAATATTTATTTTTCTATTTCAAAGTATCTGTTTCAGGAGTGTCCCTTCTGCATTGATGTCCTCTCCAAAAAAATTCTCTGAATTGTGAAAACCAGACTTGAGTGATCTGGTTTGCTGAGATATAGGAGACCGAGTTCTCAGAGGTGGCAATAATCCTCAAAAAAACCGCCCCATCTCATTATTCTCTTTAAAGAGCAAGGGGAAACTGTTTCATTGCAGAGACTGTTACTAGCAATTAGACATGAAAAAAAGGAAGAAAAAATGTTTGGAGAAAATCTTCCTCATCTAACTTTGATCAATCAAAATGTCCCCACAACTTTTGTTGCTCATGATTCTTGTCATTAATGCATGTCTGGCCTGCCCACACTCTTGCTACTTGGGCCTTGCAGTTTTCACGGATTAAGGCCACTCTTATCTCTAATATTCCTCTTAGATGAAACTTGTCTTCCTTCTTTATAATATTGTCAGACAAAAAAAATGAAAGGAAAACTCGTAAGTGAGGACAAGTTGAATACTAGTTGGCCTCTGGCTGTTCTCTGGTCTGTTTTTGCCCCTAAGCTTAAAGCTCCTGTTATCCAAAACTTGCATAAGTGCCTATAGTCTTTACTGTTGAACTGCCTTGCTAAAGAGATCTGGCACCCCTGGCTAGTGCATCAGTGTCATTAATTTCTTTGCCATTTAATATAGTAAGGAAACATGTGCCTTCTGGATTTTCCTCTCTTAAAGCAATTCTCATGTGATAAGGTGTTGGCAACATAGCTATTTCTTAGTACACTCATTACAGCATTATGGTGGTTTATGGATGATTTATGGAACAGCTAAACCACAGTCTTGGTGTGAATGCCCTGGTTAGCTGCAGAGGTGATGTGGCCATGGAAGGCAATGATTTTACTCTAGGACTAAGTTTCAAACCCACAAAGTTCAAATGGGCTCAGAATTTACTCAAACACATTCTCACATTCCTTTATTTTACAGACAAGGGTAATGATCCTAAAAGCAACTGCCCTGCAGTGTCACTGGAGTGAAAAATTGAAGGGTTGTTTTCCAAGTAATCTGACTCTGTACAGCTGGATCAATAGTCAATATTGCCAGAACTTGGCTGCCCTGCTTCTGCCTAATTTTTACCATTGCATGTCACAATAAATACCAGTGTAGAAGACCCTCCAGAATTTGTGGGGAAAAAGAGAACAAGAAACCATACCTGTTTTCAATGGTCTCTACTTTTTAATATACAATATTTATTGAAGATTCAACCATTTGGGTAGGTTTATAAATTGGACAGAGATGTATAAATCCCTCTAAAATTAACAGCTGATACTTATTATTTGCGAATATACTGGTACAGCATAGGTATTTTGTTCAGAAAAATTATCCCAGAACTGTCCAGGCTCATATAGTTGAGCATTTGTAAAATGCTGTGAGTGAGTACTGCCCAGTCTTTAAAGCTAAGTTTCAGCCTTGTGTTCATCCAGCTTTTCTAGTTATAATTTTTACCCTCTCCCCAAAATTGTTTGGGCTGGTTTTTAATGTGCTTGCAGCAATCCCATAAAAAACTTCTGGTAAGCTTGCATCAAATTAGTGGAGACCATGGAGCACTGGGGAAAAAAAAAGTTTCAAAAGTTTGTGCCAACATTTTTTTTAAATTGCAAATGGATGCCCTTGCCATCAGTCATATGCCTTGAAAGCTTCTTCAGTACAGGAGTGGGTTTTTTCCCCTCCTCCTTTTAGCCCTCTGGAAGGTCTGTTTCTGTGTAAGGTTGATGTGACCAGGAGTTATCCTTTACAGCTACCTCCAACAGAGAGATGATGAAGACACAGTGAGTGACAGTGTCTTCTGTATCAACTGCCTTCATTTGCGAGAGGGAAGCAGATCAGACAGTCAGGGGTTTATGAAGTTCAGTCTCAGACCTAAGACTAGTCAATGTTACAAACAGCTACTTGTGACTGAGCAAGATGTCTCTATGGCAGCACTGCCCCAGTCATGCTGCATATTAGAAGTGTAACAGGAACCTGACAGGGACGTGGATATGCCAGGGAAGTGTGGTTTTTTTAGCAGCAGAGGGCTCCTGACCAACGATATGTAGCAGATTTGTGACCACAGATGCCACTTGGGTGGTGCAGACTAGCTCTGACTGCTCTCAAGAATTTGTCCAATAGCTCTTTAGAAATTCCACCTGGCGAGACTTATAACATACCTTTTCAGGACATTGTCACTGACTTCCTCGAACATCTGTAAATAGCTGGTTTGTGTATGTTCATGCACCGTGGAGGATAGAGTTTAAATTTTTTTACTAAGGTTATCCTTTTAACACAGGGCCAGATTGTCAAGAGGGCAGATCTGTGCTGGGGAGAGCTGCTTGATTGACTTAGTGGGTGGCATTCTCATAGCTGAATAACAATTTCTTTGTTTTGTTTCTTTTATTGTGTCTTTACTTTTATGGAAAGGACCCACTGTGTTTATATATGAGCAGATTGTTCTCCTGGTTTTGAAAGCTATGTGTTTTCATCCTGAACATACCTTCTCTCCCCAACCTTTACTAACCCCCTCCCCAGAAAAATCAAATTTAAAAATCCTAACCCTGAAATATATGGGCAGGTAACAATGCCTTCATTCATTTTGGAAAATCCCTGCCTAATGGCTAAAATGAAAAGATAAGTAAAAAAAATAATTTCTATACATCTGTTTTCTGACGTGGATTCTTCTAGCTGCTGTTGCATGAGAAACAGTGAGAACCTGTAATAACTCATCTCCCTTGCAACAAGAAGCTATAATTTTGATGTTTCACATGTCTGGATGACTTTTTTTCTTTTTTTTCTGTGTTGACGTCACTTTTAAGTTTAGACTCCACTGCACAAAAACTACAGATTTGATTGTTGAAAGCTAGAAATGAGTAATAGAAGGTGCAATTTCTCAGAACCAAATAATAATTCCCTGGATTTTAATTCATGTGTGTCTATAAAAAAAAAAAATTATCAGAAAACAAAAAATAAACACAAAATTTAAAAATTATGTATTGAATTTTTTTCCCAGTAAAAAATGGATGATTTGGTAAAATTTAGTTCAACTGATAAGAAAATGTGAGGCTATACTGAATATGGACAAAGTGAGAAGAGAGTGGATTGCTTAATTCTCTGATAACTTAATGAACAGTTTTCAGTCTGAAACATTTATCTTGAGGTTTTTGAATAATTCTACTTGAATTCTTGAGCAATTTACAAACTGTGCAAATCTAACTCATCCTTTTTTTTCCTTTTTCTTGTTTTGTTTCTAAAAGAAAAGGAAAACATGAAGCATTTTAATTACACTTGGATTGAGGAATCAAATGTATTAAAGGTAGGAAATTCTAAAATATTGAATGTTCATGGGTAACTTCCCCTGATGATCATTCCCTTGGCATAAGACAGAGATAAAATTTGCCGTGCTTCTGTTTGTTTTCTATATTCTCTCCAAACATTCTGTTTTTCCTTCTCTCTTTCTTCTCACTATTACTAATTAGCATTCTGATAGACTGTTATATATTACTTAGCATTCATCATTAGAAGAGGTGCATATGAGGTATAAAAGTACATTTTACTTAAGTTCTTTCTTAAATCTAAATATAGCATTAATTTTTTTTAATGTGGTCTTGTTTTCTATATGCACAACTGTTTTATTAAGATGGTTGCTTTTGTTTTCTTTCTGTAAAATAAAATGCTTTTGCAAGGGCATAAGATATTAATTTTTTGTTAAATAATTCACCAATTCAGTTCCTTATGAAGCTGTTCAGCACAAGTCTGCATGCTCTTTCTGGTTTGTGTTGGTTCCTTCAGTCTGTCAGTTCCTCATCAGTGAATTTGGGCTGTGTGAGATGGAACACATTTCTTGTTGCTCAGAAGAAATATGCCAGGGTATTTCTTCTTTCTGTTTTTAGGGGGGTTTTGCTGCCAACATACTCATGGAAAATAAAACTGTCAGCTATTAGGAACTTGATATTTTATCTCTCTCTCTTTTCTGTGCCTAACTTTTAAACAACTACTTAACTTTTTTCTTTTTAATCAATATCTATAAAATCTCAGTTTTCAATTGCTGCTTATCCTGTGCAGTCATTGCAGTTTTCTTTGATATATCTCTACTACTTGCATGTCAGACAGATTTTTAAACCTTGCACTGTGCTTAAGTTATAAGGCTTCTGTTCCATAAGTGCACTGAAGCCTATGCTTATCACAAAGGTATTGAAATCCAAAGATGTGCTTGAGCACTTTGATGACTGGGGGAAGTCTAAAGCAACTGCTTCAAATAAGCACATAACTGCATTTTTTTAAAAAAAATTAGGCGCTATAAAAGTACCTTTTAACGTCAGTTGAAAACTGAAAAAGATCTCAAAATGTTGATAGGATTGATGAGAGCAGAATGAGCAATCCTGTGATCCTATACTCAGTGCACCTAAGGCAAATGGTTGTCCTTAGTGTGTCTTTACTGTGGGTTCCTAATATGACACTCTCTATGTCTGACTTAATATGGTTTGGGAAAACCAATGTTTTTAAAGTTGCAATTACTTTCCAGCCATGCTCTTATATCCAGGAAAATGCCAGTTCATATTTTGAAAAAATGTCCCAGGTGTTTGATACGTAGCTTGACACAGAAGCTGCAGAGATTGGCTGTGTTGGTGGCCATGTCTGGATAGACCAAGCAGGTGTTAAACTTTGAATTCCCTCAGAGAAAATGGTGATTGTATGCAAACTCTCGAAAGAGAGTGTACTGAAGGGGATCATTTGGCTAAAACCGCAAACACTTGGTGTCTTCTCCTTCAGGGTAAGCTGTTTTTCAGACGAGAGTGTTGTGATCTGCACAAACCCTGCAAAGCAGATACTTTGGTCTTTTCTCTATAATGCTGACATTAAATTTTTACAAAGGTTGTAGTTCTGTTTTCAAAGACTTGGCTTGGGCTCCAGCTGCACAACACAAAGCAGTACAGAGTCAGTGGTGCCTCTGCACCATGATCAGGTTTCCTTTTTAAGACATTGGCAAAGGCTTCCCAGTAGCTGTTGATCCCGGCAGCTCATGTGAATCCTGCATGTACCCCATTCTCCTCAGCTATTTGCAGTACAGAGACTGTATTATAGCCAAGTCTTCTAAAGTTCTCTTCTTTAAGAATGCATCCATATTTTCCCAGTCTGCTTACATCAATGTGGAATTTGGCAGAGGATCCACATAAAGAAAAAGCTGAGGGTATTCTCTCCTCTGTTGCTTTTCTTTGGAGTGGCCTGCAAATAGTTTCTGTTCCTTACACATCTCTCTGGCTCTTTAGCGCACTAGAGAAAAACTAACACACAGAGATGTCTCTGTACCCTTATGCCTAGCTCACCATTCACTTGTGAGCCAATTAGCTGAACCCTTTTTTCCCTTTTTCTCCTTTTCTGATTCTTCCCCCTGAGACGACAGCTTCAGACCTGCAATCAGTACCAAAAACCTGTAACTGTACAAACTTGAGGCTCACCAACGCCTGTGATTTACTTATGTCAATGAATGCAGAAGGAAGTGATGCGTCTAACGACACTTTCAAACACATCCTGTGACTACTAGCAGTCCCCAAATCCTGTTTATTTCTGGTTCTGTACCCAACCAGAACAGTCATGCATTTGCAGGTCCTGCCTGTCTCGGGTATTAATTAAATAGCAAAACAGACTCCAGAAGTAAAATTTTACCTTTGACCTCTTCTGTCTGATGCCATTTGCCATAAATTGCTACCTGTCATGTTGTGCCATGCTATTTCAAAATAATCTCACACTTCTACTGGATAACTACCATTACAGCAAAGCTATGATGTGCACAATTAATCCACGTTTTTTCTGTCTTGTAAATCACTAGATTTACTTTTTTTTGGGTGAATGCTAGTATGGTGATAGTGGTGGTAGCCGTGAGGTAAGACCTAATACTCTTTGCATGAATCTTCAAAGAAGTCCAGGAATATTACAATTTATTATGATTATTCTTGTAAGAAAAGAGTAGAGACCACATTTTTCTTCCTTGCAGGCTATTTGGAAAGAGAACTTGATGATCTTAGAGAGGTTCTTTATGATCTGCAGAAAGAAGTTGCCATAGAACTAAAACCTTGCTCACACATTGTGCAAGATGGTATTTCACTGGTTTCACTCATCTTTTTTCAAAATAAAACCGGAGAACAATTTCAGAGTCATTCATTTTGAAACTGGCAGAAATCCCTGAGAAATGTCCAATTTGGTACCAGTATAGTAAATCACAGAACCCAGTCCAGGCAGTTCTGATCCACACGTAATAAATTGTGGCTGAATTGAAGCATTTTTGCGCACTGAAAAAACTCAGAATTACATTGATGCTTCAATAAAAGAAGAATATCACAAGTCAGACAAACACAAATCATTTAGGAAAGAGGAAAGCATTCAATTAAGATTAACCTTCAAATGAGGAAACATTATTTTCTTCAATGCTGCCATGAAAACAATTCAAAATGTTTCCTTCAGCATGTGGCACAATTAATTTAAACTACTTCTGTTTCAAAGACATTGGCTAAAGACTATTTCCACTTCTAGGTCACCAAATATCCTTACCAAGCTATGTTCAAGTCCCTTCCACCCTCACACACAGCACGGATGTGGAGAAATGACATGAAAGATATGTACATACGGTTGTATAAAAGCTTTCTTGAATTCCTCTGTTCATGCTTCAAGTCGGACACCTAAAGCAACCTCCGACATAGGAACCATGTAGCTACTTAGTCTTAGCATCTTTCTGGGCCCATGCCAGTATGACCTACAGAAATGCAGGGTTTAATAGCTCAGGCATATCACTCAGGCTAATCCATCCCTATTCCTTAGTACTGATAACTGTTTGGCTACTACAGTGTATAAGTAAAGTGATTGGCCTCATCTCCATATGCCTGTGTAATCCTTCTTCCACAGAGATCTGCTGAGAGTGGGCCTGATTGAAATGCTTGTGAAGCTGCCCCATATGTTTTTCCATTTGAGACCAGTGAGGTTGCTGCAGAGCTCTCAGTGGGATAGAAACTTAGTGGCTGCCTACCTTGAGACTGACTGAAAAATATTGGCTTTGATCTCTGTATCCTGAATTAACCAGAGTTCTAGTTATAGGTGAAATTGCCTTCCCATGCAGTCAGTCACAGCCGTGCTGGAGGAGGGGATGAGGGTAGGATTGTGTTCTGTGAAAATGAGATCTCACAGGAGTTAAGCTGCTCGTTTTGAGTAAGCATCTACAAAGTGCAAAACAAACTACAATTTTAAGAAGTTTATGTCATGGTAAAATGTGTGTGGATTTTTTCAGAACCAGAAAAAGATATGTCCTGAATGCTGAGGCGGTTTTGAAGTTCCCTTTCCAAAATACAAGTATCTTAGAATTTCTCAACAATGCTCTTGTACGGTTTATATATGTTTTAGCAGGAACGCAATATTGCACTTTTCTCTAAATTATTTGGAAGTGATTGAACTGTTTTAATGAAACTTTCCAAAATAAGTTAGCCTGAGACAGATACTTTGTCTGGGAAAGTTCAGCCCAAACAGTTAAACGTTGGCAAAGTTTTATAGATTACTTAAAGCAGCATCTTATAATGGTAGACGTTGGGCGGCCCAGCTGTACTTGTTGCTACCAGCTCTGCCCAGACTCCCTAAACTGTCAAAAGGTGTTTATGTTTCTGAACATTATTTCTACAGTCTATTTGAATTGGCAGATGTTTGTTTTTTGGCTGCTAGTATTACATTTTGCTTGAGATAAGTGAGGTGCTGAAATTCCAGCTCAGAATGTGCTTGGCTTGTAGCAATTTCAATTTATATCACAACTATGACAAAGCAAGTGTATTCACATTTTTTAAAGATATTTTAAGGACAGGGACTTCTGTGCTGGCCAGACCAAGGTCTGGAATGCCCACTGACCACATGAAGGCTGGCCTGGGCTGCCTTTGCAGAGTGCTGCCTCCAGTGCACACCAAGTGAACCCTCAGGCGGATGCACAGAATTTGAGTACTCACCTGTTGGAAAAGTTTGGCCCAAATATTCAGAATCTCTGTGGGTGACACTGACTGGGGAGCATGAAAGACACATCACATTGTGAGACACAGACTTGTTATTCAGTGCAAAGTGGCTGAAATATTGCTTACATTCTCTCTGTGCCTCTCACACGAATAGTGTTGATGATACGGATGCTCTTGCTTTTTCTGTTCCCTCCTTTCAGCCTGCTCCTCTCTACAAGGGAGACAAAGGGAGATTTTTTCACTCCATGAGTTCTGTGCAGTTCCAGGAGACACTCTTAGTGTCTGCTGTTTAGGTCTGAGTGGGCAGAGGGGATCTTTTGGGAACCAACCAATGGTGAGTTGTTTCACAGTTGAACATACAACACACAGGCTTGAAGGTAAACCTGTCAGTTCCTAGCTAGGAGATAGAAAAAAACTTTCTTCTCATAATCCTCAAAGATGGAGAACTTAAATTCCAATTTGTTAAATCAAAATATGTATAGTTTCATATATAGACACATAAGATAATTTTATGTGTACAAAACCATTGCATTTCAAAAGGATTTCAAATTTTGTTTAATTCTGACAATGACTGAATGCAGTACATTGTCGAGAAAGACAATTCAGATTGTTACTTCAGCTAAAGAGAAACAGAGAATTATGGAAAGTACAAACATTCCATTTGCCATGTTCGGGTTATTTTCATTTTGTTTTATAACAGAACATCTAAAAATCAACTGAAAATGTTGCACAAAATGTCACATCTTGTAGAAACCTTGGATTTTTCCTTTCCCAAAGAATTACAGTATCCTGAAAAATCACCAGAAAACTGGCAAAAGGATCATCTTTTAATGACACATTTCAATTGTCCTAGACATCTCAGAACAGAAATACCCGGTTCTGAGTTTCTACACATGCAACTAATTGTAAACACATAGAATCAATCCTGCCAGCTAAGTGCTTATATACAAGACTAGAGAGCATAATGCGAGGAGTGTTTCTTCTATGTCTTTGAATCTCCATGATAGATACCCAATTCAACACAGCTGAATACAGTAAGGAATAGTCTGCACCATTTGCTGTGAAATACACAGAGCTGCTCGTGTCCTCTTCCAATACAGATACACCTGTGGCTGTGTGGAAATGGGTTAGCTGAAATATCAAATGGCTGCAATATCTTCTTAGCTTACTAATCATCTGGGATCATTACTAAGCTCATGAGTGTTCCCTATACAAGAGAGTATTTTTTGGTAGTTATGCTCTTCAGAAGGTGACATCTGTGTAGATTAATTAGATTATCATTCCAAACTGTTGTTCATATTGCTCTGGAGGTCTGGCTAATAATAGTTTCTTCTTATATTTGTGCTCTATTTTCATGTGAAATGGAATTTCTGTCCTGTCACTAGACATCAAATATTGTTCATAACAGAAATAAGCTCTCATGATCTAGAATATGGTATAGGTCTTGATATGCCTGAAGTTATGCTTGTTTATTTGGATATTTCCTTTAAAAATAGTTTTCCCACCTTTCCAAATTGTTTGGTTGTTTGTTTTTTCGTTGTTGGCTTGGTTTGGTTTGGGTTTTGGTTTTTAGGGCATTTTTTTGTTTTGAGCGATTGTGTTACTCTGCCTTTTTCAAATGCTTGGAAAGCCATGGTCTTGATTTAATATTAGGTAAAACTTTCTGTTAAAGGATACAGTTTTCTTCTGTTTGCCAAATCTTTCTTTGGTCTGAAATAGCAGCTGCCTGTATCAAGCTAAATTTCCTAGGAAGTCTGAGCAAAGATGTTTTCTTATGGGAAGATTAAATGGTATTCTCTGAATTAAAATATTCTGTTAGTTGTATTGTCACAGCTACAATGCTCTAAAGCAGGGTGTAGATAAAGAGTGCCTGATAGATAAAGACAAGGTCCTTTTTCTCTGCATTGTTATGAATGCTCCAATAAAGCCATTTGAAGTTTGGACAGTGTTGTTAAAAACTTTCAGTATTGTGGGTACCCTGTATTTATATGCTACTGGACTAAGTGTGTTACACACTGTAAATCAGCTAAATTTGTTCTTTCCAAGGAAGAAATAGCAGGAAGTTTCCTGAAAAAAACAAACCCACAAACAAAGAAACAACAAAACAAAACAAAACCCAGAAAGTAAAACTTTCCCTTCTCTTAATTTAGGTTGGGGAACCCTGTGCCCATATCTTCTCTCGGTGTTACCCTGTGTCCAAATCATCTCTCAGTATTAGTGAGGTCTCAGCATAGTACTAAGAATGCTATGCTGCTTGAAATGTTGGCAGCAGGTGTTAAACTATGTTGGGTTGGTTGTCGAAGATCTCACCAGACCGCTTGGAGGAATGATGGTGCTAACTGGGGCATCAATCTGTACTGCCTTTACACCTCTTTTATCTTTCTCCCTCACAAATGTTTCATTTGGCAGCATAACTTACAAAAGGAAGTGTCAAAAAAATTAAAAAAAGGGCAATAAACCAAAAACCAACAAACAATGCTACTCCAGGCCCTCACCTTCCAGTTAGACTGCTCTTTTATCTCTTCCTCCATCGTGGTCCTCTCATTCAGCCTTGCCTGGGACTTTTTACCCTATCACACATCTGGGCAGATGCAGGACCTGTCCCTACCATGCTCCTTCCTCCCATGCCACGGAAAAGCCAGGTCATCCTCAACCATGGCAGGGGTTTGGGACTTTGCTGCTGTGGTGTCTCAATACTGCACACAGTGCTGCTAGACAAGAACAAAATCTAATCCTGGATTAAGAAACTTTGTGTCAGTTGACACAGAAACCCCTGACCATCTCTTTCTATTTTGAAACCAGTAGAAACAGCAATATCTGAGGAAAGTGCAACAGGTGTCCCTGAAGCTCGGAAGTATTTCCATTTAATTACACAGCCAGGGATTGTGGTGCTCATAAAGTTTCTGTGTTTGCACTTTTGTTTGCTCTTATGCTTGCTTAGAAATGCTGCAGCTGCAGAAAGCTTTAAGAAAATCTTTTCACCTTGTAAAAACTGAGAATATCAAACCCTGGTGGGGTATCTAAAAGGTGAGGTTCTGGTGTAAGAATTTGTTTAACTGGCGTATTTAGAAGTGAAAGTAATAAACAACATGGAACCTCATTTCTGTATATCCTGTCAGGTTTTCAGGTGTATTGAAATGAGACCTGAGTGAATACTTCTAAAAGGACATTTAAACATTCATTTGAAGGCTTCAGATGGCTGTGGTAAAATTTTACAGGCTTTGCTAAAATAAATAGATGAAATAGTTGACAGGGAAATAGCAACATTTAAATCAATATTCTGAGGGTTTGTCTAGAGAACACCTGAAGGCATATTCAGTTGGGTTTACACCATTTGCCAGCAGCAATATTTGTATTTGCTTCAGGAAATTCAGGCCATTTTGTGAAATGCTGATTTATACATTATACCTTTTGAGAATATATTCTCATCTGATGTAACTAAAGAATCTCCAGCTGAAACTGTGACATGACAAGAGTTACTTATGCAAAACCAAATGCAGGCTCCCTGCAAAACTGTCACCGTGCAGCCTCAGCCCGTTCACAGAACTGCTGAGGGAGAGCTCTGAGCTCATGAAAAGACAGCTAATGTCTCGAAGTTACAGATACACAAATGTATGGATTCATAGAATCATAGAATTG
>VWZG01008055.1:0-19733 GCA_013396735.1 Grallaria varia | reverse complement strand
ATGAACAATTATTCTGGTATTTCTTAACTCTGGCAAAGAGAGTGTTTAAAAGGCAAGGCTTCACATCAGTTTTCTGAATAAACACTTCAAACATGAGGTCAGACAGCAGAAGAGAACCACAGAAGCAGAAGTACACATAAGGAAGCTTTGGGTTGCGTTTTTGACTAAAAATAAATTATCCTTCTGTATTCTTTGGTAGGTACTTAGAAATGGAATACATTGTGGGTTTATGTTGCAAACTTACCTGATGTGAAGAGATTAAAAATTTCAATATTGAAACTTGTGGGACTTTCATAGTTTTTATGTTCTCTGGAAAATGTATTATAAATCATCCAAGAGATGCAAATACTTTTAGAAAGCTGCATTGGTAAATAGGTGGAGAAAAATTGGACAATCGTCTCACTTGTTTAGGAAGCTAACCTTCCTGAAGGTGAAGTCAGAACAGAAAGTAGCATAATGAAGTAAGAAAGGCAAAAATTCTAGTATTAAACATTGCTAAAGAAATTAAAAGAAACAGCTCATTTTCTTGAGATAAAAGATAAACCTCAGGAAGGAAAGTGAAAGTGGATACAATGTCTTGTGAAAACTGGAAGTGAAAATTTTAATTTATTGTGGCTTAAAAACTGATTAAGGATTATAACAAATAAACCAAAACAAGAAAGATAAAAAAAAGAAGACATAAACAGAAATAAATAGATAGGAATATCTTGCTTAGATCACATTATCTGTTATCACAGAGGCACTACCATCATCACTGTTGGGATCAGCTTTGGCCACCAGTGAGTTTATCTTGATCTTGCTAGTATTGGTCCTGTCCAACATGGTGGCAGCTCCTGACAAGTTTACACAGAAGCCACCCCTGAAGCTCTCCTTTACCAAAACCTTGCCACATAAATTTAATAAAAATAATAAAATAATAATAATAAAAATAAATAATAATAAAAATAAATTTAATAAAAGATTTATCAGATATTTAGAAGGTATATATGAGGAACAATGTTGAGTTGGGAATCAAATTAGGATACATTGTCATCCCTGATATTATATGCTATTAAATAATATGGCAAAAATGTTCCTAAGTACGTGGCATGTGCCTCCCTTTGTACTATGGCATGTAGTGGTTATTTACACTCATATCACACTTGTGCTCATATTAATGATAAAATCTTCTTATCTCACTCTCAACACTCTAGTTGGAAGGTGAGTTCCAGAACCTCACCAGTTTAATGGTAAAAATGTTCCTGTAATTATAAGACTAAATACACTCATAGTCTGTCTGTATAAAGTGATTCATGAAATAACAATCAGTTTTTGAGTGGGTACTTTATACTACCTAATTTTTCAAGATGACACATACAAACTCAATGATGTGTAATGAGTACAGTCTAAAAGATGAGCACTAAAGATTAATTATAGACTATATTGAGGGGCCAATCTCTTCCTTTTCTAACTTACTGTTAGATATCTCAAGAAATTAATTGAAAAAAATTGTTTCCTGAATGTAACAATATTAAAAGTAAACACTCAAGCAAAGATTCAGCCAAGGCAAACTCTGTAAATACTCTTTGTGTTGTTGCTCTTTCATTCTGAGAACAAAAAAACAGTCTCCTGGTTTATAACAAATAAAAATTATTATTTTTTTTATATTCATTGTGCCTCCCTTTTAAAGTTATAATGTCAACTTACTAATCTTAGTGTAATCAATCCTGGAAATGCTGAGCTGTGTTTCTTTGGAGTTTTTTATGTTTGTTTATTTCTTGGTTTTTTTCCTCCAGATTAGTATCTAATGACAGCATTTTAGTTGAATTGCAATGAGACGTAGATAGATAGGTAAATAGCAAGCACAGTATTATTTTAAACTGTGCATTTTATGTAAATTGTACACAATATCATTATATACCAAAACAAACACATATGCTCAACTAATCAGTTCAAGCATAATACTAATTTAAAAAATCATGGGTTAATCTAATGTATCATTGCCTGTCCACTAGAACTATATACTTTGTAATCCTACAGTTATGTTTCAATTGCCTCTAGTTCTGAGTGTTTTGATATTCCATGATCCAGGGAAAGATGAAACTAACAATCTGCATCCATTCATAGTACATTGAGTTCTAGTTTTATTAAGGAATGTGATAAGGACAGTTTAAAAAATCAAATATTCAAAAAGTTTAAATTGAAAGTTTGGCTGTTGGCTGAGGTTATATTAGGACACTGCTGTTCTTTTGAAGGTGTTTTGAAATAGAATAATTGTTGTCAAGATCTGCTTGCAAAGGGCAGTAATTAGGTTCAGCAAGAAGTTGCTGATGATGTTACTTATTTCACAGATTTTTTTTGCATTTCATCATGTTGGAAAAAGAGGCTTAACAATAGAATCAGAGCAGTTTATTCAATCATTTTCTGAGTTGAAAGTGACCCACAAGAATCACTGAGGCCACCACTTAGTCCTGCACCAGGCCATCCTGAAGAGTCACACCATATGCCTGAGAGTGTTGTCCAAATGCTTCTTGAACTCTGTCAGGCTTGGTGCTGTGACCACTTCCCTGGGAAGCCTGTTCCAGTGCCCATCCACCCTCTGTGTGGAGAACCTTTTTCTTATATCTAACCTAAACCTCCCCTGACACAACTTTAGGCTATTCCCTAGAGTCCTGTCACTGGTCACAACAGATGCCTGCCCCTCTTCTCTGCAGTTTTGTGTAGTTTTATGCAGTTCTAGAAATCATAGAATCATACAAGTGTAGAATGCCATGGGTAGGGACACCTTTCACTTGACCAAGTTGCTCAAAGTCCCATGCAGCCTGACCTTGAACACTTCCAGGGAAGGGCATCTACATTTCTTGGGACAACCTGTTCCAGTGACTCACCACCCTCACAGTAAAGAATTTCTTCCTAATATCTCACGTAAACCTATCCTCTTCCAGTTTCAAGACATACCCCCTTTCCCTATCACTACAGGACCTTTTAAAAAGTCCCCTCTAGACTTCTTGTAGGCCCATTATGGTACTGGAAAGCTGCTATATGGTCTCCCTGGAGCCTTCCCTTCCCTCCTCTCCCCTCCCCTTCTCTCAGTCTGTCTTCATAGGAGAGGTGCTCCACCCCTATCATCTTTGTCGCTCTCCTCTGGACTCACACCAACAGGTTTGCATCCTTCTCCTTTTGAGGAACCAGAGCTGGACATGGTAACTCCAGGTGGAGTCTTACGAGGGCACAGTAGAGGCGGGAGAAACACCTCCCTCAACCTGCTGGCCATACTGCTTTTGATGCAGCCCAGAGAGGCACTGGCTTTCTGGGCTGCAATTACACTTTGCGTGGATCATGTACAGTTTCTTATCCACCAACATACCCAAGTCCCAGGGCTGCTTTCAATCCATTCTCTGCACAGACTGCATTTGTGCTTGGGATTGCCCCTTGACAGGGGACCTTAAAGCCCCTCACTACCCTAAGGATCTTGAACTCCACCATTTCATAGTCAGTGCAGCCCCAGGTAACCCTTAATCTTTACAATCCCATCTTGCTTGTGAGAACAAAATCCAACATAGCACCTCTCCTCAGTGGCTCCTCTTTTACTAGGAGAAGGAATTTATCAGAAACTCGTTCCGGAAACCTTATACCCTACTGTGTCTTCCCTCCAATAGACATTGGAGTGGTTGAAGCCCTCCATGAGGACCAGGACTGTCTATAGAGGGGCTCATCCGTTTGGTTCTTCCTGATTGGGTGGCTGTAGCAGACCCCCAGTATAATGTCAACTTGTCCCTGCCTTCCCTTCAATTCTGACCCGTAAGCTCTCAGTCAGCTTCTCATCCACTCCCAGAAGGAGCTCCACACTCCAGCTGGTCATTGACACAGAGGGCTACACCCCTACTTTGTCTTCCCTTCCTGTCTTTCCTAAAGAGCCTGTATCCTTTCATTCCAACACTTTAGTAATAGGACCAATTCCATCATATGTCTGATCATAGCCCTGCAGGCATGCACATGCCTCTCATTTCTCATGTTTCTTCCCCATGCTGTGTGGGTACATAAAAGTGTTTAAATTGGGCTTCTCCCAGTGCAGCCAATTTACTGGCTGGAGTAGCTGGAATTCCTTTGTGCTGCTCTCCCACTGACCTACAGTCACTCTCCAGTCTCTCGGCATCTCTTGCTAGTCCTGGCATCAAACTAGTAGAAGAGGACTGAGGTTCCCCTCTTCTGGCAACTGTAGTTTAGTGCCCTTTTCACTAACTTTAAAAATTCAGACATCTCCTCTAACAACCAAATGGAAAAATCCAATAGTGAAATGGAAGGCTTATAATGCCAATTATTTAAATCAATGACTGACATTTTTTCCTGTTTCACAAAATGATAGTGAAGAAGACATTTCATGAAGTGTCTAAAAAAGTAGTAATTTTACATAAGAACTATTTTTCTGTATATACAGATTAAGAATGACATATTGGGCCATGTTCCTCTATGAGAAAAAAAAAATAAATCTCAGCATAAACTTTAAAGATGAAAAAGTTAGCTTGTTTTGTAGTAATTGCTGGACACGGATCCTGGACATGCTGATGCCAAGGAAACATCCCTTTAGGACATGGTCGGTGGTCCTGCATATAATAATAACTGAATAAGTAGTTTTGTTAGAGTTATTAACAAAGAACTGTTTTAATTATTAGAAATAAGCAAAAAAATGGAAATAGACATGAGAAAATTGTGGAAAATATGGTAACTGTTTACTATTTAAAGAATTACTATGACTGCTATGTAGCAGCTTTATTGAGTGGTCAGCTCATCTGTACTCAAAATGTAAAAAACCCCAGAAGATTTCTAAATGTCTGACAGGATGCAATCAATATATACTCAAAGTGAGTGTACAGATGCAACCTCATTGTTTTTTTCTATCTTTATATGTATAAAAAAGTACCATAAACTGCATTCTCCACTTACATTTAAAGAAAAAATATTTTCCAGATTTTAACCTTGCTATTGAGATTTTTATTCTGTTTCTTGCAACAATTCACACTTTATTTTTATTCCATTAAGTAGCAAAACTTGATTCCTATGCCAAATCTTATGCCTCTGAAAAAATGTGAGAATCAGCTTTGGCATCTCTACTGCACAGTATACAAAGGTTTATAGCATTATCATCTGCAGTCAAGGCGTCACACAGCTGCTGTTTCAAATACTTGCTGTTTTAACCTGCACTTTTTAATTGTTTGTAAAACTAATATAGAGCAGAGTCATTCTCTGTTGACCTCCATTAATCCTGACATCCTTGGACAGGCAAATTTGCTTTTGTTATATTGGAATTCCATATGGCAAAAACTCCTTCTGATCTTAATTTTTGTATTTCATCAAGTCCGGTAAAGTGGGACTATAGTTTATGAGATCATTTTGTAAATTAAAAAACATAAAAAATTAACACCTGAAATCAGACCTTATGCTAAAATCAGAAAAGTTTATTATTTTCAGAATTACTAAAAGTTTACTGAGTTGGTAGTATCTTCAAGTAATGAAAAAAATTCCATTCTTTGAAAAACATAGTATACTTCCAAAAGTATATATTCTTACCTAGGTGTTGAATGTCAGATTTCATAGGTAACATAAAAAATATATTTGTAAGTATATTCTATATCTATCCTATAAATGTAAACTTAGTACGGGCTCATTCTGGTTTCTGGAACAGTCATAATCCACCTAAGTACTCTTTGTTTACCTTTTCCTGGCTAACAGACCTACCCAGTCTTGAACCTAGAAACATTTCCCTATCAACTGCAATTAGTGGGCCACTAATCCAGTGAACCCTCTGTAATATTCTCACCAGCCTGTTCAACTCATATCAGTTGGTCTGGAGAACAGTGCCACCATGGGCCTGGTGATTAATGCTCTCCATTACATGATGGAAAAGGTTTTTGATGGGGAACTTAGACTCTGGGATGACAGGGATCACACAATTAAATTGGCTTTATTCTCCAAATTAAATTATTTCTATGTTTGGTATTTTGCTTTTATTTATTTTGAGCTTTAATGGGAACAAAATTATTGTGAACCAGAATCAAGTGTGCATACATATATGTACACATATGTATACATGTATGTACTTTACATTAATTTTTCTTTTTCATTCCCACATACTATTTGCATGGATTGTGCAAGAGGCAAATGTAAATGCAGAAAGAAATATTTTCTGTTTTATTTCTTTCTCTAGTGGCAGTCATACTGTGCATGAAGTCAACAGTATTATACAGTGCTTCATTCCATGTGACAATTTCTACATGAAAAATCATATTTTCACAAATTCCAGCAGCAGTTTGATAAGTTAGTTAAGGACAGGGGAGGATGTAAAAGGCACTATACTAGGCTGCAAAGTTCATACAGACCAAATATTAAATAGAACAGAACTACAGGCAGGTATGTAAACACCAAAGAGCTATAGCTATCCTTCCTCTGTTAGAGATAATCTGTATTTCCTTCAACAGCATACTCCATCTCTACATGTGTTTTTCAGAAGTGTTCAAAAATTCATACTGACAGCAATTTTCATGAGCATCATAAGGCCTCTTGGATCCTGGCTACACAGTGTTACATTTAATATAATGTATCTGATTTACAAATTGGTGATCATCTGCTAGGAACAAACCAAGAAACAATGAAAGAAAACATAAAACAAGTAAAAGAACAGAAAAAAAAGCAGAAGCATAATGAACTTATAACTCATATTTCACTGTAGTACACCTAACTCTTACAGTTCTCTCTAACTAAGTACCTTTTCCATATTGAAATATTCCCACATCTCAAAGAAATGAAGAGCCTGGAAATTTCTACATAAAAAGTCCGATATAAAAGTCCATTGATAAATCCAGTCCCACAGTTTAAAATTCAGTCCAATTCCCATCCCTTTTTTATCATCCTGGCCTTTTGCTCAACTTGCTCCAGTATGTCCTTGACTTTCTTGTACTGGGGTAGCCTGAACTGGACACAGCATTCCAGTACTGAGTGTGAGTGTGAATAGAGAGTAAGGGCTACTTCTCTTCACCTGCTGGCACCTCTCCTCCTAATGAAACCATAGATGTTGTCAAACTTTTTATCTGCTGTCCCATGATCACCTTATTATAGCCCAGTATCCTTAGGTCATTTCTGCAAAGTTGATTTCTAGCCAGTAAGGTCCCCAGCCTGTAGTAATGCATAAGTTATTTCTCACCAGGTGACAGACTTTGTATTTCCCTTTGCTGAACTGGTCCATTTTTCCAGCTCACTGAATAGCCGTGCACCCATCTAGTACACCCACCATTCCTTTTAGTTTCTTATCTTCTAAAAATTTGCTCAGGGTGTTTGCTCTGTCCCAAAATCCAGGTCTTTAATGAAGAGGTTAAGTAATAATGGACCCGAAATTGTGTCCTGAGTTATTCAGTTAATCACAGGGTGCTAGCTGGATTTTGTGCCACTGATCACTACCCTCTAACCATGGCAGTTCAGCCAATTTTAGTCCATTTTCCCGTCCCCTTATCTGGCTTATACTTCATCAGCCCATCTATGATGAGACAATATCTTTACCAAAGTCAATATGAAAATATGTAAAAAAAAATTAATACATCACTCAAATCCACCAAGCTACTGATTTCATCATGGAACATTATCATACTGCTCAGGCTGAATTGCCCCTTTGTAAATCCATTTATTGTTTCCAATAACAGTCATGTCGTTTGTGTGCCTAGAAGTGTTATCCAGGTTTAACAGCTCTTTCAGCTATCCAAGGACTTAAGTGAGGCCGAGGCCGACTGACTTGTAGTTCCCCAGAACCTCCTTCTTGCACTTCATGAAAATGAAGTGACAAAAAGGAGTGACATTTGCTTTCTTCTAATCCTTAGGAACCTCACCCATTCACCATGGCCTTTTCAAAGATAATTGAAAGTGGCCTTCAATGACATCAGTGAGCTCTACCCTCAGCTTATATGGGTGAATCCCACAGCTTTTATGGGTGAATCCCAAGTGGAGTTATTTTCCTTGAAAACATAGCTAAAAAAAACATAGTAAATAAATTTTATCAGTGTGTCACTGAATGAAACTAAACATACAATACAATAGACTCTAGACTGAAATATTTTCTTACTTCATTAAACAATATTCAGTCTCAGTAGTTTAAATCCAATTGTGCATTTGCACTGCAGAACAAAACCAGAGCCCAAAGCTTCTGTGATTTCCTAGCAAAGGAGAAATTATTGAAATTATATAGGCTTCAGAAAAATGGTGATTTGATAAGGGTTTTCTTTTATTTGTTAGCTTATTTGTTTGAGAATATTAACTGAATGACTGCCTTTTTTCTCTCATTGCTAAAGGATTTCAGGTGCCATACTCAGCGTGCTGTGGTAGTTAACTCTGAGAGTGGCTGTTTTGGTGGCCCTTCCCCAGCCCGCTGCTTGTGACCAAGGACCAAAACCCCTCACATTTCAATTTTACATGTGATCCGTTTGACCACTGGCTGCTTATGGCTTCCACCAGAAAAGGTGCTGTTCATTCAGCTCCTGCAGCAGGAAAATTTACAGCAAACTGGGATCTGTATGTCTGTTCTCGCAAAATGGTGCTTGCTTTTCAATGCTGAAGCAGTGTTGTTGCCATTGGCAACCACAGCCTGCTATTAACATGCAGCCATTATGTTGCAGAAGTATTGAACACCAGATGAAAGTGCTATTTGGTGGTAATTTGTAAACAATACATAGCATGAGCATCAACAAGGAAGATTTTCCAGGAGGAAAGAAGGATTTAGGTGCCAATAGCATTGTAGACTTTGTCAGGCTTAACTTGTCAGACACAGAGGCACACATATAGCAAAACCACTTTATTTACATTATAGATTATGCACAATTTTTACAAATTCAGAAAGTCTTCAACATCCTAACTTAATTTGATGATTTAACTTTGGACTAATTAAACATCAACAAAGTTATATCAAACAACTGTTATGAAATGTTTATTAATAATTCGCCTGGTCCAGGTAGTCACATCATAACTGAATGTCAACTCATCATTAGGGACTGGAAAAAAGTTATTTCCCTAATAGAGAAATTAACTAAAATGCCACAGAGTGTTGTTGAGATTTTTTAACTGATCATGTTGAAGCCACTGACTGTACAAAACCCAGCCTCAATGGCATAGAGAAAAGTTTATAAATTTGGCAGTAACAGTATCTCATAAACTACCTTTTGATTTGGGGCAACTAACTTTTAATTGGTGGTAACAGACAGAACTCTAAACTGCTAACAAAATACATGTTTGGAAGTTGCTTAAACAATTGTGAGAGTGATAGAATGGCTGAATGGCAATGAGATGAGACATCTAAGCTACTCCAAATCTTGGCCGACAATTAAACATGCCAAAACATGTCTCTATATTTCAGTAATTTTAAAAAAATGTATGGACTGGATTAATTATATGTTTCCTTCTATTGATCAGGGCACTTGTGATTTTTTTCATATTTTTATATTCTACGTGGAATTATGTGAGATAGAGATTAACACTAAGAGCTCCACTAGATGTAATTATGAAATATTAAACAAGTGGGGTCAAACGTATCAACTGTTGTGAAATGTTGCTCTATTTACTTCAATGGACTTATGTTTATTTTTACTGAGTGTGGAAAAAAATTATGAATACAACCCATTCTATGCTAAGATAAGCAGCCAGGGTTTTTAGGAAGCTAAGTAATTCTCTACAATTCTTCTTTCTTACTTTCATATTTGCAAGACTTGTGCTGATACTCACTCTGGGCTTATGATTAAATCTTATTAGAAATTACAGGAATAGGTTCAAGAGGACATAGCTAAGATGTCACATAAATGATGTTTCTATTTTGTCTAACTTCTAAAGCTTTATTCAATGAGGTCTGAACTGAGAGCCTCAGAGCAGGCAACATGCCATCTTTGTGATATCGCCTGTCCTGTACTCACTCCTCAGCATATTCCTGGGGCTGCATGTGATCTCAAAGTAAGCCCATTGACCAATGGTATGGGGATATTTCTTCTTTACTATCAGATGACTCTTAGCCTTGAGAATTTCCATGAAATTCATCAATATCCTTGGCAAATACTGTTGTTATTTCATCATCTTGCCTACCTATCACATTACTAGAAGTTGGAGTTTGCACACATCCTTCTAATGAGTTGATGGTTGCAGAATACTGTAGGTCATATAAGCACATCCTTCTGAATTTTCCGATTATAACACAGTGCATTTCTCACAGTAGTGGGCATATGCCATGACAATGTTGGTCATGTGGCATGACTGTTTTACTTTGCAGATCAAATCTGGAGATGAGACCTTATGGTCTGGGCACACAATATGTAATTCTGTCCCAGTCCTGGCCTTTGCGCTCAGTCCTTCCCTGGAGGCTGTTTTCCTCAGTCAGAGGTAAAATCTTTGTCAAACTCTCTCTGAACTTGATCATCCCTCTCACAGTCCAGGTGAAAATGGACCATTACTATGAGTGGTTGGTTCAGACAAAGGCAATGTGGTCTAAGAAATGTAGAGAATCACGTGTTCTCTTACAGTTAAAAGAAATAATCAGAATTATTTAATTCTGGTATATAGCTCTTGGATAGGTCTTGTTTTCTGGGGCTTATCCAGGTGAAGTTCAGGTAAATTAACTTTTTGATTTAGATTATATCCTACTGATTCTATTAAATCATATAATCATAGTACAGCTCAGAATGGAAGGACTCCTGAAAAATTATTTCATCCAATCTTTTGTAGAAAGAGAGTCTAGATGAGTTTATCTACCACTCTCTTCAACTGCATCTTGAAAATCAGTGATGAGAACCCTACAAGAAACCTGTTGAGACTGAGACTAGAAGCTCCCAAGTATATATTCAAGGATATCTCTCTCTTCAGTTTGCCCCACAACAGTGAGAGTAGCCAAGGGGTAGTACAGACATGCACAACCCTTTTCTGGGTTGTGCATGAAAGAAAACTCTTTGCAACCTCTTCCAGGAATGTTTCTTATGAGCTGCATATGGATAATAATCAAAGCGTGTGTGTTCCTCAGGAAAAGGTCCATGCAATTCACAGTTAAGGTGGATAAGAGATTCAGGTATCTGACACTGGGCTATTGAACTGTGACTAAATGCATGTGCCTCATCTACAGTAGTGTTTAGACATGTTGTGGATTCCTAGTATAGGGTAGATGAATGACACCCAATGACACTGGATTAATACAGCAGTCAGCCAAGTGGGACATAGATACAATTATTAAAAATATTTTCTGCTGTAGAAAGCCTAGTACAGAGAAGACTGGGAGTGCAATGTCTAAAACATTTAATTTTATAATTTATAATATAATGAAAGCAAAAAAAAAAAAAGATGGATAAGGAGTATGGAGGCTACAAAAATAATTTGAAATCTTACTAAAAGTAATGGTCTGAAAGTATGAGAGTTAACAACTGACACATCAAAGGAGTCTCTGGCAGCAATCACAGTGACAGCTAAGAGGGAATGAGATGTGGGTTCCTCTGATCTGAACCTGAACTTCAAACTGTAACTTGTCATTAAAATCCTAGATGGTGGAAAAAGTTATGGCTAGTCTTTGCCACTCAGTCAGAACAACATTTGACTTTGTAATAGTTTTAGTTCAAGTCTAAGTTATTTTATTGAATCAAATAATATTAGAATTAATGAATAGAATTAAAGATGTGAATAAATCCTGAAGAATAAATGAGGGAGCATGTGACACTAAATTGGGATTGTTAAGAATTATATATACACCACTGAAAAGAGGAAACATTTAAATTGATTTTGAAGCAAATGGACAACTGGAAGAGTTGACCATAATGCTCATAAAAGAATGTGTATGTTCTGAAATCTAGATGTTGTGAAATTATAAAAAGCTATAGAGAAACCTGCTGCAAAGTTAAAAAAGGATTAGAGATGAAGAAAGGTATTGTTTAAGTTTTCAGCAGGTGGACAGTCATGAAAGTAGAAGATAAACCATGTAGTGGTGACAGAGATAAATCCATGAACTAATGCAGGGTCAAAAATAATACAAAGGTTAGAAAAATATCAAAGCTGATAGAATTATAATACCAAGAAAAAAACTACAAAAGAGTGAAACGTGATTTACTTTGTTCTTTGATACCAAAAAGTAATGATACTATATTTCTAGCTGAAACTGAAAATATCAAGATCAGAGTTAAGCTCCAAAGGGACTAACCTTTCATATTTGGAAAATTAAAGGAAAAATATATATCTCTGATTATAAAACTCTCATTATATTGCCTAGTTTCACTTTAGCCTGTTAGAGTTCTTAGCAAAGCTGTGCTTCTATAGTCTTTGAAATAAAAAAGGCAAATCAAAATGGGATTGAATGCAGCATGGATTTGCTAAAGTTAAAGCAAAGTTAAAGCAATAGAATATGATAACTCATTCTTTTTGATAAAATATTTTTTAGACAAGACAATTGTATTAGGTTTCATGTTTCTGGACTTCAGTAGAAACTGTACCAGATGGAAATTATCAGACAATGTGAAGAAAATGAAGATTTGTTCTAGGATAGTAGGTTATGTAAAGAACTGTTTGAGATCTTTTTGTCGATGTGCAATGACAGAGAGGAAACTATCAGAATTGAATGAGGCTAACTTTGGAATACTTAAGAACAAGAAGAAGATGGACAGCTACTATTCAATGCTTTTATATTTGAGTTTCTTTATTATTTTTAGTTTTACTGAATTACATATGTTGACAAATTTGAGGAACCATTGTGAAAACAGATAACTGATTAAATACACCAGAAAAATGTGAATAATCATGAGGAGTAAATAAGATTAAATTTAAGAGCATGAACTCAAGATTATATAAAGATTTGAGTTCATTTATAAATTATGAGATTTTCAATTGAAAATAAAGAAGATGAGAAGCTACTCAAGCTACCCATCTTTTAGTACAGAGTGAAATTTAGTTCAGCTGTTGGATGACTACATTTTAGACGTTTATACCACAGTTAATCATCCCAAACTCATTTTGCAGTCAACAAAGAGAAATAGGCACTTCTAGGAAGTGAGTGCTGCAAGTACTTTTAGATATCTTCCTTGGGATGAGGTGAAGCTGTATGATTCAGTCTCACCCCTAATTAAAAAAACCCATGATGACTATATTTAATAATAAAAAATTGTCACATGATTGTTTAAATATTTTTTTACCCAGTTAAAATACTAATTAGTAACTATTGAACATACTTGCTAATAAGTAGGACTTTTAATTTATGTTTTAATACTTTTTTATTTCATACTGTAATTTAATTACAAACATAAATCATATAAAATAATTAGTAAATGGAGAGCTGGTACAGCAGGTTAAAATTTATGTTATTGAAATTTTATTGAAATTGAAATTATATACCTTAGAATTAAGGTATATAAAGTGGAATCTTGTCCCATACTTGGAAGACCTTTAGGCTGTAAAGGAACTTCGTGAGGTAGCTTTCAAGTTCAGAACACCTCTTCTTAAATATTTATATGTAAATTTCTGTACATAAGCTAATTGACTAAGTTGCCATGGAGATCTACAGAGATTTAATCAGTACAATGAATGGATCTTAGAGAGCTTTTAAGGCCAAAGCCTTTAGAAGTGCCACTCCTGACCCATACAAAAGAGTAGTGCTATTTAACAATCCCTAGGGCATCTGACACAAGATGTTGAGCAGCACCTATGTGGAATAAACTGAGGTATTTCAAATGGCATTAGATGGAAGTGTTTAAATGGTGTGCGCATGTGGATGTGGCATTTGGGGGTATGATTTAGTGGTGAACGTGGTGGTGCTGGTTCATAGTTTGGCTCAGTGATCTTAGGGATCTTCTCCAAACTTAATGATTCTGTGATGTCTAGTTGGAGCATCAGAGTTGAGCCTTTAACATAGTTAGATAGAGTCAGTTTCTGCAAGTGTCCCTCTTCCTCTGTCCCTATGAGGGGGAACATAGGTGATTCCCTGTATGCTGGAAGGAGATTGGGATGGGATGGGATGGGATGGGATGGGACGGGAGAAAGGAAGGTGAGCAAGGCAAGGCAAAGAGGAAAATCTCAGACAATAGTTGGGAAGAGTTCCCAGAATGTATTGAAGAGATGTGAAGAAGAAGAATTAGGAAGGGTTTCTCACTTTTTCAAAGTGAAATACTGTGATGGACTCATTTCTCATCAGATCAGCAATGTTGAAAAACAAACAACGTTTTCTTTGCAACAGAGGTATAAGGTATGAAATTTACTGCTATTGGAGGCAAGAAGCCAAACCTGACTGAAAACATTCATGAAAGAAATTAACTTGAAAATCAGTAAGCATAATGGGGAGATACAATGTCCAGCTGGAAAAATCACCTGACCTACAGTAACTAACAGCACACGGAAGTTTCACTAAAAAAAATAAAAAACAATAAACAAAATGTTATGAATTCTGGCACTCCTTCACTGCTGTTCTTTGAAGGAACCGTTACTTGCATGTTTAAGCCAGCCCTTAATCCACCGATGGGTGCTACTCCTGTCTTTCATCTTATCCCAAAGCTTTTTTTCCAGAGAAGAGGCAGGATTCCATCCTTACTTTCTGTTGAATACATTTGACCATGTGATGTGATCACTCAGTGGAGATGCCTTGAGAAGACAACCAACTCCAGCCCATCATTCCTTTACCTTTTTTATTTCAATCTTTATTCTCACAATTTATCTCACCTGTTTCCCCTCTCTCTTTGTAGCTGCTACAGTCTCATCTACATTTTTGTTTTTCCATACCACTCACCCTCTCCACACATACATACACACATGCGTGTGTGGACACACACAGTTTAAAGTCCTTGCTTTTCTATTCCATTTTGTTCCCCCTGTGTTCTTATATCCATCTACTCCTTCCCTCTCAAAAAACCAGAAACAAATCAAGCAAACAGCAGTACCATCAAGTTGTGTATAAAATGAACCTAAGTAACCATGTAATTATTCTCATTCTATTGCTGCTGCTCTTTATTGCTCTCCCTTATTGTGTCATCTTTCATGTTGTAAGACTGTAGGCTCCTTGGGGAAGGGACCACATCATTTATTTTCTCTTTGAAGTACCTTCACCACCTCAGGCACTTTGCAAGTAACAAATAATAATAATAACCATTAATCAGGTAATGAGATCAGTAGAAAGCAGCAGTCACTGGCAATTAAAATCTTAGCAACAGTAGGCAGGTTCCTACTTCAGAATTTAGAAAGACTTTCTGCTCCTTTCTAATTAAGAAACCAACTTGTTTTATCCATCATAAAATACAGGATGTCTCAATCGCCTTTATTTGTTGACATTTTTTTTCCTCTTCAGACTGAAAGGATGAGTGAAATCTACAATTCCTGCATTCAAGCAGCCCACAGTTTAAAATATATATCTGTTTTCTGATCACTCCAAATAGCAAAGGTGATTAAACTGAGGTTCTTTGTTCAGTTGAGAGCACACTGAAATTGCTTGAGCTGAAGGTTTACATTACCAGAGGAGATGATAGGATTTGATTTTGTCAGTTGCTATTGAAATCCAATGAGTTTTCAGCATCTAACTAGTATAATCAAGGATGACTGAATCCAAGATGACACAGCATTTCCATGCAGCTGGTAGCAAGAGGTAGTTTTATACTGCAGCTTGTCTTCAGTGTTGGAACTAGGTAAATGAAAGCACTTTTGCTCCTTTTCTTTTTGAGTCCTTTGCTCACAATGGCATAAAAAATGTCTTCAATAGAATTTCTAAATGACCAGTCTATATTAGGATTTTTTCTCCTGACTGGTAATGTTTAGACATACAGTCTATTTCTGGATAGTATCTATTAACATCTTACCCTATTTTTGTCTGTATCCAGAGCTCTTATAGAATTATTCTGTACCATTTTAATTGTAGCAAAACACCATTAACGTTGATGAAAGGCCTTTAATTTCAGTTCTAAGACTTGGAAAAATTTCCAGAATAAATAGAGAAAAGATGTTCTCTATTGCAACAAATAAAGTGTCTTAATTGAAAATATTGATAGAGACACACTTTAGGCACAGATCGTTAGATAATTCTGGTGAATACAACAGTTTAATCTCCAAACACTTTCCCTTTTCCCCCACCCATTCTTTTTCCTCACCAGTTCACTCTTCCCTGAATAAATTAAAGGCTTATTCTACTTAGCTATAGTGCCCTGTTGTCTTCCTCCTAACCTGTCTATTAATATTTTTAAGAATAAATTTTCTTACATATTAACATTCATATCTCTGAATAAATCAGATACTGAAATACTAACATGTCACTATTTTTCTGTATCTAATAATTGGCTCTAAACTAAGGTCATTCCCCTTTTTACCTTTGTTTTATATGTAATCTCACAGAAGGCATATGCACATAATTTCTATATATTTATATGTCAACAGATAAAACCTAAATGGCATATCTAAATAAATTCTGAAAACTCATTTCTCCAGAATGCCAAGGTTTACAGGAGTTAAAAAAATAAAACAAAGTGTGAGAGGTGAAGAGGATGTTAATAAGTGATTTTATTTTTACACAAATATTTATACACATATATAACAATTACCACAGAGATACAGATGTCTCACATGCTTTATTCTTATTTTCTGTTCTTCTAGTCCAGTAACTCATTTATAATTTCGAATATAACCTCTTGAGGACAGAAGGCTTGTGTAATTTCTACTGTGAGACACACAACATATCTTTAGGGATTTGACACTAAACACCAATGTGGATGGTTTTATTTCTGTTCTTCATATTTCACATGCTGCCCTGACGATTACTTCCCACAGCATGTAATTTGGAGCAAGATGTTTTTCCCTGTCTTTAAGAATTTGCCAACACAGCTGCCAGAAGATGTGGTTAGAGCATGTGGTAGCACTCTTGTGATACTTTAGTTAATACTGAGTAGATAAAAGTAGCATAAAAGTCCTCTCTCAGGGATTTTTAAAAAACTTAGTATCACAATCTGCATGTGAGAATCTCGAAGGGTATCCACTTTGCCACCATGTGATAGTGCTGGAGACATTCAATTTTATTTGTGTTACCCATTAGGCTATATGGATAAGTATGGTTTCATTCTGCCCTGACAGAATCCTCACACATTCAGGTTTATAATCATTAGAACAACAATCAATTTGTCACAAAATTTGTGTTAAGTGTAGAGAGGAGTGGTGGTGGTATGTTTTTTGGTAGGTTTCCCCAGAGGTAGTAAGTGGATTGTGCATAGTTTGTATATCCATAAACTAACTGATAGATCTGGATTGGATGTAGACATATGAAAAGAAGCAGATAGGGAAAGGCGTAGTTCTTCCCCTGTTATTCAAGATGGATCACACTTTTGGCAATTGGTGATTATGGAAAAAGTGATGGAAAGAAATAAAAGCTCAATTAATCCATTGTCTGCACTGTAATGCTGAATTACAGTGTAACTCATGTTATGCTTATGTGGTAGTTTTAAATTTTAGGCTTTGGTTAGGTTTGTTGTTTTTTAGGCCTTCCTGGGAAACGAGTCAGGTGACATACATTGACAAATCAGAGGTGTTCCCTACTATCTCACATCACGTGGGATATAAGAGTGAGGGAGGAAGAACTGGGACATGGTCTTCGGACTCTTCCATCGGTCTGCCTCTTCGGTGCAGTCTCTTCTCCTGTGGCCAAGTCAGTCTCTTGTCGGGCAGGTGGTGGGGAGAAGGATTGCAGCTCGGGGCTGGATGCTTCTGTATTTGGGTAATACAGTGCCTTATCTGTCTTCCCTGGGTGTATAAATATTTAGTAGCTATGTAGTACCATTTGAGTTACCTCTCTTTCCCTGTATTTGCCTGGTATTTGTGTTCTGTGCATATAGTACTGAGTTCCTTTTTCCTCCTCTGTAAATAAAATAAATATATATATATATATATATATGTTCCCCTCACGGTCTGAAGCTTTTACGTTTTCTCTCCTTCCCCTCTGCTTTTTTTGCTGTTTTTCTCCCCTTTGGGGAGGCTTTAGGAGGGGGAGCCCTGCGCTAGTCCTGGGAAGCCCTGCACGGTGTTGCTTTGTTTTGGTTTTGCCCAGGGTCAAACTTACACAGCTTGATATTTGCTGTTTGACTTTTTTACCCCTGGACCCTAAGTAACTGTTATGACATATCCCGTGCTGTATGCTGACATTCAGCTGCTAAAGACTCTTCATCCACCACATACGTTTTCACTGCAGTGCTGGGAGCATGCTGTAACTCTTCTGTGAACAAGACTGATAACTGATAGCATTCTCACCTACTAGCTGTGGTATACACTTGCCCCTTTTTCCATTAACCCACACACCAAGCAGCTAAACCATGACACAATTTGGAAACACAGAATGTCTTTCCCTCTACTGAACAAATGCTGGGGTTTTTTTTGTTTTATTTTGTTATGCTGCTTGAACTTGATATATTACAAGACTTCAGTAGCATTTGATTTACAACATTACAGCCAAGACACTTATTGTTAACACTAAACACTGCTGTAGGTAGGCAACGGTTTCATATACATTGCACTGCAGCACTGAACCTTATGGTTATGACAGATATTTTTGCTATGCTACTCAATGACCAGGCATATATTGAGCAAAATCACTGAGCTGGGTTTTATAAATACATAACTGATGATTACATTTTCCTCAAAGCCTCATCTGCAGTCTCATGCCTTGCGGTTCACTGCCTTTAACCAGCATGTGTCTCTGATAATTGGTTTTCTTCTGGCATCATCTCTGGAGCTAGTGTTGAGTGGGAGTGTAGTGCAGGCTGTTCTTGTCCTTTCATGTGGGAGGAGATACTGTGATTTCAGCTACCACCCCAGCATTTAACTTCTGAGCTGCCCAAAGCCTTATTTTTCCCATAGTCTTTAAACAAGATTTATGTTCTCAGTTTATGACTAGCAGTTACTTTATGGCCTGTTGTCTTGTATGGGCCAGCGCTACCAGGGACCTTGGACTCAGTGCTGTCTGTGAAAGATAAGGTCACTTCTTGTGAGGCTTTCTTTTATCACACAGCTGCACCCAGGGGAGAAGGAGTGACTGTGGGGAGGAAAAGGGAGGTGAGAAAGTTTCAGTTGGATCAGAAGATGGTAGAAGAGGAATCTCAGTATTTGTCTCCTCTTGGCCAGCAAACTAATGACTAAAGGAAATTTTTGCCAAAATTTTGAAGAAGCTGATTTCCCTTGCTTGGCAATGCACCAGAGTGGCTTTTTACATCTTTTAGTGCCTCTTTACTTAAACAGAGATTTGCCATTATCGTTAGGGCTCTTGATTCTAGAGACCTAATAATTCCTTGATCACTAGAGGAATATTTGTCCTGCCAATTCTGTCATCATTCCTATACCTTTCATTTGAGTATTTCATTTCAGATTCTTCTCCACAGACACCCCCTTGTCATGGGACAGAAGCTTGCGTGCCCTTATGAGGTTGTGAGCTATGCTGGTGGTGGTTGTGCCTCCAGTAGGGTGTCCCATGCTAGTCAGGTTGCAACTGAAGGGTCAGACAAAGTGTGTCCATGGGCAGGATGGTCTTGCCACCCTCCCGGCAACCATCCTAGGAGAAGGACAACTCTAACTCCAAACCCGGGCAGATGGAGCTCGCTTAGCCCTGTAAGGCCATCCATTTAAGAGAAGGATACTCTAACTAATCTGCATCCTGAGGACTTTGCTGCCACTGTCCAAGCTTGCTAGGCCCTGGCAGATGAACCTTAGAACTAAACGGTGGGGCCAGTTAAACGTACGCTGCGCCTCGCCTAAAAAAT
>VWZG01008053.1:0-13632 GCA_013396735.1 Grallaria varia | reverse complement strand
GTTCACGAAGCCTAGCCATGAAGACAAACAGGGATTGCAAGAGTCAGATTCCCACCACTCTGTCCCCTTGGCTTGACAGCAGACCTGGCCATTGGGGTCTTCCACACCCCATCTACACCTGAGGCACCTGGACTCCGTGGTTTTCTGTCAGATCAGCAAGTTCAGCCAACACCATGTTGAAGGATGCAGGATGAGTCTGTGAGGCTTAAGGTGGTGTGATAATTTTGGTCAGTTCTTTGAAACTCTATCCATCAAACACTGTTTTTGATGTGGTGTTTATTAATGCAAACCTTCGGATTTCATTAAGTGGAATTTTTTAATTAAATAAAGGATTAAGCACAGTTTTCAATCTCTGACATCTCTCAATTACTGAACTAGACTGAAAGTGAAAGTGACCATTTTGTCTGTAAGCACACAAACTAGAAAATCAATGTGCATATTCTAATCAGCACATTCATAACTCGTCCTCCATTAGATGAAGAGAGTTCCCTGACAAGCAGTGGTTGTGATGCTTGAATAGTGAGATTGTTCTCCTGAAACAGATATTTGAAGAGTATTGTTTGTTGTTGCAAACTGTAGTAGTTAGAAATATAAAGCTTATGAAGGAAAACCTATGCCAGAAATAATGAAATTAGTGAATGAATAAATGAATGAAAATAATTAATGAATAAAAATACATGAAAATAAAATGTGTGTTATCTTACTAACAACAATAACAAAAGTTATAATTAATTTAACTCTTCAGATTGCAATTCATTTTGGCTGAGGCTGTGATTGACTAAGGACCCAGATAACACAGAGATTACAGATAAAGGTAATGCCTCTTTATTAACCCATCCACTGTAATGGAAAAACTAGTAAAGCTTTTACTCATACTGAAGTTGGGCTGTAGCACCTGAAGGCTTTTCTGGTTTTCTTTAATGTATATATGTGAGTTGTTTGATACGAAATTTCACCTCTGCTTGCAAATATCCTGCCTTGATTTCAATTAATATCAAAGACTCACATACAAGGAAAACCTATAATTTTTTTATTATCATGTCTGCTGAACATCCCCCCAATAAAAAAAAAAAAANGCTCCAACGTTTAATTAACCTGTTAACCCCTAAATCACTCCAGGCAGTGGAAGCCATTTTAGGAAAAAAAAAAAAAAAAAAAAAAAAAAAAAAAAAACAAAAAAAAAAAAAAAAAAATAAAAAAAAAAAAAAAAAAAAGCATGTTTAATTGGCACAGATTCTCCAAGAAAAACTGAATAATTGTGTAGTTGCATTTTGGCCCAGGGGAGCAGTGAAGTGATGGCCGTCCCTCATATTCATTATATGGCCTTGAGTGTTCCTAGCACCTGGTACTGGCTCAGCAGACAAGAAACTAGCACCATCACCTGCATTTGAAGAGCAATCGATGTTCAGGATCAGCAGCATCTCCCAGGAGGCTGTGTCACCTTGCAGTGCTCATGGTATTTTTCATGAGACTCAGCACTGAAATAATACCCAAACCTCACAGTCAGTCTGGGGTCACAGGTGTTCACACCAATTTTCATTATCCATTTGTTTGTGCTAAGCAGAACACAAAGGCTTGATGTTAACTAAATTGATGTGCAAGATCTGCACCTGTGTCAGGTCAGGACAAGGGGCGATGACTTGAAAGTAACTGAAAGAGGGCAGGTTTGGATCAGGCATTAGGAAGTAATTCTTTTTTGTGAGGGTGGTGAGGCACTGGCACAAATTGGCCAGAGAAGCTGTGAATGCCCCATGCCTGGAGTGTTCAAGGACAGTTTCGATGGAGCTTTGTGCAACCTGGTCTAGTGGGTGACATCCCTGCCTGTGACAGGGAGGCTGAAACAAGGTGATCTTTAAGATGCCTTCCAAGCCAAACCATCCTGTGATTTTGTGACTTTATGATTCTATGTGATGTAGTACTCCTGGTTATTTTTCAGTTGTTCCTTTTTTTAATAGCTGGTAATTGGTTAACTTTTAACTATAGAGACAAAACATAATGACATTTAAAAACATGTGCTCCTTCTGTGTTGAGCTCTTATCCCAATGGGCTTTTCTTTTGTAATTTGGACAACACAAGCTTTATCAGTAATCATCTGTTCATTTCTATGGACATCTTTTATAATTATTTCTTTGTTGTGCAGAATGGGACTATCCTTTCCAAGAACATTCATAGCAGGAAAATACAATACATCAATAATATTGCCTGATCCAGCCTGCATTTTCAAATTTTATCAGTCAGTTCTCTGGTGACTAATATAATCAGTCCTTCACAGCTGTGAAACTGCAGCAGAAATAAACATTTGAAATGTTCCCTAGCTTTGGTATAGGTTATTTGTCTAGTGAAGAAAAAGTACAAATGCTGCAAATGAAACAAAAAAAATATACTAACTGTGGTTTTGGCATTTACCCAAACACTCTTCCCATATCTCCCCAGTGCAAAATGGAAACAAGGAGGAACTCGGAAGTTTCCTCAGGCTAAAGAAAATAAATCGTATTTCTTGTCTTTTTAAGTTCAAACAGGACAAAAAGAGAGCTGTTCTAAATCCCCTTCCTGAGATGTCAGATAAGCGATGGAGCAGCAGTTTTGCTCTCTAAGAGTGGTGACGGGCTCCTCCATTACTGAAGCAGTGAGATAATTACCCTTTTCTTAACTGTATAGGGCAGCTTGTCAGAAAGCTCCCAAACCATCCCTGTTCCACTCTCAGGACAAACCACATTGCCCATCAGAGACGGTGCAGGAGGAAGGACTGTCTTTCATCGCTGCCACACCCCTCTAAGGCCCTTTCTGAAGGAGCTGCAGGTGGAAAGCGTGACAGTGAGAGTATCAGTTTATTTAGACAGAATTGTTCCAGGTGAAATAAAATGTGCGACTTCACATTGACAAACTCCTGGTGTTTAGCATTAAACAATGCTAAAGCTTCTGCAACATCATCTCTATGCCTCAGGAGCAACATAAGCATGAGTGAAGAATGAATACTTCTAAGAAAATCGTTGTCAAGGTCTTTCATCTTCAAGTTTCCCTGCAAGCTGGGAAACGGAACAATAGAGGGTGAGGTGCTAGACAGCCAGCAGACTTCAAGTCTTTATTTCAAAGGGGAGGAACTGAGTTTCCAAAACAAGGCACCCTCACTCTGTGCAAGATCCTTTCTATCCCAGCCGCACTTGACAGCCTGCACGTCTGAGCTGACTGCAGCTGTGTCCTGTCCTGCTGAGCCTGGCACATGTGTGACTGCCGTACTTTGTGGTACCTGGGAATGAGACCCACTCACAAGTTTATTTTAATTAGGATTAAGAGGAGCTCATCATCATCACGGCTGGGCTTCGCGAACGAAGATTTGGGAAGGGCTCTACCCACGCTTGCTGCAAGCGCGCTGATGGCTAAAGAGGCCAATGCGAGATAGGCAAGGCCGGTTGCAAAAGGCACAGCAGAAAGTCTCCATAGGCGGTGTTGGTGAGGCACGGTTCTTTCTGCGTTGTCTTTTCTCCTCCAGACTGATTCTGCGTGCATTTTCAAAGGAATCAGCAGCATTATGGATGGTGTGTCTCCACGCCTCCTGATTGGAGGCCAGAGTGGACCATTGATGGTAGTCAATACAGCCAAGGCTGAGGTACTGTTTTAGAGAGTCCTTATATCTTCTCTTTGGGGCTCCTCTCTTGCGGCAGCCAGTGGCAAGTTCACCATAGAGCACGATCTTAGGGAGGCGATGATCCTCCATCCTGGAGACGTGCCCTGCCCAGCGCAGCTGCGTTCTCAGCAGCATGGCCTCAATGCTGGTGACTGCTGCCTGTTCAAGGACAGACACATTGGTCATGTAATCAGACCAGTGGATGTTCAGGATAGTGCGGAGGAGCTATGGTAAGTGGTTATGCACATGTATGCATTAGACAAACTATCTCTGCAAATAAAGGTCTAGCTGCAAGGTTGTGGCACTTCATGAGTCACAAATGAGGCAGCTGTGAGATCCTGTCTTCACTGAGATGTCATCCTTTTCAGAGTCTGATAACCCAGGTTCCAACTAACAGAAGCCTTAAAATTTAAGGGTATTGCAGCACCTGAAAACCAGAGGGCAACACAGCTGCTGACTGCCCCCTGCCTTGTGCCCATTTCGAGGGAACTGTGAGCAATTTCTGCTTTATTGACCCCGAATACCTCCGGGTGGCTGAGAAGTTGCCTGTGGCCAGTATCCTCCTTCTCAAGCAGCTGCTGGCCATTCTCCAGCACACAGGCCACGATGCAGCCACCAGCAGTGTGACTTCCAGCAACCTGGCCATCACCTGAGGCCAGACCTACTGAGCCCAGCCTCCTGTTGGAGGACATGATGGAGTTGACTGAGTTTGTAATGCTGTCTGGAGCAGCCAACTGTGGCTTTCATGGCTCACCAGAGCCTGAATGCTCAGAAGACTCTGGCAGCACACTCTCTCCAAGAACTGCCTGGAAGACCAGCCCCACACAACAGCCTTCTGCTTTAGGGGGCTGCTTCACACCTTTTCAGACACTTGGGTTGAGACCAAGGCTTTGATGTGTGCAGGTGAAGGTGCTGGAGGAGTTCATGGTTGAAAACTGTGTTGATATCTTAGGGGAGGAGATGACTGGCCTCTCTGGTCCATCAGCCCAGATGTCCCCTGTGCCCAGTGACAGGTGCAAGGAGGAGCCACAGGGTTGTCACAACCTGGGGCTTGCAATACCAGAAAACTCAGTGTCAAGAAGACAACCAGTGGAGGGCTTTGGGTGGATTTTGCTTCAGGTGTTCTTGACTTCCATTAAGTTGCTTCACTGCACATTTGTGTTTTTTCAGATGTGCATTTGGAAGAGCAGAGTGGCCCTGCAGGCAGAGCAGACAGGGAACTACCAGGCAAAGCCCTCTGTCTGGATTCCCCTCTCTGCCAGACATCCTTAAAGAAGATGAGGGGGACACAGTGGCAGTCAGAAAGTCAGGTGTATGTCAGTTCCAAAAACACTGGGACAAGGTGTCTTGGAGACGGGAGTACTTTCTGCTCTGCCTCCTGCTTGCAGCCCGTCTCTTGAGATTATGGGGCTCCCCCTGCTCCAGCAATGGCACATTATAACCCAAAATGGAATGCTTGTTTTCCAAGTGCATTAGGAATGTGCTTAATCAAACTCCAAAATACCTCTAGAAAAACAGAGGGGAGTAGCTGCCATCTTCAGAAGGCTTTGGATCACCTCCTACTTTATCATGGCTTCATCCACTCTGTTTTGGGGTGGGTGGACTATGCAAGATGTGGATGACGCAAACCAGTGTCTTCTCTGCAGAGTTAAGATGGCTATTTGGTAAGTGGCCACTTACTACTCCAGGCTGTCTTTTGCGACCTGTTTAGTCCAAACTGCCTGGTTTAGGCACCTTCAGCTTTGCCTCCAACCACACCCGAGAGTGTGGCAGAGTCCCTGGGTCATGTGAACAGCAGATGAGCCTTTCAGAGGAAAGGAGGTAAAATGAGCACTGTTTGGTTAAAAATAAGAACAGACTCCAGTGGATACCTGGACCTGGTGCTCACCAACGTGGGTGAGCTCATCAAAGAAGTTTAGAGTGGAGGGAGCCTGGGCTGTAGTAACCTGATCTCAAGAAATATGGGAGTGGCAAGGATCCAGGTCAGGACCCTGAACTTCAGCAGAACAAACTTCCAGCTGTTTAAAGAATTGGTGGATGAGATCCCCAGGATCTATCCTTAGGGACAGAGGAGCTGACCAAAGCTGGCAACTCTTTAAGGCCACTCTTCTTAGAGCACGAGGCAGGCAGGAAACCATCACAGATCAGCAAGGAGTAAACTGAGGAGTAAAAGGAAATGCACAGCCAGAAGGAGCAGGACCATATGGCCTGGGGAGAGTACAGAGATACTCTTTGGATGTTTAGGGATGGGATCAAGAAAGCCAAGGCACAGATGCAACAGGACTTGGCAAGGGATATGAAGAATAACAAGAAAGGATTATATAAGGACATCAGTTAGAAAAGAAAGGCCAAGGAGACTGCACCCCCCTGATAAAAGAGAAATGAGAACTGGTAAAACAGATATGGAGAAGGCTGAGGTACTCAGCAAATTCTTTGCGTCAGACTTCACTGGCCATCAGGCTTCCCATGACTCTTGAGTCCCTGAGGCTTCATGTGGGGGCTGGGGGAGTGAAGTCCTTCTCACTGTCAGCAAAGAGCAGGTTCAAGACCACCTGATGAAAGCGATTGCGCACAAATCTATGGGACCCAATGAAATCCATTCCAGAGTCCTTGGCACGACTGCATATTATTGTTGCCAGGACACTTTTCATCATATTGGAAAAGTTATAGCAGGGAGGCAAAGTCCCCTGTGACTGGAAAAAAGGAATCATTGCTCCCATTTTTAAAAAGAGGGGAAAAGAAGACCCAGGGAACTACAGGCTGGTGACCCTCACCTCTGTGCCCAGGAAGATCATGGAGCAGATTGTCATGGAAGCAGTGTCATGGCACATGCAAGACAAAGAGGTGATCCAAGACAGCCAGCACAGCTTCACTAAGGGCAGATTGTGCCTGACCAATCTGGTGGCCTTCTGCAGTGGAGTCACTACAACAGTCAACAAGGGAAGACTGAAAAATGTCATGTATCTAAAGTTCTGTAAGGCCTTTGACAGGGTCCCACATGACATCCTTATGTCGAAGTTAGAGGGACATGGATTTGAAGGGCGGACTATTTGGTGGATAAGGAATTGGCTGGATGGATGCAGCCAGAGAGATGTGGTCAATGGCTCTATGTGGAGGCTGGTGATGGAGCAGGCTTTGTCTTGGGATGGGTGCTCTTTACTACCCTTATCAATGACATGGACAGTGGGATCAAGTGCACCCTTACCATGTTTGTGGGTGACAAAGCTAAGGGGTGCAGTTGACACAAAGAAGGGTGGGATCCATCCAAAGGGACCTGGACAAATTTGAGAAGTGGGCCCACGAGAACCTCACATAGTTCAACAAAGCCAAGTACAAGATGCTGCACCTGGACTTGGGCAATCCCAGACATGAGCACAGACTTGGAGATGAACTCATTGAGAGCAGCCCTAAGGAGAAGGACTTGAGGTTGCTGGTGGATTAAAAGCAGGATGTGACCCAACAGTGTGTGCTGGCAGTCTACAAAGCCACCTGTGTTTTGGGCTGCATCACCAGCAGCATGGGCAGCAGGTCAGGGGAGGGGATTCGGCACCTCTGCTCCCCTCTGGTGATACCACACCTGCAGTGCTGCATCCAATTCTGGGGTCCCCAGCATAAGAAGGATGTGGACCTGTTGGAGCAGACCTAAAGGAGGCCATGAAAATGGTCAGAGGGCTGAAGAACCTCTCCTATCAAGACAGGCTAAGAGATATGGCTTGGTTCAGTTTGCAGAATAGGTTCTGGGGAGACCTTAGAACCCCTTTCATTACCTAAAGAGGCTACAAGAGAGCTGGAGAGAGGCTTTGGACAAGGCATGTAGTGACAGGACAAAGGAGAATGACTTTAACCTCAGAGAGCAGGGAAGAAACATTGGGACAGAACATTGGGACATTGGGAAGAAATTTTTGATTATGAGAGTGGTGAGGCCCTGGCACAGGTTGCCCAGAGAAGCTGTGGATGCTCCATCCCTGAAAGTGTTCAAGGCCAGCTGGGATGAAGCTCTGCACAACATGATCCAGTGTGTGGTAAAATTTAATGATGGCAATGTCTGATAGATCTTTGTAGACACTAAATGGACAGCAAACATGATATGCAGCTTGTATGCGTGTCCTTTTTGTCCAGCTCAACCAAGTCCCTTTACAACTGCTTGCAAACTCCTTTTTCAAAGTGGCAATTACTCAAGGTTTTTCTGCATTAAGGAAAATAGTATATTGTTATAATAACAAATGTTCTTGTTCTTTTCTGTCAGTGATCTTTCTTTTTTCACAATATGAAAAAATTTAGGCCCTTAGTGCTAATCTAATTTGATTGTTTCTGAACAGACCATCTTTCATGCTGACCAGTTTGGTCTTTTGGCTGCACTTTTTCTTGTAATTGCAATACTAGTAATAAGGCAAGAGACACTAAAGCTAGTTACTACAAAATACCTAATGCTAACCTAACAGTTTATATCTATGCAAACCCTAGACCAACAAATACAACATGATTTGTGGTTACTTTTATTTACCTCAATTTAGAAAAAGTAAAGCATAAAAGCACATATGTATGGATTAAATCAAGTTTTATTTTTCATTTGGAGAGCTGATATTCAGAAATATAAGCTTCTTATTGAATGCTTTTTATATGAAAAATTTATCAAATTTGTCCTGGTCCTTCTCAGTGGTTTCGGAGGTGAGGTATTTATCGCAGATCTGAACATAATTTTTTTAAAAAATATAATAATAATTAAAAAAAAAAACACAAAGAAAAAGTAAAACGCCTGTTGTGAAAATAAAAAATTACACAGTGCTATGAATTTCCATCTCTCCCCTCTTCAGTGGGGGCAAGTGCCAGCCTGAATTCTTGCAGAAGCCATGGTTAGAGAGTCATGTTTTCCACACGATCTGTCCCTCAGACTGTAGTAGTAAATTTTGACCACAGTGGACTGATGGTGGAAAATCCTCAAGGGTACAAAATTCCTCATAGTTTTGTAAAAATAGGCAGTTCAGTAGAAAGACTTCAACTTCTTTGGAGATGACAGTCAAAACAAGAATCTTTCTGTGACTCTATGTTATATGTCATTTACTGGCTCCTGTGCATAAACATAACCCATTTTTACGGACATTTTCATTTATGTCCTTTTATCACAGGCCATTTCTCACATTGTATATGGAATTACCATCCAGCAAAGGCTCCCAAGCAGCCAAACACCTCTGGAGTGGGATAATGGAAGGGGCTAGAAGGCTAAAATTAAGTGATTTTTCTGCTACAGTGAAAGCACTAAGGATGACATTCAAGTCCATGAAAAACATTCAGTTACCACACACAGATTATCCTCCCTTGCTGCCTTGATACTTGCCTCTGTAGCTGGAGGCATGCAGACAGCAGAGAAGGCTGAGAACTCAAAAATGGCAGTGAAGTCATAACAGAAAGGAAAGCAAGAAAATAGAAATCAGGAAAATAAAGAAAAAAAAGAAGAAAACAAACAAATGATTGAAAGTCTAGCTCTGAACTGGATCTGTGGATTTTTGTAACCAAAATTTTTTTTTTAATATGAAATGGCCATTCAATGGCAGATTGGCAGATGTTTAACATCTGTCTAAAGAAAGCTAATTAACAATGTGCTCTGTCTTTTAATTCTGTAAAAGTGCAGTTGTATTAAAAAAGGGTTAGAAGGTAACTTCAAAGAGGAGTCTTACTCCAAATTAAGTTCTATTTATGACACGTTGAGACCTTACAACTTTGATAGGTGAATAACTGGTTTTGTTACACATATAGTCTATGGTAGATATTTGTATATTTAGGTATAATATTTGTTCTTTAATTTTCTCTTCTTAAAATGGACTTTAACCACAAGTCTTGCTGACATTATTACATCATTTTCATTTACGTAAGATAATGAATGCTATCTGCATTCCTGTTAAATGTTTTTACTAAGAAAAAGCAGAAACATGTAAGAAAAACTAGAAACTTAGACATTACTGAACAGACGTGGGCAGGTGAAGGGCATAGCTTCTGCAGGAGCACATTAAGCAGTTAGAGGCACTTCTCTCTGTAGAATTGATATGCTGGGCCCCTCAGTCTTAAGTGCTTATCCTGGGGATCATAAAGTGGATTAAAACAGCCCAGAACTTTCAAAACATGCTGAGAATATGCCATCCCTTCCCTACCCCCAAATGTCAGTGGCATCTCTGTCCCGGGTGATCCTGGAGGGGTTTGATCAGTGTATGTGGCCAGGCTGTCCCAGAAGAGGCCTTTCCCCCGTCTCTGATAGGGAGCTCCTGTCACTTCCCGATGGCTTGTGGTGCTTGCTCCATGCCCACCTCTCCCTGCAGCTCAGCCTCAACCCAAGTCCAAGCTGACAAGCCTTGGCAAGGGGAACCAGCATGGGCTGGGGAGGGATGATGCTTATCTGCATGACATGGTGGTTCATGTCCACCTTGTGGTAATGGATTCAATTTCTAAAACAGCAGAAACAACATATAAACTACTTTTTTTTTTCATCCTTTGACCTGCATTCTAATGCATTTAACACTTGTTAAACTATGACAAGAGAAAGCAGCTCTGCATCCACTGCTGGGGATTCCCACCAGTTGTGAATGGGGTTTCTTCTGCAGCACATAGTACTTTCAGCCCTTCACCTCTGCATGGGGTGAAGGGCTCAAAGTTTAGGGCATGTAGGCTCCAGATAGGTCCTTTCCTCATGGTAACTTGTTCCCTTCACTGCTGAAGGCAGTCCTTGTGTGGGACATGCAGAGTTGGCTGTGGTAATCCATGTTTCACCCTCAGCAGCTTTCCATAGCTTAATAGTTGGTTGCACAGCTCTGTTCTATGACAAACTTGATCTGATTTAAATTTGAAAAGTGACATTTTTCTTTCTCCTTCTCCTCCCATCAGATCATTTCCCACCCCTTCATATTTTTGTTTTGATATTCTGCTGATATTATTTGATCTGATACATTAAGACTAGAAAAAAGAAATAGTTTCAGTAGATGTTAATAAATGGCCAAGATCAGATAAAAAATTTGAGAACACTCATGAGAAACTTACAAGAAAAGACAGAATTTGGTCTGGGGTCTGTATATTATTGGAGACTGTCAGTATATTCAAAAACTGCTTTAGCAGCGCCTGGGGAATGCCAAAGCAGTGGGACTAGCTACCATGCTTGATGAGATGACACAGCCTGTGACACAGAATGACATCAAGGGACACGTGGATAAACACAGTCTGTTGGGAGGTGCTGGAGAGGCTCCAGTGAAGTGCCACATCACTGGCTTTTGGAGGAAGGGCAATAAGTATGCCAATAAAGGGGGTCGTGTGGGCATAATAATCCTCTTGCATTTTCAAAAAGCCTTTGAGAAGCTTTATGTAAAGCTTATTAAACTTTGTAAAGAAAATAAGTTGCCACAAGATTGGATGAGAGGTTGGTTTTGGAGTTGAAAGCTGGTGTAAGAAGAGGAAGTGAAGGACAAGGCTTAGTGGTCACTCTCCAGGAGGGAGGAGATTTGTGCAGTTGGTGGATAATTCAGGTCAGAAGGGACCTCTGGATGTCATCTAACACAGCCTTCACTCCAAGTGTGTTTAATGGGCTCAGGTTGTGCAAGGACTTCTTCAGTGAAACCTTGAATACCTCCAAGGATTGCCATTCCACAACTTGATATAAAAGCCTTGGAATTTTTTTTTCTTGATGCCTTCAACTGTGACCTCTAGAAAGCAGTCAACAGTGAAACCTGTTGGGCTTGAAGGACAGCAGACTCGGGCTGGGAGTGCCTGTGCCGTGCTTCCTACACAACTTTTCTGATGTGGTTATGCTGAAAAATACTAGTGGTCCTTAATACGGTCTCTCCATTCATTCCTTGCTTTCCCACACACAGATGGCTTTTGTTAGTTGGGATGTAGCAGATGGCTACAACAACAGAAAACCTCCTTTCTGTTTGACAGTGCTTTGTCCGAGCAGGGGGTCTTGGCTGGCCGATCCTGCAGCAGCTGTATCTAGTCTGGACAAGCACCAACAGAGCCAAGGCTATCACAGGTTGTTTTTTGCAACATTAGGAAGAAACAGCCCTATACAGCAACGTGCTTTTTTTGTTATTTAGAATTATCTTCTGTGGTTGGGAAAAAAAACCAAAAACAAACCCACAAACCAAACCAAACCAAAAAACATTGAAATTTATCTCCACTGGAACAACATGGTTTCTCATGCACCTAAAAGCTGATACCACCAACAGCAGCAGCCCTGTGTGGTATGCACTCAGATAATGAGAAAGCCTGGCAACAACTTAATTTCAAGCTCATTAAATCTCCTCACCGTCCTAAAAATATAGGCTAGATTGTTCTGTGTGGATCCATTCAAGGAAGGCTACATTTTCCAAAAGGGAAAAAATCCTTCTCCTTGGTTTGCAATTAGGTCCTGGCACTAGATAATATCATTCCCCTTTGTTATCAAGGACTGCATATTTGTTTTGAGTGCTTTATCTGAGGTCCTCACTGGAAAGCTACAACGGAAATGGTTTGAAACAAAACAATAATGTTACAGTGCAAACGGCACCAGACCGAGTATGCGATTGTTTCCTGAGCCCTGTCAAAGTCTCCCTTTTCTGCAGTTGTTTGTCAGCAGCAATGGCAAATGCCTGCTGGCTGAAATGTTGGCTGATCATAGGGTATTCAACTTCCAGATTGCCAAACAGGGAATAGTCAAGAAATCCTCTGTAATCCTCTCAGTTAAACAATCTTTTACAGCTTTCCCTTCCCATGTAACTTGCACAACATATCTGGGGTAGGGGTGCCAAGCAATTTCTCTATTTTTGATACTTATTATCCTGCCAAACTGAACTAGTTTCCTTTTCTGCTTTGTTTGTTTATATGAAATGTATTACATAGTCCCTCAGCAGTGCAGGCAAAAACACGGTTATGGGCCTACTTTCCCAGGAGAACAGACAACATTCTCATCTAATTTTAATGCTTGCTTTTTAAATGTCATTTTCAATCTTCTGATTGTTGGAGCATTACTAAAATGGTTCAGTATTTTAGTCTGTAAGCTTTAAGTGCTGTTCACCAGCTAAGATGAACCCCACATCCACCACTTGCATACTTTGCCAGAACTGATAGTTCTGTCAGTCCCAAGTACTTTCCCAGGTGGCTGAAGGAAGGAGTGAGAGGAAAAAAAGTGTTTTCTGTGACCCTCCATCTCGGTTGTTACACCTGCCCTTGGCAGCCTTGGACAGGACCAGGTCAGCAGCCATGACTAAGCTATGTTAATTGGAGTTCTGGGTTAATTAGGTCACTTCTCATTAGGATTGCCATATTTACCAGCCCAGTTTTTCTTGGTGTTACAACTCTCTATGTGTGTGCGTGTCTGCGTATGTATGTGTATATATACATACAATCTGTATGGGCATATGTAATTAAAGATATCTATATACATATATCTGGACGTATATATTTGTGCATGCATATGCATGTACACATTTATTTATATCTTCACTACACCAGGTTGATCTCATTAGCGTTGAAACAATTTTTCTTTCAAAAGTTTCTTCATTTTCAACAGCTAGACCGCTACAAGTTCAAATATAAGGATTCCAAGGAATCTTCAGTGACCTTTAAAAAGTACACAAATAGACATGGTTGCAAAATTTTGAGTGCTCTGAGTATGTTGACTCTCAAAATGAACAGTATACACCCATTGTTTGGACACCACTGAGGCTTGGGATGTGGGGGATCATACATCACAGTCAGCCAAGTCAGAGGATCATCTAGGGAAAAAATCCCTTTGCCTATTTTTTTATCTCACCTCAGAAACATGGATTTAACCTTTATGCAAGGGGAACAAAAAATACAAGCTCCACCTGTCACTTGTCTTTTAGTTTTCTAAGCAAAGCTTGAAAAGCAGAAGTTGGAACAAGATAAAATGTGTGAAAACAACAATTATTTATTATTTTAGTCTATGGTTCATTTGTTGGGGTTTTTTTCAGTAGAATTTGTAATAAAAATACAAATATTTTATTAGCATTGTGCTGGTTTAAAGGTAA
>VWZG01008047.1:31377-44117 GCA_013396735.1 Grallaria varia | reverse complement strand
AGGGTCAAACTTCCACAGCTGGTGAGAGCACAAGGGAGAGAGGGAGAAACAGAGGGGAAAGGGCCAAAACTGGGTGCCAGATCCCCCCTTCCCTCCATGCTACTCAGGGAGGTAGAGGCTGTGCAGGAAGTACTACTTTAGCCTAATCAGGAAGGCCATGGACAGAAGAAGAATGGGCAAGACACATGGGATTATGAGCATAAATTCAAAGTCTAGCTTTGGTAGAGTGTATGTTTGGGCTGTTTATGTTGCCACCATTCTAGGTGGTCTGCAGAAAGAAAGAGCATATCAATCTAACTGAGATTTGTGTCTCTCCTCTTTGGGAACAGCACATCCACATTTCATGGCAGACAACTCTCTTGCCCCCTAGATTTCATGCTCTGTTTTGTGCCCGTAAAACAGGGAAACCTTTGTGGGTGGAGGTCTATAAGATGATCACAGGGAGCTGCCCTGGGCACAGGACACCCAGGAACGCCTGTCTGTCTAGAGAGGATAAGGGAAAAAATAACCTGTCACCTGTGTGCATGTTTCCTCCGAAAGGGAATTAGATTGAATGAAAACATTGCTACCAATCTGGGACCAGATTCTGGGAGTACAACAGACAGAGCTTGGACTTGGGCCGTTGATGTGGCTTCATCTACAGCTGCATTGAAGTATTACTTCACTGCTATTCCTGTGATTTGCTATATTAATGTTTTATAAGACCTTGCACAAAAGCTCAGAAGGGGTTTCCTTGCTGAATGACCAAATTTTCACTGTTGTCTGAAGGGCCACTGTTACGCCAAAGACTAACTCTAGTGTTCAGACAGCTATGCACGGTTCTTTCATAGCTGTGGAAGTAGCTATGAAAGTAGTAGATACTGTCTCTGAGACATTGTGACTTTTTGAATGAAAAGGGAAAGCACAGATATTTTCTGTGAGCAGCTCTGTTCCACCAGGCACTGTGTGTGTTAATAGCAAACTGCTTCTTCAGAGAAAAGGATTTTCTGCTCTTCTTTGTGAAATACGCACTGTAACACTGAAGTACTCTCAAGAGGAGATTTTTTTGTTTGTCAGGAAAAAATCTTTAAGAATTGTTTGGGTTCAACCCTTCCTCACATGGAGGGGGGTGAGAAGACCACTGCATGCATGATACAAGTTCCTTTTATACCCGTTTCCCCCCCTGTTTCAACATATTCTTCATAGATGATAGCAAGAAGGGACTATTTCTGTAATGTTCTTCTAACCAGAAGTTAGAAGACTGGCTGTCCCACTGCCATAAACATTTCAGTCTAGACGCTGCAGATCTAGGTGATGTCCCCTCTGCATGTGCATCTCCAGTGGCCCCACAGCTGTGTTATGCCAAATCAGTGATTTGAAGGAAAATATGTTCCCTGTTGTCCAGGCTTCCCCTGATGTTTGGAGTGCAGGGAGAGACTGGCTGCAACTCCTGTGATTTTCTTTCTCTTTCTTTACTCCTGGTGTTTGCCATGGTGGCAACCATCTTTCACCACTACCCTGCTCATGTCTGTACTTCACCAAGCAGGGAAGAGGCAGGAAGCACTGGGACAGAGCAGGCCTCAGGGGATGCTGGCAGCTTCCTTTTATTGACTCCAGAGTCCACTCTGGAGTTTGCAATCTCAACTGCTTTGGACTGAATAAAAGCAAATCCTTCCTTGACAAACTCTCTGGAGACTGCTTGTGTGTTCAGGGCTTGAATCAGCAGAAAAAATTTGGCTTTGAACCAGGCAAGGCAAGTTAGGCCAGTGGTGATGGCAAGGAAAACCAGAAAGTTTGTACCTGAGCAGGAGAAAGGAAAGGAAAGAAATACAGGATCGCTCTTTTGACATCCTCCATAAGAAATTCTGTAACAAAACCCAGAAAGACTCGCTTTCTGTAGTAAGAAAAATTGATTTTATAATGAGTGAGTGGGAGATTTCAGTTCTGAAAGGATGGGTTGTCTCGGCGATCATAAAACTTATACTTCCAGCTCTTCCAGCTATGCCGTCTTTGCTGAAAATGGTGTTTGTCTGAAATCTACCATCTTCGGATGTTTGCCTGTATTTCCAGATGTTCAATGCTCTGGTCAGAGTTGTTATGCAGAAATTTAAAGACTGTGCACTGCAGATGAACTGGTATGTTCTACACACAAAATAGATGTGTTGAACTTTTCATGAACGATGTAGAGAGTCACTCAGGATGCCAGGGGATCATTGCACAGCTTTGCCTGTGGTGGGACATGTTCTGCGCAGTGAGCTGGACACAGAGTCATAGAGTCATAGAACGGCCTGGGTTGGAAGGGACCTTGAACATCACCGAACTCCAAATTCCCCGCCATGGGCAGGGACACCTTTCACTAGACCAGGCTGCTCAGAGTCCTAGCCCTGTGCAGTTAGTTCCTCAGCGCCACACCACCCTCACGAGGAAGAATTCTACTATCTAATCTCAATCTCTCCTCTTTTAGTTTTAAACCATTCCCTCTTATCCTATCACTGTATACCCTTAAAAAAAGTCTCTTTCTATGTGTGGTTATGATTTCTATTCTGGAAAACCCTGCATAGAAGAAACATGGCAGTACTGTTTGGGAGAAAGATGTATGAGACTGAATGATTACAGTGCTTTCATGGTTAACAGGCTGTTCAAAACCCTGACTGATAGAGGTTATATATTAAAAGAACCAAAACATCTCTATGATAGATATTATCTTCCCCCGGAGGCTAAGATCTGGCTTTTACAAGTCTGTAAACTGAGTAGAGGAAAACTTGATTTGGACCATAGACCACAGATCACTCAGCTCCAGTATCCAGTCTTTGAGTATGACTAGTGACCAATGCACTACTGCATAAGGATAATATGGAAGATAATATTTGGTGACATTTTGGTAATTCACCTAAAATCCTTTTCTTCACATCTCTGACAACTAAGTGATGTTGAGAAAAAGAATTTTTCCTATTTTGTGGGTAGACTGCTGCAGAGTTCAATGATGCTCTTGTTCTGTGATGTCAGAATAGTGATTTCTGTCACTCCATGACTATCCTTACCTCCCAGCTGTCCCTCTCATCTGAAGTCTGTGTGGCCTGTCTTCATGGAGGAAACCTGTCCCTTCCCTGGACCCACTGTCTGCCTCTGGTCATTCTGCCTGTTATGGCCACCTGTGGAGCACCAAGCCACAGGTCACCTCGTATGTGCGTGAGCATTTCCCACTCGCATTCCCAGATATTAACCTCTGATCCTCGTAGCACATTACCTCAAGCATCTCCTTGTTACTTCCAGTCATGGTTGTCTTTGCTGACCTTTGGGAAGCGAGCTTGCAAAAGACTTCTGATTTGCTGTGAGCTGGAGAGAGAGTAAATTTTAATTACTCTCTAAAATCAATGGGTTGGACAACCTCTCCCTGAAGCCTCAAAACACTGTGCACTCTGTTCTATAAATCAGATGCTTCATTAGATCCACTATAGCACAAAACGAAATGTAAAACTGAGTATAGACTTTTTTAGACACAGTAGTAGCAGAATTAAGAAGAGAAATATCTTTTACTTACTGGGGGAAGTCATTTAGGAAGAAATTGGAATGGCTAATTAGAGAAAATTATCTAATACTTGAAGGCTAATTTAAATGTTCCAGTCTTTTTCATATAAGGAAAAATCTATTTTAATAGCCTAGATTATTATCAAGGAATGTAAGTTTAGTGGTAGCAAAATTTTTTCATAGATTTTTCACCAAGAAATATTGTTAAAGTGGCACTGAAACATTATGGCAGAGATGTAAAAATCACAGTGAGCCTCCTCTTCATATTTTATTCTTGAGGGGTGGGAGATTGAGGACACAGAGAAGACAGGGAGAGAGATTTATGAAGCTTTTCAAATTTTCATGTACCCCATAAGGGCTAGAAACCTTGAGATCAAAAGTCGTACCTGTGTGATTCCTGAATTTTAAACTATCAGAAGAAACACTTAACATCTTCACAAAATTGCACGGTTTGTAGGAGTGCCAGTAAATATATTTCTTTTACACAGTAGGTATCATATTGCAATTTCCCAAAACATTGTTTGGTTTAAACTAAGGAAAAAAGTCTTAGATTGGTTAACTTCTCTCTCAAGAAGGCCAATGGTATCCTGGCCTGTATCAAAAATAGCGTGGCCAGCAGGACCAGGGCAGTGATCCTTCCCCTGTACTCTGCACTGCTGAGGCCACACCTTGAGTATTGTGCTCAGTTCTGGGCCCCTCAGTTCAAGAAAGATATTGAGGGGCTGGAACGTGTCCAGAGAAGAGCAACAAGGCTGGTGAAGGGACTGGAACACAGGTCCTCTGGGGAGAGGCTGAGGGAGCTGGAGTTGCTTAGTTTGGAGAAGAGGAGGCTTAGAGGTGACCTCATCACTCTCCATAACTCCCTGAAGGGAGGTTATAGCCAGGTGGGGGTTTGTCTCTTCTCCCAGGCAGTCAGCAATAGGACAAGGGGGCATGGGCTTAAGATCTGCCAGGGGAAATTTAAGTTGGATATTAGAAAAAATTCTTTCCAGAGAGAGTAATCAGGCATTGGAATGGCCTGCCCAGAGAGGTGGTATATTCACCATCCCTGGAGGTTTTTAAACTGAGGTTGGATGCGGCACTGAGTGCCATGATCTAGTAAATGTACTGGAGTTGGACCAAGGGTTGGACTTGATGATCTCTGAGGTCTTTTCCAACCCAATCAATTCTATGATTCTATGATTCTCTAATTTAATCTTTTACTCAGGCTTCCAGTTGTTAAAGTAAGAGCTTGGGAGTGATGTGTGACAACTTTCCCAAAGCAGAATTTTGGCTTTCATCTGTTAAAGACCTGAGATTTTGCAGGTTGTGCTGTGTGTGAGGTGGTAGTAGATGATCAGGTTGCACCTGTAGAGTAGCTGCAAAGACCAAAATGAAAAACCCGTTTGTCTCATTACCACCATGTTCCAGTCTCCTTTGTCTTGCCTGGGTTTGTCTGTTATTTCATTTTTCTCTCTTTTGCTCTCTAATGCAGTAATTCTCTTCATTTAGATGAAGAGACTCCTCTCACCAGACACCTGGTACCTGGTTCCTCCATAAAACTCTGATTGTTTAAGAGGAGCCTTGATTGGATTTTACTGATTTTCCTGTTAGAAGAGGACATTACTCTCTTTCAGTCTGAGTAGTTTTCTGTGCTGCCCAGGCTGTCCCCCCGATGCAAATAAGGCAGTGTATTAGAGAAACAATGGTGAAATAGGGCCTGGAGACAGACTTGAACTGCCACTATCACTGTAAGAGTGTTGCACCAGAATTTGTTGCTGTTGGACCTGTAATCTTTCTGCAACAGCACAAAGGATCTGAACACTAAATTCAGTTCCTACTTTCAACTACCTTCATTCTTAGAAGAGCTAAAAGCAAAACAGCCTCTCTCAGAAAACTCTTTTCCTTCCAAAATCAGTAAAAACTTGTTGCATAGTTACATGGGGAAGAATTTGTATGGGAGACTTCAGAAATTTGCCTTAAGGAGTCAGCAACATGTAGACCATGAGAGGTAACCTTTTATTTCCTCCTGAGAGGTGGTAACCTACTCTAGGATGTAGCTCTACCTTCACACCTTTGGGAGGGATGAATGCTATTTAGTCACTGGGTAGATAACAAATGTCTCATGACAGAATCTGCAATTACCTAATGAGAAGTTTTAGACTGTTTTTTTTTTCCCTTCGGGAGATGCATTTTCAATGCAGTTACGCATCTCCTACACCAGGGGTGTTTTGCTTCAGCTAGAGTCAATTCTGCTTTTCATAGCAATTTTTGCAAAGGAACGAGACAGATTCTGCTGTGTTCATCTAGAATAAAGATGCAGTGATTTATATTTTCAGTAGAACAATTCCATTATGCCAATGTTACTATAATAAACTTGTCTTTTTTGTTTCATGTTATTTTGTTTTGTATAGGCCAGTTCTGACAATACTGAAAAACATTAGAAGAGTGGATTAATTTCCACAAAAATGGTCAGTACTCCACTTCTTATATAAGCATGATGTAGCAGCTTTGGGACCAGAATACTGGCTCCTAAAGTTATCTTTCTACTTACAGATTTTAATGTTAGGTACTCTAATGACAGTGAAATTTCATGATGATTTCCCTGTGCCAAAGCTGGTGAGAAGGGTACAAGCTGTTCTGATTATCTCATTCCCAAATATTCATTAGCATTTAGCCCACAACTTTTGTAAACAGGACCAAAACCGGTATTCACCTTAAATTACAAAAGGAGTTATAAGAAAGTAATCAGCACATTTAGTCCTATGTTTTCAGGCACAGATCATCCTTCAGCTTCATTGGAGGTTGGAAAGAAACAACCTACAAACAGATTACTTGGTAATAACCCAATGCCCAAGACTTTCTTGTCTTTCTGTGGAGCAGTGGATTCTAGGAAAGGATTTTAGCTGGATACACCACTGGAGTTTCTAGTTTTCTAGTACCACAGATACTGTATTTACAAGTGCAGTTAAAGACTTTTGGAAGGGATGATGTAATAGCACATGGGACAACACATGCAGGGCCAGATTCTGATCTCATTTGGATTAATTTTAATGTGAAGAAAATCCAAGAATTTAAGAAAAATTAGTTCATGGTGCAATATGCCTCAGCCTGTAGCCCCTCAGCTTTCCTCTCCATTGCTAACCCGATGCTGTTGTGGTGGTCACAGGAGGGTGGGTGTTGTGTGCAGGATCATGCTTTTGGCACCTTGTTTGCTCTGTGGCATTGCAGAGATTGGGAGCCACTCGCCCGAAAGCCAACAGCAGACCTAGACTCCTGCCAGCTGTCAGCATCAGAGGGCATGGCAGCAATGAGGCTGTGCTTGAAGTGATGGTCTCATATACACTCTATGAGCATGTGTGATGCCTTAAATATGCCAGTACAAACTCTGATGGGGAAAGGGAACTTGCAGGGGTAGGATGCAGCTGTGAAAGCAGAGGAAGACAGAAAAGGCTGAAGTGGCATGGCAGAGGCTGGTGGGGAGGCTGAGTATGAAAGGTACAGGCAGAGAATATCAGGTCAGATCTGGGGAAGGAAAGAGGCAGACAGCTGTTAAAGCATCTTGAATCAGTGTGGAGAGCTTTCATTGAACAGGCCAAAGGGAGGAAGGGAAGTCTCTTCTCCTATTTTTAGCCAAGCAGCTGAATTACTACACTTCCCTGCCTGCAGGGGTCAGGCAGTAATGGAAACCACCCTCTGAGAAGCCGCTGAGCAGGAGTATGTCTGTGCTTTGCCTGCTGGCACGCCTCATCTCCAAGCGCTGTGTGATGGCACGTGCTGCAGCACAGACCTTCCTTGAGCTAGAGTTCAGGAGAATGAAAATGCTGAGGGACTGGGCCATGCATGGGAACCTGCTGGCCATCCCAGGGGCTGGGGCATCAAGGGCTGTGAGTAGACATCTCCTCCTGACTGCTGGGACATCACAGCTATGCCTGAGCAGAGCAGAGCAGCATCCCTCAGGCAAGCTCCCTATCAACCTGCAGAGCAACCAGTCTCTGTTTCAGCACTTGGTGCAGTCCCGGTGCCTGTGAGCTTTCATGCCACATCATTTTGGGTATATTTGGTAAATCCTCAACTATCTAGAGAGATTATCTTCCTGATTTATCATCAAGCACCTTGTTCTTTTCCAGAGAGTAATTCAGGGCAGCTAAATTAGGTTCCTGCCTTGCTATGTGCTTTGAAAAAGCCTTTATCTCTGTCTGATGACTGCAGGGTATATGCTTCCAACTCACATGCTCAAGTTAGGTTATGTTGTATATATATTTCTGATTATTCCTAGCCTTGTGAGAAGGCATCATCTCAGAAATACAAATTAAGAATGTGCCTAGTTGAGCAAATAGGATGGGAGATGATGTGTAAGGCTGAGGGTGATAAAGGAAGAGAGAAGATCAGGGCAGTGTTGACAGGAGTGTTAATCACACTTACAAAGACCTGCCTGGGTTTCCTTCTCTGCAGGGAATTCTTGGTGTTGTATTCTCAGGAACCATTTTCACTAGTGGTGGTCTAAGGGGAAGTGCAAAAAATCAGTTCATTGTAATATTCATTTAACTTTTTTTTTTATTTAAAATTTTTTTCTTCCATCATGACCCTGAAGTTGGTGTTGGAGGAAGAAATGGATGAACTAACATCACATTTTTTTCCTTCAAGGGTCTGTGAAGAGGAGGTGAAATGTAGCAGGTAATTCACCACTGCCAGGATCTTAGCATTTATGCAGAACATGGTCATCAGGTTTAGTTTTTGGTTTTGCTTTTTTGAGTTATTATTACAAAGGGTGGGTGCAAGGGGACCACAAAAGGTAGAGTTTTTGTGTCTGTCCATTGAGATAGTCCTTTGCAGTTCAGCTTGTCGCCTGTGAAAAGCCAGGCTTTGCTGGGGCTGTATGGTTTGCCAAATGGAGGCAACAGCATGGCTTATTGCACTGTTTCAGGTGGTGCCTTGGTAAAAGGCAGAGCTGATTCATTCCCTACAGATTAAGAATGGTGTGAATGTGGTGACCATAAACTAAAGGGAGAGAATCTAACAAGAAAAGGCCCTATGAGTATTACATGGTATCCATGGCAACAAAATAAGACATCTTGTGTTGCTGTACCTGCTGTCTGTGCTTAGTTTACACTTGAGAGTATGTATGGCTTATGGTGAAAACAATGCTCTGGACAGAAGTTGATTGGAGGGAAGAAGGATGAGCTGTGCTGAGTTACAGGCAGCAGCAGACATCCTCTGGGCACCTTTCTTACCTTTCTCTTCTTTGTAGAAATGAGAAGCTCTGGCAAACAGTACTGTTATATCTGTGTCTGTTGTGAAATTGGTTTAAGAACTTTAAAGATACCGTGTGAGAATATCTTCAAGTCATTAATTTGTCTAAGTGTCTCAGATCCACATGTTGAGGAATTGAGGACAGTGGGGGCACTTAGTGCTAATTTTTCTCTGATATGTAGGAGGCAGCAATTTGTATGAGGTGTCTGGTTAACTCTGCCTTAGCTCTGGTGAATTCTTTCCTGGCCCAGATCCCTTCAGAAGCAAAGTATTGATGACAATGCATTTCCACCTTTAATTACCTTGGCCTGGGGTGGCTGGTGAAGGTTGACACCAGCATGTATTATGCCATGTGCAGTCTCATCCTTTGGTTTCCCTCAGCTCCTCATGTCTTTGTCCCAGGACAAGGCATGTATGAGGACCATGTGCTCAGCTTCTGCAGAACATACCAGCAAGACGGGTCCAGCTGGTGATACCTCCTCCACCCACACAAAACGGCTGCTCTGGGCTCCCTGATTTTGCTCAGGGCATTCGAGCAGCAACTGGAGTCAGAAGCCAGGCAGGCAAGATGCAATGAGTAGAGTTACACCTAGGCACTATTTTGCATTTTCTGGGATTTCTCTTAACTTATTTATGCATGGCCCTGGGAGTCACAGAATCACAGAATATCCTGAGTTGGAAGGGACTCACAGGGATCATTGAAGTACACCTCCTGTCCCTGCACAGTACAACCCCAAGAATAACATCATGTGCTTGACAGCATTTTCCAAAATCTTCTTGAACTGTGTCAGGCTTAGTGCCGTGACCACTTCTCCGGGGAGCCTGTTCCAGTGTCCAACCACTCTCTGGGGGAAAAACCTTTTTCTAATGTTGTACCTAAACCTCTCCTCACTCAGCTTCAGGCAATTCCCTTGGGTCCTGTCACTGGTCGTCGAAGACATCAGTGCCTGCCCCTTCTCTTCCCCTCATGAGGAAGTTGTGAACTGCAATGAGGTCTCCCCTCAGTCTCCTTTCCTCCAGGCTGAACAGACCAAGTGTCCTCAGCCGCTCCTCATACGGCTTCCCCTCAAGACCCTTCACCATCTTTTTCTCTCCTTTGGACACTCTCTAGTAGCTTAGTATCTTTCTCATATTGTGGTACCCAAAACTGCACACAAAATCCAAGGTGAGGCCACCCCAGTGCTGAGCAGAGAGGGACAATCCCCTCCCTTGACCAACTGGTGATGCTTTGCCTGATGTCCCCCAGGACAGGGTTGGCCCTCCTGGCTGCCAGGGCACTGCTGACTCAGATTCAACTTGCCATCCACCAGGACCCCCAGATGCCTTTCTACAGTACTACTTTCCAGCGTATCATTCCCCAGTTGGTATGTTGCCCCATCCCAGGCGCAGAATCCAGCCCTTTCCCCACTTTTCCCTTGTTGAACTTCATACATTTGGTGACCGCCCAGCCCTGTAGTTTGTCAAGGTCTCTGTGTAGGGCTTCTCTGCTTTTGAGGGTGTCAACAGCTCCTACCAGTACCTCTCTTGGATTTTGAATAACTGTTGGGCTGGATTTGGGCAATTTACTCAGTTTCTGCACTGGATCTTTCAACTGGTGAATACACTGCCAGAGACTGAGGCAGACCTGAGTGCAGCAGGCAGAAGTCTTCAGTTGACCTCAGAGCTGCTGACTGCTTGCTGGCCCCTGAGGAAGAAGAGTAGTCCCCCACACATCCTGCTGAGCTTGACTGCACTGTGATCTTGCTGTAGCAGCTGCCTTTATCGCTGAGACACACTACTAGCTAAGGACCTGCTGGAATCTGTGACCTGGTACACCCTTGCTTCTGCATCAGACAAACCAGCCTGCAGCTTCTGGAATGCCAGTGGGAGCTTAGTGGGTATGGTCAATGGTTAGTAACTAGATAGAATCTGGGCACACAGCACACTGTTTCATCCCAATTCTGCTCTAAGGTCTGGGTTCTGTGCTCCAGTACAGTCAGTACAGTCCCAAGGTGGGGGCTGGTGTATTTTTTCTGCAGGGCAAGTTGCTGCAAAAGGAGAACTACAGGAACTCCTGTCACAGGTGAAGGAAAAGAGGATAAAAAAGCAAAGGAAAAACAGATGCTCAAGTATCAGTCATTCAGCATCTTTGGCTTGGCTTGGCAAAATGCACCGAATGAGAGGTCACATGACCATGCATTCCCATCTACCTTCTGTGTTGGGGACTCCAAGAAAGTTCACTTCTCCTGAAAGGGAGCCAGGAAATTAATTTTCACTGGGATGACAGGCTTTGAGGGTAAGTGGTATGCCTTCCATTGAAAGGTTGGAGATGTGCTTATCTGCCTTCAAGAAAGGGCTAGGGTGGTCCCAGAAACTATGGAGGATTATCAAGGAGATTTTGGAACTGGCTGGTACAATTATTTTAATATTGCTGAGAACTTACTATACCTGAGATGTGTTAGGGCACTGAGAGCCTTGGGCAGACATCTTTTTGTTATTGCTTAAGCTCACATGATGAATCACCATTGGTACCTTATCTCTCCTAGATCTGATACAGTGCCCATCTGTACCTGCTGTTCCGGTTGTGCAGTTTTTCCATTGTGCAGGTTCTGCAGATAGGATCTGTGGTATGATCTGAACGTGAGATATTGGGGGTACGGAAAAACAATGAGAATTCCAGGAAGCTGAAAGGTATGTGATCAAGACTTCAGTGATGCAGCATGTTTGAATCTTGGCTCATTTGCAAATCCAAAAGATAAAAACTATCTTCTTCAAATTTTACAGGCAGAGGAATCACAGCTGTACTTGGAGCACTTTCCCCTTTCTGGCTTTACTTCATAATTCCAGCCAATCTGACATTTCTTCTTCTGCTTCAGACCTGCTGTTCCCTAGCCTGAGTCCTCATAGGCAACACATGGGTCATGGTGGTTCATGAGAAGGCTTCTTTGGCTTCATCTCAAACACTAATTTGCTGCATGCATTTTGAGGTGCAGGTCAGCAGATACCTCAGGCGAGAGTGACTAAGAGGCAAGGATGTGCTGTGGTGGATGCACTCTGGAAATGCTGCTATGTTATGTAAGGAGGACCTGGGCTTGTCATAAGCATTACGTCACAGCCTTGAACACATCCCTGCCTTTCCCAGCATGGTCAGACTAAGCTGCTGACAGGCACAATAGCTTCAGTGTTGCTTCAGTGTCTGCACAACAGGCAAGGCTTAATGCACATGGTTTTATTGCTCTCTTGCCTGTGCCAACCCTAGGCACTACCTTGTTTTGGAGGACAAATCATGAGTAAAGGAAACAAAGGCAAGAGGAGCTGCTGATAGTAGTTACTATTCAGTTCAGACAGACGATAGCATTTTATTATCCTTTGCATGGTATCCAGGGGAACCTCAGGAGCTCCCTAGCAACAATATAGCAGGAAAAGGAAGTGTCTTAATTCCTGGAGCAAATGTGTTTGTTCAGGGCTCATTGGCCCATGAGCGCTATCTGTCCTGGTAACGGAATGGAGAGCTGCTACCTCCTGCCACAGTGCTTCCAGGCAGCAAAAATGGCAAAGCCTGCAATTTCTGGAACTGAGGAAAAGCAGCAGACACTGTCTAAGGAACCACGTGGTTGATCCATGAGCAAGGAAATTCTCCAGTCATTAACTGGGATGCGTGGCCAGCGTATTAACTTATAGAATAAAGCCGTTGTGACCTCTGCATTCCCCCTGATCTCCTAAAAATCCACCTTTTCAAGATCCTTCCCTCATTTTCTATCCCCATTTAATCATCCCTTCACCCAAATCTAATGCTTCCTTGTTTCTGAAGATGGCATACATGATCCTGCCATTGTTTCTCTCTGCTATAACTGGATCATGAGTGTGGAAGTTTGACCCTGGGCAAAACCAAACCAAAGCAACACCCCACAGAGCTTCCCAGCACCAGCACAGGCCACCCCACCCAAAGCCCCCCGCCAAAGGGGAGAAAAACGGCGAAAAAGCCGAGGGGAAGGAGAGAAAACTTAAAAGCTTCAGACCAT